>OU612044.1:71915766-72213210 GCA_914767935.1 Coremacera marginata | reverse complement strand
TTTTTTGAGAAAATCGATGAGTAAATTTATTTCAATTCTAATAATATTATGAATGAATATACACAAAAGTTAAAATAAAAATTCCGATTTATATTGCAGCTATTCTTACACAGAAAATATGGAATTTATGGAATCTATGCATAAAAACAAAATGTTCTAAACATTTTCAATTATAATTATAATTATTGTCAATATCCATTCTCGTTGAAGTTGACGCTTGTGGTTGTGGTGATCTTCTTTTCTTCGTAGGTTGTTGATATTCGTGGTCTGAGTTTGCGTCGTCATCCGAGGAATCCATAATATTCAAGGGCTCGTTTTTTCCCATGGGTCCACCAATTTCAGTGCCATCTTCTTCTTCGGTGCTTTCATCTTCATACTGCATAATTTTCGAACTCTACCAACAAACCTCCGTCAGCATCGCATCTAATTTTTTGCCTTTGAATCGCTCTTCCATTGGCATGGTCACCTGGTGGAACCTCTCTTGTCAACTCAACTTGTCCACTCGTTTCTGTATGTCACCTCGCTGTTGTCGGTTCTTTCCTAAAACGCCTCCGATGACATCTCTCAGTGCGTTCCATGCATGTAGGTGGTTACTATGGTTCGAAAGCACATTTGTGGAAGATTCGCTTTTCATTAATTTCCTTATATCTGGTCCATTGAGAATACCTGTTTTAAATAAAAAACAAAAAACTAAAAAATTATTGGTAATGCGAATATATCGAAATGAAAAAATTTATATATGACAATATTTAAATACAGGCAAAATATAATATAATATAATATAATATAATATAATATAATATAATATAATATAATATAATATAATATAATATAATATAATATAATATAATATAATATAATATAATATAATATATATAAAAAACTTATATAAAATATTTATGACATTACCAATTTAGAATATGATAATACCTTATATTGCGAAAATAAAATAAAATAAAAATTCATACAGTATAGAGTAAAGTAGTAAGTATAGAGTTTACTTTTACAATTTGCAGTTAATGCGTTTTAATTTACGTAAGGATCGAATTTTACTTTCTTCCATATTTTCTGAAACTGACAGCTCTTCGCACCGCTCCGCGATCTTATGATTCTCGAACGATCTGCTGGCTTCCTCTCCTGGTATCACCAGCGTGGCCGTTACCTGTTGACCCCTCTCCTCCGTTGTCGCCGATATTACGTTTTGATCATCATTTGATATACCGCGAATCATTTGATTTAAATGTCTTTTAATTATTCTTTTAGTTTTAGTTAATATACAACGATAAGATCGTGAACCAATACACTTTTCGACTGTGGCTTTTTACCAACTTATTTTATTAGGATTGAAGTAATCTCGAACAAAGACATTTTTTATACTTGCTTCACAAATACTGGCTTCACAAATTTTCTGCTTCACGAGTGGTGGCTTTAATACACTAAATCGGTTTTATAACTCTTTACCTAACAATAATTTTGCTGGCGATTCACCCGTCGTGCAATGTTTAGTACACTGGTAATCAAATAAAAAAGTATTTAACACGACATCAACATTTTCACTATTGCTTGCCTACATACTGGCTAAAAATTACTTTTTGAAAGTTTTAACAAAACTTTCTGCCTGATCGTTACTTGCAGGATGGCCCGATGCAGTCAAAATGTGCTTTATGTTGTTGATGGTTAAAAATTGCTAAAATTCTTGAGTCCCATTGTCACTGACTAACACGTCAATCAATCCAAACCTACTAAATACTTCACGCAATTTATCAATTGCAAAACTTGAAGTAATAATTTTGGTTTTAAAAAATTCTATCCATTTTGAGTAGGAATCAATTACAATAAAAGAATATAAATTTTTAATTGGTCTGGCGAAATCTATATGTATCCGCTACCATGCTGCTTCAGTCGGCTTTCAGGGTATCAGTGTGCTTTTTTCTGGACTCGGTTGCAATTTTTTACACGGAAAACAATTCGTAATTAAATTTTCTATGCTTTGGTCTAATTTAGGCCACCATACGTACGATCTAGCAAATGCTTTGATTTTAACAATAACCAAATGTGACCGATGCAGTTCTTTCAGTACTCTCTGCAGCTTAGTTGGAATTACAGTTCTATAGCCCCACAAGATACAATCATAATCTACCGATAGTTCCGATTTCTTGTTACGAAAAGGATTGTATATATCCCCACTTAATGCTTAATGCTAATACTGTTTCGTTTTGAATTGCTTCTTTTACTTAGATAAAATAGGATCTCGGCTAGTTTTCTTTGCAAGGTTTTTGAAATTTAAATTCATTTGATTATCGCTGTTTACCAGATTAATGCAACTGAACTCGTCGCTTTTAATATATGATTCTTTATGGGGTAAACGTGATAAGTGATCTGCAAAATTTGATTGATGTAACGCATTGTATAATTAAACCCTGACAAAATTAACGCGCATCTTTGCATTCGCGCCGCTGCCGAAAAAAAAATTAAAAGTGGTTTGTGATCGGACTCCAAAACAAAGTGATTACCCAGTAATTAGTGTCTTAACTTAGTAACACTAAAAACAATAGCTTAAGCTTCCTTTTGAATGGTACTATAATTTTTCTCCGCTTGCGAAAGCGCACGTGATACAAAAGCAATTGGCTCTGAACACCGTTTGCCAACTTATGGGACAAAGTTCCCACTACTGCAACATTAGATGCATCCGCCGACAAAACTATTGGAATTTTGGGGTTAAAATGTGTTTAAACCTGATCCGAGTTACCTCATTTTTAAGCATTTCATAAGCTTCTTGACAAGTCTCCGTCCACTTAAATACTTTACCTTTTCTCAATAACTCGTATAATGGAGCCATTTTGTGCGAAAAGTTGTATATAAACTTTGAATAATAATTCAACATCTCTATGAAAGCCCTAACCTCTTTAAGCCCCCCCGTCGTAAGTCTTCATTTTTACTCAAACCGCTACGACTAATATCAAACCTTAATTAAGAAATCTGGTCTTTGAAAAATTCGCATTTACTTTTATTTAATCGCAACTCCACTGATTCTAATTTTTTAAGACTAACTCAAGTGTTTTAATATGGTCGCTGAGACTCGCCCCGGCTATAACGATATCATCCATGTAATTCACTACATGCGGAATACCCCGCAAAACGTTCTCAATTGTTTTTTGGAAAATGACTGCTGCAGGCTTAACACCGAAAGGTAAACGAGTTATTTAAAAAATGCCTAAGTGTGAACTCCAAGCACAAAGAAGTTGCGAAGAATCTTCTATCGCTAACTGGTTGGAAGCATTCGATAAATCTAATTTCGAAAATAGCTCTCCTTGTAATGATGCAAACAGCTCATCTATGCGCGGTAACGGGAATTTCACATCGGCCAAATATTTATTAAGAGTTGACTTATAATCGCCGTAGATACGCAATTCGCCATTTGGCTTGACTATGGGCACTAACGGTGTTGCCCACTCTGAATCATCTTCCTGAACTAACACGCCTGTATCCACTAAATACCGCAGCTGTTTTTCTACCTTATCTCGCCAGGCCATTGGCACTGGACTTGGTTTACAAAAAATTGGTTTCACGTTGTCTACTAGACATAACTTAATCTTGTTTAAGTTGTATGTCCCTAACCCGTCTTGGAATACACTATTAAAACGTTCTTTAATGCTTTTGATAAACTCGCCACCGTCGATAAGTGAATTTATTTGTGGCAGGAGTACTTGGTTTGCTGACCACTAATCGTAAAATATGCGATTGGCCACGAAACTCAACACTTGTATAAAACTCACCTTCTACTTCGATGTCGTTACCGTTATAAGCGCAACATTTTTCAAAACTGGTTTTTGGTATCGGGGAGCACGCAGCACCGGTGTTCAGGATCCAGCATAACCCGATTAACCTCGACCGCTATAGTGAATGGAGGAGACGGTGTTTCGCCATTGATACTGCATACGGAGAAATCAGAGACAAAATCAAAATAATTTTTCTTTTCTTCACAATAAAAAGAGCTATTAGAACTACAAAAATCTACTTCAATGCAATTGAATTGTCTGTTTGTGGAAATATTCGCGAGGTGCCCTACTTTTTTGCATTTGTGACACGTGCTGTTTTTGTATCTGCATTTATCGCGGTCACAAATTTGTTTAAAATAAACACATCTAGCTGAGCCCCGAACTTGCACTCCATTGCCAGCTTTTTTAGACGTGCAAACCACATCGAGACTGATTCTTCTTCCTTTTTCTTGGCTTCGAAAAACTTTCGGCGCTCCCGCAATACAATGACTGGACGTGAAAAATGCCTTTCTAACAGTTTGCACAACTCGCTGTAAGTTTTTGCTGCCGGTAATACCGGATCGCATTGCTCTCGCAGCAATCCATACGCTTGCATGCCCACTGACTTCAGCAGCACCAAGGTTTTGATTTTTCTTTCTTTACATGCGGTTTCTGAAGTGAGAATCTAATAATTCCCACCAGTTGCGCCAATTGTCTATGCCTGGACGCAACTCCCTTACTCCCAACTCCTCGTAGGCTGATGTGCTTGCAAACATGCTGTCGTTTTCACTGATAATATTGTTGCTTGTGGCCATTTTAAATAAAAACTTTAATAATTGTATTAATTTTCCAAGATATATAAAGAAAAAAGTTTTTCCGTTTGACTTTAGTTCTCGTCGTTAATGCAATAAACTTGAATGCTTAAGAGTTAGGATAAGTCTGACTTTATTTTACTTCTTGTCATTTACAATAATTCATTCTTTGTTTATCTTATGTTCTTATTCGCCCGCACTAAAACTACTCCACGTTAGATGGCGCACAGTAGGAAAGTTTGTATGGAAAGGCGGAAAAAAATCAAAAGCTTTGAGCCCCGTGAAGGTATTTTAACGAAATTTGGTATGCATGCTAAGGTGCTATGTACCCATTGTCGTGCCAAAAATTAATATTATCCGCCTACTTCTGCATGCATTTTCATGAATGTTTTAATTTTTAAATTTCAATATTTAAGAAAATAAGTGCTTACATTACTATTTGATCCAAATTGATACGCCAATCGTTGCTATTTTTCACGAAACTCACCATTTATAGATATCGTGTAAATAAGTCAACAATTTAAGTGTTTATTAAATTTTTTGTATTGGCTTGAATAAATTAAAGTAACATGATTTGTATGGATAACAGTTATAGTAAAAACAGCAAATTATATCATATCATTATTCAATAGTGAATATTAACAGTACGAATAAAAAAGTAATTCAAGCCATTGAACAAAATACTGATAAATGCACATAAATATGGTACATAATTGCGGAAGAAGTATTTAAAATTAAATTTAAGTTAAATCAAATTGTGATGGTAATAGAGTAATTAATTATCATTATTAGTATTATTAGTAAAGTTTTTAAAAAATATTGAAGATTCTCTGCTATGTCCGATCGCTTTGGCAATGACTCAACTTTAAAAGTATTGATGTAAGGATCAGAATATGCTAGCAGCATGTTAAATGTGTCTGTGATTGTTTAAGTGCGCGAGCATTTACGGGAAAAGTCTAAGCGATACTTTCGATTATTTTTGTTTTGCGCTTCCTGAGCTTCTTCGGTAAGCATACCGATTGGCAACAACACAACTGAAATTATTCTGCTTCTATGTATAAGCACCTTACGAAAAGTATTAGGCATATTATACCAGCTGTATAAATTTACAAATAATTGCGCTGTATGTTTGCAGTGGTCGCCGAACTTCATTAACACAATTAATAACTTCTAATATATTATGAAATCTAATATATTCCTGTTATTAATTGTTTGTCCACGCCTGTGATATTAGCTGTCAATTCGGGATCTTTGAAAAAGCGTCTCGAGGTATTTCCGTCACTGCTTGTTTCAAGTCCCTGCTTAACAAAATCAACTTTTAGTCCAGTTCTTTTTAAAAATACGTATTGTACTTTCTCTTTTTTTTTTGACTTCCATGATTTTTTGTTTGGAATCCACTCTCCACTTTTGAAATGAATTTTTATAAGCTATGTGCAAAACACATTTCATGAATTTAATTCCTGCATAAGATGGGGACCTTATTTTAATACTTCCACAGACTCTGATTTTGCGGCAACAAGCTCCAAGTTGTTCATTTCTGAAGGCTTTGCTTTGCAAACAGGACATACCGCAGATGATGATGTGTTAGTTATTGCCTGAGCAACTTTGCCGGCAATCATAGCAAGAATAAGTTCGCGTTTTATATCAGACGTTTTGTTTTTTAGGTCGCCCGCGTTTTTGAGGAACCGATTCAACAATTTTTTTTTGAACATGAGTGCGCGAAAAAGTCTGATTGTAACCATTCTTTATTCTTAAGGATAAACGTTCTCTGCATCGCCTTTCTTTTTGCCACTTACGAACAGATGTCGGAAAAAACGTTTTATTTAGTTTACTGCGAATTTATTCAATTAATTTTGCCGATAATTTTGGATATTTTAAATTAAAACATTTTATAATTTCAATTTCATTTTGATTTTTTATTAGTACAAGTTCAAACACATCACTATTTTTAATCACAATGCTAGTCATTATAATGAAAAGCGTGCAACTGTATTTCTAATTTAATAAAATGTTCGGTGACAGTTGATGAAAATAAAAAGTAGATGTTCCATTTAGTGTAAAAAATTTAAGTTATTTGTAGATCCACACATAATGTTTTATCTAAGAGCTCAATTGAACGTTTTTAAATTCTTCCTACCTCCTCTAGTATTTACATTTTTAATTTTTTTATCATATTCTGCAAAATTTAGGTTTTTCGCGTTCAAGATTAACAAATTGGGCACCATTGCATTGCTATTATGTTGACTGGAAATTGTGATTGAAATTGAAGTTAGGTACTTAAAACTTTTATTTACACCAAAATGGCAGCTAGAAGCAGGTAAAAAGATATTAATTGATTTAAGTAGTAGTAATATATATTTTCCAGGTATATGTGTCCATTTGTCGGAATGCGCCGCGCAATTATGAATTATCAATTCTCTTCAAGCCCATCCTTTTGCCATTGCTTCTTTGCCTAACAGAACATCGCATTACCGAGATACTTCGTTCTTCAGTCGCTTAGTAAAATTGTGGAACAATCTCCCTGCGAGCGTGTTTCCCGACAGTTGTAAATTTAAATCAAATCTTCACCGACACTACTCCATCTTTCCACCCTCCAACTAACTATCACCCGTCTTCCGAATCAACACAATGCTTTCGCATTTATAGGGGGCATCCCCTGAGTATTGGTTTAGTCTAAAAAAAAAAAAAAACAACTAATGATGCTTCTTTGAGTACTTTTGTGATAGCACCATTTTTTACGAATTGAGCATGAATGTGTTGTTTTGCATGGTGAAACTGAATGGCGCAACTTAAATGTTGATTGTGTAGTTCGACCACCACTTAAAAGTGTTACTGCGATTCCGGACGATGCTACTTCACTTGCAATTTTTCGTATATGACGAACTTTAGCAAGAATTGAATAAGTTAGGAAAGACTTACCAGTACCACCAGGGACATCAACAAAAAAATTGTTGTTACACTTCGCTATTCGTTACACTTTGTATTATTTTGTTGTAGATATTAATCTGTTCTAGAGTTAATTTTGGTTACTGCTCAGATATATATAAACTGAAAGATAATCTTGATCATAATTAATTTCGAGTATATATAATATTTTCTACTTCGGTATTATCTCTTTGGGGTTCTCAATCGAAGCCAAGCCCTCGTTAAAAAAGCAGGGTGGGAAGAACGATCAAAATACGATTGTTCTCACAACTAATCACCGCTTATAATTACATGCTTTCAATTTCTCATGAGTGAGAAAGTTTATTTGCGAACAAAAGCAATAACGATCTCACACAAGCAAAAGCAATGTTCGTAAAAATCACGAACGAAAAAACTTCGCTGCAAGCGTCGTCGGTTCACTCACTCATGGGAAATATTTATTGATAAAATCACTGCATGCAAACACTCATGAGCGCTTGGTGGTTGTAAACGATCATTTAAACGCTCAATGATAAACTCAAATTGAATTTATATTTTTGTTTTGGCATGGCATTTGGCATTTTGTAGGTCGTAGGCTATTGTTGTTTTTGCATACTTATGTTGTGGTTTTTGTTTATGCGCAAGCTTAGTTGTCTATGCGGGGTTGGTACGCATATAATATTGTTTTTGTAGTTGTTTCTATGCTGTTTGCAATAGCGGCATGTCTGTTAGTTTTTGTAATTCGTATGCACTTGCGCGTAGTCAAGTGTGTATGTTGGTCGCCAACGCGTCCGCTTAAGGATACAATTGTTTGTGTGGATGTTTGTGAATGCGCTTTTCATCATTTTTTTTCAGTCTCGTGTCAAACGTTTTGTTGTGCGTTCGTTTGTTTTAGCAAGGAAAATGGGCAGATTTCAAGTGTTGATAAAGCAAAACTTGTGGCTTATAATAAAGAGACAAATTTTTCGAAGTGCCTTTTGTGTGAAAAACAATTGAAAGGGTACATTTTAGGAAATATTAAAAGGCATTATGAGATTATTCATAAACATAATTTTGATGAAGTTGCTCCATCTGCAACTGAACGTAACGTTTCCAATCGGCGAAGTTCTAACCACTTCGGATTAAAATTAAATAAAAATGAGTTTCTTAAATGCTGTGTTGGACTGGTGACCGTTAAAAACATTCCTTTTAGAATTTTCGACGATGAGCTTTATTTTAAGAAAATAATTGAGCCCTATGAAAAGCAATTTAATTTGCATTTAAATTCAAAAAAATATTGTTGAAAATATACATCTGTGCGCAAGTAACATAAAAAATAGTTTAAAACAAAGTTTATCCAAGAAAATGATAAGTTTAAAAGTAGATGTAGCTACCAGAATGGGCAAGAGTATATTAGGAATTAACATTCAATACATTAAGGATTATAAAATTGTTATAAATACAATTGGAATGATACAATTGAAAAAGAGACACACAGCACATTTTTTAAAAGATGAAATTTTAAAATGCCTGCAAGAATATGATATTGACCTTATACAAATATATTCAACTACATCGGACAACGGGGCAAACATGTTAAAAGCTTCAAAACTGCTTCAGCAGGACATGCTAGATATACAAAATGATGAGCTCGAAACAATATCAGAAAGTGAGAACGATGACTACGAATTAGTACACGATCGTTTGAAATCAGTACTGGCAGTAATAAGATGTGCTGCGCACACAATCCAATTGGCTGTTCATGATTCTTTCAAGGACATTCAAAATAAACTTGAAGAGTGCAAAAAACTTGTGAAAATTTTAAGGACTTGCATAAGAAATGGTCGAAACTCTGCAAATCTAAGTTTGCCACCGATTGATAATTTAACCCGATGGAATTCAACATTTGATATGGTGGAATCCCTTTTAAGTTTGAGGCAACATATAAATGGAAATGAGGTGGAATTTTCTATTGACTTTGAAATTGATTGGAACTTTATAGAAAACTTTGTAAATGTATTTACACCAATGGCACAATGTATTATTGGCGATTTTTATCGTGATTGGCTTGTATGTGAAGCCAAATTAAAGAAAATGGGAGATAATGCGTTTGCTGTTAAGTTATTGGAATCTATGCGAGCAAGGAAAGAAAAACTACTCGACAATGTTGCATTCCTTTCTGGAATATACTTTGACCCAAGATTCAACTTTTTGGATTCTCCTTATATTAATGATGACCAAAAGAAAAGTGCAGTGGTATATTTTACAAAAATCCGACTTCCGAACATTATAACAGAAATTTGATTTTTTATAGGTACACATATTAACAACAAATGCTACTCTTAATTCATTGAATGGGGAAAACAATTCCATTAACGAAGGGAGTGAGCATCAAGATGTATCCGTTTCGACAAGTGATCCTTACAACATTTTAGAAGAAGAGCTTAATATTTTGACCAGCAATAGACTCTCAACTCAAAACAGTGCCAATATACAACAAAAACTGGACAACTTAGCATACGGCCCAAGAATGCCTTTCTCAACTAATATACTTGAATATTGGAAAAATATATCAATAAAAGAAAGAGACTTGTTTCAGCTTGCTAAAGTAATTTTAGCTGTTCCATCTAGTCAAGTTTCCGTAGAAAGGGCATTCAGCGCGCTATCTACAATAATCACAAAACAACGCTCAAGATTAAGCAGTGATACCATCAATAACTTTATAATAGTAAAGCTGAATAGTAACTTAATGGAAGAAGTTTATTTTTAAATTCCTATAGGATTGATAACTGTATAATGTTAATTTTATCACTTGAAGAGTGTTTTTATTTTTATTTATGAATTCAAACTTTGTTGTTTTATTTTATTTTTTTAAATATATAATTTTTTTTTTACTTATTTGGACTTTTTATTTGTTCAAAATTTTACTATTTTTTTTTTAATTTAACAGTTGTATTATAACCAGTGTTTGAATTGCTGACTTCGAAATAGCAACCAGAGCCGAACTGAAAGACAAAAACGCATTGAAAAAATTAAATAATACAAATTCAATTTGAGTTTATCATTGATCGTTTAAATGATCGTTTACAATCACCAAGCGCTCATGAGTGTTTGCATGCAGTGATTTTATCATTACATATTTCTCATGAGCGAGTTTGCAAAAGCGATGGATCGTGGATAGAGCGCAGTAGAAAAAAAATCTTTGCATTTAGTCTCTCATGAGAGAATACGAAGCCATTGTTTTCGTGAGCTTTCGATTTCTTAAGTATTTATCATGATAAAATACAATCGCAAAATGAGTTATCATGAGAAGATTGAATTTTTAATCGTTCTTTAGAGAGTTTTTGCGCACCCTGTAAAAAAGTTATCATTGTAAGGTATTTCCTGATTATTTTGTTGTTGCAAAAAATCAGCATTATTGCAAATAATTCTCTGAGTCGGAAAGCTTTTTCGGAGATGGCGGCATCAGACAGTGCATTTCTCTAATGGTCGTCACTTTATAGAAGACCTAAAGCTTCGCATGCCACGCGGTATGTGGGTTGCAAAACACCATCTACAGATCTTAAGGACATGGTACCGTTTTAAAGCCGAAAAAATGCATATTTTCATGATTTTGTTTTGAAGACATGAATAATGTTGGTGTATTTATTTCATATACATGTTATAGTTTGACTTCGAAGGTATATTTGGAAAAAAAAATTGAAAATTATCGTTAAATAAATTCGTGACAGTGATTCTCCGGAGGCGCCTCAAAAAAAAGTTGTTTTGCGGTGAACACGATTAGAGGTGTCCGATTAGCGGATGATCTGAAAAAAAATTCAAAATTAGTTTAAAAGGTAATATATTTCCAGAGGTAAAACAGAGGTTTCCAGAGTTGTTTTTTTAAAATGTTTTCTTTTTTGTAGCGTATTGAAGTCAAAAACGGGAGTTTCGTTGAAAAATTGAGGTTTTTTATTAATTTAAAATAGGAAAAAAAACGCTTCGGCATTACCTGTTGATTTATGTGTAAAATAGTGTAAAAAATTTCAAAACGATCGGTCAAGTAGATTTTGCGGCATAGTGTCCACCGACTTCAAAAATGTTGTTTTCCAGAAAATCGATTTAAAGTCAGGTCCCCTCACTTGAAACGCTGTATCTTCGTTAGTTTTAGCACGATTTATTTCAAATTTTTCCAAATTACTCTTGAAATGTTGAACATTCAGAAAAAAATATAAAAAAATGTACCAAAAATAGTCGAAGGTAAAACAGAGAGTATATATATAACAGAGAATTTATTTCGCTCTGAAGTTTAACATGACTCCAAATGTAGCAAGCAAATGAAGACTTTGCAGTTTTGTTTTCGAAATTAAATGTGCGCAGAAGCAATCTGCGCAGAACAAAGTGCGCAGATGCGCTGCCGATATTTGTGCAGGCGCCGCGATGATTGTTCTTTTGGCTTTTTATATTGAAATTTTTTCCTGCACGATGTTTACGTTTTGCGCAAGACACTTGCTGCTTGAATGAATTTATTTCAATATGCCAACATTTATGCTAGTTCTCGGTATTTGTATATTTGAAAATATAAAATGATTTTTTCAATATTTCAATAATTTTTTCAATATTTCTACAATGAGTATATGAATATTTTTTACGTCAAATAGAAAATTTTTTCATTTATCCAATTTATGTTATTTTCAAATAAATTGGATAAATAAATTTTTCATTTTTTAGCTGCTTTTGCTTGCATAGATTTATTTCAATTTCCCAATTAGATATTTGCAAGTTTAAAAGGTTTTCAATCAACTTGCATGTATTGAATTAAGAAGTTGAAGTATAAAAATATGAAATGTTTTGAATATCTGAATTTGATCGAATTTATTGTATTGAAAATAATAACATTTTGGAGGAATAAATAACATATTTTTACCTTGTATGCATTTATTTCAATATGCCAATTAGATATTTGGCAAGATTCAGGTATTTCTTTGTAAATTCATTTTTTTTTTAGGTCAAATAGAAAATGTAGCATTTTTAATCCAAGCTCTTTTATTTTCAATAAATTGGAATAAACAGAATAACTTATAGCAGCGAATTTTTACATCAAAAGAAAAATAATGCGCAGCCGGTTGGCCCGCTTCGAACCCGGGCATTTTGATTGCAAGGCGAACACGTTAACCAGTCGACCACAACTCAACTTAATAAATCTTTTCTTAATTATTAATTAAGTGATAGAAAATGCTTAATTCAATGCAATTTATGAGACCTTGAAATAAATTGGATTAAATCAAATTTTTCAGGACAATGTTTAGATTATTTAGCCGCTTATTCCTTGCATATATTTATTTCAACTTCCCAATTAGATATTAGGTTCTTAATTAACTTGTTTTTAATCCACTTGCAGGTTTCTATGAAAATATGAAATGTTTTTTTTCAATATTTCTATTTAGGTACATATATAAAATTTGCATTATTTACAACTATTGTTGTTTCTACGATGATGCAAACAAAAAAAGACAAATTCATTGAATAAGTTTGTTATTGTTTTTGTTCGCATGCATGTGTGTGGGTATCTGAAATGGAGGATAGAACCCAGTGGGCAATTCAGTCAGGCCTCTTGAAAAAAAGGCATGCATTAACTGCTTTTTTTGGCGTCAACACACTTAACAACATCACTGCATCGGTGAGGGCTCCTAAAAGGCCTGCCTGCTAAAAGGAAGGCAAGAAGTTTTCGTTATTTCTCTGTGATGTGACTGCTACACAGGGCAGTACAACAATTATATTTTTCCTACAAAAACTGGTTCTGCTTATATTTCAGGGTTACTTTTTCGTTAAAAGTTAAAATATATGTTAGTTCAAATATACTCAATAATAATCAACGTCATGACTTAGAAATATTCTTATCCGGCAAAAATATGTAAAATAAAATAAAATCACAGAATCACAGAATAAATAGGTAGGTATACATAAAAAGAAATAAAAAAAAAATATTTTTTTAATTGTTTTGGTTAACCCCTTCTTTAAGCCATTTTAAAGGAGTGCTTATAGCAGGCCTCTTTAAAGCAGGGAGTGCGGAAGTACTAACAAATTTTCTCGTTTCATACAAACAATACAAGGGAGCTTACAAGGATTGTGTAAGGCCTATCGAATGCAAATACAGGCCTTTTAAACGGCCTTCGGACTGCTGCATTTGCCCACTGGGAAATTTGCATGCATTTTTTTTTATATTCTGCTTGTTGTTGCTATCCTATAGCAAGCTAGGAATTTATCAACTGCTGTGCTTCTTGTTGGTTTAGTACCTAGGATTTTTTTTCTTCTTGCTAGAATTTTAGAAATTTCAAAGTTGTGTTGACAATCGAAATTTTTAATATAGCTATATATTTATATGAAACCTTAGATATTATTATATTATTGTTAATAGAATAGATATAGATACTTTCTTCAATGTTTAAATGTTTGTAAGTTTTTGTAAATGTAAAAAAAATGTAAGAATTTTCCAATTAGATATTTGCAAGTTTCAAAGCTTTTCCATCAACTTGCTGGTATTTATTTGACAAATTGAAGTATGGAAAAATTAAATCTTTTTTTTTCAATGTTTATAATTATATTAAATTTTTTTAGGTCAAATAGAATATGTTGCATTTAATCCAATTTATTATATATTATATATTATACATCACTCAATGCAATTTACATATTATATTTTCAAATAAATTGGAATAAATGTGGAAAATATATTGGAAATATTTTAAACATGTTTTAAAAAAGTGGTGGAATACAACTTTAACTTGCAAGGTATAACAATTTAATGCGAGATTTTTAGAATAATCAAAACGTTTTCGAAACGAGATTTAAAATTAAATTAAATACAATTTTTGGAACAATCGGAACGTTTTCGAACTGGCGAAAATATGAGATATATACCAAAACGTGACAAAATAAACAAAAAATTAATTTTCGAGGTTTTTAATAACCAATAAATTATTACATTGACGGAAAAACTCTACATGTTAAAACTATAATTTTAAACTTACCATGTCACCCATAAGCACCTTACCCATTCGGCGATTGCAGTTGTTAAATATGTTGAAACGAATACGAGAATTTTTCAGGAAGAATTTTTCATATAAGAAACTTGATCGGCTATTCGTTTCGAATGTATACGATGTGCATGAAAAAAAAGACTTCTATTTTTTTTCATTAATTTTTCTTTTAATTTCTTTTCATTAATTTTACAGAACGAATCAAAATAAAAACAAGGAGAAAAACATATCTACAAAATTTTATTTATGTGAAATGTTTCATTTAATCAAATGTATTACATATATTGATATATTTAAAATATTTGAAACATTCTTCAAAAACTATCTTCACAAAATATGTGGAAAATAGACATTTTATTTATTTAAATTTTATTCATAGTAAAATACAATATGTTTAATTTAATCCAATGTATATATATTTAAATATTAAGGATTAAATGTGGATAATATATAAATATATTTTAAACAATTTTCATAAACTATCTTCACAAAATATGTATGTATAAGCTTTGGCTAATGCAAAACTAACTGCAATCATTTAAATAAATGTAAAGTTTAACATAAAAAAGTTCACTGAAAAAATAACTTTTCATTGATGAAACGTACGTGACACTTGTAACTAACTTTTACAGCCAAGTATGGAAGGTATTTGACCATTATATGCTTATTATACAATATAATAACTTAAAAACTAAAGTGGAATCTTATTATATCATATAATAACTTCCAAAGTGAAGTGAAGTGAATGAAATTCTTATTATATAATATAATAACTTACAAACTAAAGTGAAAGAAATCTTATTATCTCATATAATAGCTTCGAAAGTGAAGTGAAATCTTATTATATCATATAATAAGTTCCAAAGTGAACTGAAATCTTATTATATAATATAATAACTTACATACTAGAGTGAAATTTTATTATATCATATAATAACTTAATATGCGGCAAGTATTTTGACTGAAAGTAATGTGAAAAAAATTTACAGCCAAAAATAGAAAATAGAAAATTTGGAAAAATAGAATAATGTTGTGAAAAAAATTTAAAACCAGAAATTGAAGATAGAAAATTTTGAAAAATATAAATAATTGCAACGAGTCCAAGGTTTGTAAGCAATGCCAGGAGAAAGTTTTGAAAGTGCTTAAAGAGCTAATGACACGAGTTTTGAAGAAGCATAAAGAGTTTGAGGAGCAAATTGAATGTGGGAAAAGGCGAAGAAGATGATGAAGTGAAAAGGCCAGGCGAGAGTTTAATTTGGAAAAAAATTTTGACTTTTTAAAAGTGTTAAAAATACTTTACATATTCCATACAAACATTCAGTCATACGACCATTCATTAAAACATGCATACAATCGGACGGACATTCGGACGGACGGTCGGACGGACATCGGAACCCTAGCGGATGTCAAACATATTATTAAGGGCTGAAACCATATGACAATGATCCTGACACACTTCCCAAAACAAGAGCTCTAATAAATAAAAAAAACCATGGACTCAATAGGGCTCCCGACTACTTTAAAAAATCCAAAAGGACGAAATTCCTACTTTACCGCAATGTTATTTTCATTGAACACAAATGAAATCGAAAATGCAATATATACTAACAGCCAAGCGAAAATAGGATAGACAGACAGGCATACACACAAACAAGCAGACAGACATTCACGCATTCATACTGAGAGATATTCGGACAGATATAACAGCGCCGGTAAAAAAGGAATTTTGCAAAAAATATGTTTCAGAAGGTTGATTACGAACCGTTCTTGAGGTGATTGACTTGAGGATATATTGTGCCATAAAAAAACTGTTAAGCTAAAAATCTAAAATCTAAACGAACAAATTTTGACAACAAATTTTAATTATTTCTACCATACTAAATTTAAACCAAAAATTTTCTAACTTTGTTTGTCTCGTTAGTTTTGTTTGTTTCTGTAAAAACTCTCTTTTTCTTTAGACGTTTAGCTTCGTCAGAAACAGTTTTCTTATACATCCATCTAGAATTTTTTCTAATTAAAACTAGAATCAGAAACTCTAGAATACACAATCTATGACCAAGGCAATCACCTTCAACATCAAACCAATCGGGATGAGAAAGGTTCGTTTGATCAACACAAGCTACCATTATCCTTTCCTTCAGCTTTGGAAGGTGGCAAGTCTTCTGAAACATATTTTTGTATATGGCCAAATGTTGCTCGCATATTTGGAAGAACCTATTCGTCGGATTCTTTAGGAACAGTTTACCGTCACCGAAATTTTTGACCGAAATGAAATGCTCGTTGTCAAACTGCATCTGGTCAAGTTTGACCAGATCTAATGCACAAGATTCGCATTTTATTTTGCGCATGAGCTTCTCTCGTAATCCATAACCGACAAAGTAACGGCCAACGGCTGCTTCTACGTCGGTTAATGGCGTTTCTTCCACTTCCTCTTCTTCGGAATCAGCAATTGCTTCCTCCTCTAATCCACCCGAAGCAATTTCGTCATCCGAAGAAGTCATTCGTACACATTCCTTCCTATGATTGAAGTTCCAATCTAACATCAAGTCGTTATCAGCCTCACAATTAGAATTGCGAGCCTGATAACGATGAGTTAGAATCTTCATCGCAAGAAGCCTAGCTGAAAGGTATTGCACTTCTCGCACTGATGGGTTCACATTGTTACCCAATTGTGATCGAATCACGGCGAAATAATTTTCGATTTGGTCCTGGTTCAATCGTCCAAGCATGACGAATGAAATCTTTGGTTCTTCCAACATATCTTGAACCAAGGACACCATTGAGTTCAATGTAAATATTAAACCTGCGATGCAGAAATTTCGTTTCCCTTTGGGAAGCTTTAACTTGGTGAGGAAAGCTACGAAGTCCCTAATTTTTCCTAATTTAATAGAGTCCTTTGTGATTGGACGTCTATTAGGATTTTTGTCATTAAAAGTTTTGGAATCACATAAATCAAAGCCCTCATTCATATGATTGACAAACGCTAGGGTAGCTTCGGCATTCGATTTATTGACAAATTTCTCAAAAATATCCATGTCAATGCAATGGCGAATACCTGAAGCTACAGATTGACTAAGGACTTGGACAGCCAGACTCACTCTCATTTTTTCAAAATTTTTGGGGTCTATATGGCTGTCCATCAATTTTGCCATCATTTTTAGGGTTGCAGATTGGTCTATGTTATAAGCCTCCCTAATTACTGACCAACTGGCAATCCCATCTTCTGTTTCAATATCACAGCTATGTAAAGTATTCCTAACACTTTTAAAAAGATGGCAATAGTCGTACATTACAAAAATTTTATAGCCATTTGATTCGAATGAAAATTTTTTAAAATTGTCGGTCAAACGTGCAAAGCAGTATTGATTACCCGAACCTTGATCGCTTACAATCACCCTTAATTTTAACCCACATTGAAAAATACTCTGCACTACCTCGAGTAACGTCTCCATCAACCCTTCCCCAGACATTGACTTCTCTGAACAGTAAAAACTGTGGACGTACTTCCAGTTATCGACTAAGCCCTTCCAATTTCCAATATTTTCCAATAGCTTAGTAAGCACACTATACAAGGTGTAAAACCTAAGAGTTGTCAAAAGTTCGGCTTTTAGATAGAAGGCACCAAAAATGATACGTTACGTGACAAAAAATAGAAGTGGTTTTTGACTTTTGAAATGAAAAATTACATTTGTGAAACAGTGCAGACGATTTGATCATCATGGTAAATGAATTTATATTTAAATTGCTTAAACCAATAAAATAAAAATGTTTCGCTAAGATAATATCATTAAATAATAAGTTTTTAATAACTTTAAATTTTCGTATCACAGTGGACTTTTCGTCGGAAATGCCCATATACATGTTGCTTTTTTTTATCGATATAGTTTCGATTAAAAAATAATTTTTTTAATTTGAACGAAAAACCTTTTTCTGATCTGAAAAATGTCGATAAAAAATATTTTTTATTGCTGATACAAAAGAAACGATCACAAAATGATTTTCATTTCTGATCGAAAAAATAACGATTAAAAAGTTACATTTCTGGTTGAAAAAAGACTGATCACGGAATGATTTTTATTTATTTTTATTATGATAGATATGAAAGATATTTGGCTTAAGTCTACTTTAATGAACCCACTAAATTTCAAGGGATTGCTTTGGTCACAGGGGGGAGACAGGGAGGGATAGTAGTTTTTTTTTCAAAACCATTGCAATCTACGAAAAAAATTCTACATTGTACGCATGATACAATTATAATTCTGCCATGCCTTGTACTAAACAACTTTCAGAAATTTAAGCGGGTTCATTAAACTAGACTTGATCCAGGGCCCCATTCTCTAATTGTAAAACAATCAGTGTGCACTGAATATTGTGTACACATCCACTTTCTGATTAGCACAGAAAATTAATTTTTTTACTTTTTGAAAGAGTACCTACACAATTAATTTATTTTGTACACACTTAGGGAATAGAGCCCCGTGATCAAAAATTTTCACTCTACTTACCTAAGCACAGGGTTGGTACGTCCAAGTTTTTTATCCATTTGGACAATAATTTAGGTTGATTTTTGGGAAATCCATACAGCCGGATTTTGCCTTCCGTATTCACTCCCGGACAACTCTTTACAAAGCAGTTAAGTGACATTTTGAGACAAATCAAAAATAGCAATAAACAATTAAATCACAATTAAAACAGGAGCACGAACGATGCGATATAATTGGCATTCAATAGATCATTGACATGCATTGACATTCTATTATCATAAGAAGTACAGACAACTGCAATCGATCTTGCAAATTGCATATTTGTACTTTTCTAAAATGCCAAAAAATCTGCAAAATATCATTGCAGTGTTTTACTCAAATAACAAGTTAAGTAAGATTTAATTTTGAATACTTCAATTTGTCAATTTAATACCTGCAAGTTATTCCAAAAGCTTTGAAAGTTGCAAATATCTAATTGGGAAGTTGAAATAAATTTGTATTTTATACATGTAAATGAATATAAATGAAACATTTTCCTGCCACACGTTCTTTTCAGCCTTTTTAAATTTGTTTAAGAAAACTTGTATTCGATTTTATCTAACTTCATTTAATTTTTAATTAAGAAGAGATTTATTAAGTTGAGTTGTGGTCGACTGGTTAACGTGTTCGCCTTGCAATCAAGATGCCCGGGTTCGAAGCTGGCTAGCGGCGGCGCATTATTTTTCTTTTGATGTAAAAATTCGCTGCTATTAGTTATTCTGTTTATTCCAATTTATTGAAAATAAAAGAGCTTGGATTAAATGCTACATTTTCTTTTTGACCTAAAAAAAAATGAATTTACAAAGAAATACCTGAATCTTGCCAAATATCTAATTGTCATATTGAAATAAATGCATGCAAGGCGAAAATATGTTATTTATTCCTCCAAAATGTTATTATTTTCAATACAATAAATTCGATCAAATTCAGATAATTCAAAACATTTCATATTTTTATACTTCAACTTCTTAATTCAATACATGCAAGTTGATTGAAAACCTTTTAAACTTGCAAATATCTAATTGGGAAATTGAAATAAATCTATGCAAGCAAAAGCAGCTAAAAAATGAAAAATTTATTTATCCAATTTATTTGAAAATAACATAAATTGGATAAATGAAAAATTGTCTATTTGACGTAAAAAATATTCATATACTCATTGTAGAAATATTGAAAAAATTATTGAAATATTGAAAAAATCATTTTATATTTTAACTAGCATAAATGTTGGCATATTGAAATAAATTCATTCAAGCAGCAAGTGTCTAGCGCAAAACGTAAACATTGTGCAGGAAAAAATTTCAATATAAAAAGCCAAAAGAACAATCATCGCGGCGCCTGCACAAATATCGGCAGCGCATCTGCGCACATTGTTCTGAGCAGATTGCTTCTGCCCACATTTAATTTTGAAAACAAAACTGCAAAGTCTTCATTTGCTTGCTACATTTGGAGTCATGTTAAACTTCAGAGCGAAATAAATTCTCTGTTATATATATACTCTCTGTGTAAAAGCATTCAGAATAATTACGATGAATCGTGTAAGCTCTACCTAGAGCCGAATCTCGATTAACATTTTGTGCTCGTTTCCGTAGATTCCATTCCTTTAGTGTTCATTTCTTTAGTATTAATATGAAGGAACTTGGTTGCAGAGCAAGGTCTTCGGGAAATCATCACTGTAACATAGTTTAAAAAACGCAATCAATGTAATTTCTTGTATTTCTTGTTTGTTTTCTGCAGTAAAATATACTCTTTGTCCGTTTTCCAACTGTTCTGTCAAGTGTATCAATGCAGGATAGAGTTCATGAATTGAAAAACCAAAAATGCTCTATACTACGAGGACCGGTCACGCTTCCTCGTTTTATGCTCGCTCAAATACATATTGACCGCCCCTTGGATCCATAGCATCAACATAAAAAAGTTTAAGTATCAAAACATGTGCAACTCAGAAGTTATAATGATTTCTGAAAAGTGGGCATAGATTTAGTTCGACTAAGCATATTTTTGGTACAGTTTCCAAGAGTAACCATACGAACTAAATTACCAAATTTAAGTATAATACGACCAAAACCGTCTGAAATACAGTGTTTATATTTATTAGTGGGCGTTAAAACGGGGTGTAACAAACATATTTTTCCGTAAGCCATCTCGTACTTTGAAACAATCTACTGCCAAAATTTCAGCTCAGTCAGCCTAGTAGTTTTGGAGTATTAATGACTCTCAAAAGTAGGCGTGGATGTAGAATGGCCACGCCCATTTTCAGTACAGTTGCCGACAGTAATTGTTTGAACAAATTTAAAAAATTTTAGTCTAATACAACCAAAACCGTCTGAAATATAGCATTTTTATTGATTTGCGGGCGGTAAAGGGGGTGTGGTAAAAATTGTATAGCCTATTTTTTAATCGGGTATCACAGCAGCTTATTAGCAAAAAAATAATTGAAATCCTCTGAGCTGTTCTTGAGCTTTTACGTAAGTAACAAACATTTTTACTCCTTTTTGTATATAATTATAGAGAAGAAGAAGAGAAGATAAAGATTTACAAAAAAATAAAACATGAATAACTGTGCTGCCAATGTTATGTCACTAATATGCTCCAAAAAAAAAAAAAACGTTTGTTGCCAATTTCTTTTGAGCAGTTTATTTATTTTTTGTTTTGAAATGATATTTAAGCTTAATTTACTTTGATTACTTTTATTGTAACATATGACATATATAAATGACAACGAAATGCGCGACAAGGTGCCGAGATAGTCTAGTTGGTTAAACGGCCTGTTTCGCTTTTCGATTGCCAGGTCGCAAATTCAACACCTGGCTTGTACACAATGAGTTTTTTTAATTTGCGTAATTAGAGAAATACATATATTTTTTCTGATTATATAAGATTTAGGAATTTACTTTATAATTAAAATAAAAAGAGAGAAGAAAATAAAATTATATATTCTCTATATAATAATGTGTGCAATAAGCATATGCATTCACTCTTTTGTTTGTTAAAAGCAGGTTGGCAGCTATAAGTAGCCAATTTTTTTAAATGCTTATTAAAAGCCTATTGTTTAAGATTTTTATAGGTATAAACCATCGAAAAGTGTCGATTACTTAGTTCTGGTCCACCAAACTTTGGAATCTGGTAAAAAACACGGACTTAACCCATTTTTTGCCAAAGAGTGCGTTTTCGCACTCAAAAGTTTGGATATTTTTTAATATGCAATAAATGTAAGTTTTATTTGATATTAATGCATAAAAACAATGTTTGATATTTTAGCTTTCGTATTGCGAGTTCGAGCTTAGCATTCCCCCTGCAATACTCTCTTCCCTCTACCAGATAAAAATATTAAATTTTTGACCTACTTTTAAAAAAAATTAAACTTAATACTTAACGGAGGAAAAAATGTTTTACAATTACCTTAATGTGATGAAAATTAATCAAAATACAATAAATGATTTACTTTATAACGGTAAGGAAATGCAATTGTTTTATATATGCATTACCTTTCGTTGGGTGCGAAAACACACCCGTGGCACTTAACCTGATTTTTCAATCATAGTTTTTCGTTGAAAAAGTGCAATGTGCCTCTGCATTATAATGTTTTAGCGCTTGGCATAGCATACGAACTAATTTGTTATGTTTTTTTTTTTTAATATTCTTATAATTTGTCCCTGCTTCCCCGTGAACGGAAAAGCGAAACATTTTTTTGACCATTTTGGACCCATTTTTGGGAACCTGCAACATAGCCATTATAAGGGTTTCGCCGGGAAAAACATTTGTTTGCCTTGGCCAGAAATGGGTTAATAAAATCATTAAAAAAACTCAATAATAAAAAAAAAATATTTATCATTAAAAAAATTTATTTTAGATACATCACAATATTGTTTTTAAAAAGACTTAAGTGTGTAGAAGCAACTTTGTCTTAATTCCACTTTGAAACCACTATAGAGGCGGCCATATGACGTCATGAATTTATTGTCTGTTTTTGTCATGAGGGCTATGATCCGGCTTTTACTGTCGTGTTACATTTTTTACATATTGTTACGTGTTACATATTCCACGTAATAAATTTACAGCTTCGTTGCTTAGGCTACTTCCTCGGCGTCCCAATGACGTCTTCAATTTTTTATTTTTTTGTGTCAAAGGATTAATTTTTACTGACGTGTCATTACATTTATCATAAAACCTATTATCATTGAATAACAATTTCATGCATAGCCAATAAATTTTAGATAAATGCCCTTTTCAACTTTTTTGAAACCTGCGCGGTAAAACGTTACTTTGTCACGCCAAAAATAACAACAAAAGCAATAATAAAACAACTTGTTATATAAACATATCATATATATGCCTATCAACTACTAACTATAGATAGTATAAGGTATTCTGCTATTGCTATATAGCTATTATGTTTAAATAATTTTCATCAAATTAGCATAGCCATTTTACTGTCGTAATCGTTGTGCCATCACACATAAAAAAAGAGGCACAAAAATGGATTTTGATAAGTTCAACGCGTTATGAAAATTACTGTCCTTGTAATGTGAGCTTACCAACTATATCAGAGTCGAAAACAGCGACAGAATTTGTCTCGTTTACTCTTTTGTGTTTCCGTATAAAGGCGAATTGTCGCTAACGTCGCGAGGGTACTACGTGATCGAAACTGATTTATATTTATTATCATATGCTTATGTTTACATATTTATTTATTTTTAGCATTTTACTTTAGGCAATTTCATCAAAAAGGAAATAGATTCTGTGAGTTTTACAATTTACATTGTTGTTGCTTCATTAGCTAATTTTTTTCGAACATGCCTTTTACAGGAACGTAAAACGAATGAATGAAAAAGAAAGAAACAGCTTTGTACTGCTTAATGCAGCATGCCTGAATCATTTTTTAGTACATTTTTTAGATGGTGTTTTAACTCTAATTTTAATATCTTTTTAGGGTACGTATTAAAAAATAAAGTATGCAATAGCTTAAGTCGTAGCGGCCGTGGCGTAGTAGGTAGAGTGTGTGGCTCATACGCCAGAGAACCCTGATTTGAATCCCCCATCTGACACAGAAAGTTTTTTTTAATTGAGTTAATTTTTCTGTTCAGCCGTAACCTCTCTGCAGACAATGGCCAACCTCAGAGAGTAAAAAACTGCCATGAAAGCTTCTTGAGAACATAAGCCGATCGGAGTCGGCATAAAGCTGGTAGGTCTAGTTCTCGATCATTTGTGTTCAAACAAACACAACACAATTGATCATAAGAAGCTCGGTCAAAATCCTTTCAAGGGCTGAAATGGCCATTTCGTTTTTTTTTTTAGTTTAAGTTAAAAATGAAGTTTTGAATTAGTAAAAGAATTATTGAAATCGGTTCAGTAGTTCTGAAGTTCATCTCACTTCAAGATACGTGATATGCCTTTTGTATAATAGTATAGATATAGATAGAGATCAGTTATGATCACCCGCACACAACTTAAGCTGCTTGTATGTGTAACGATTAAAGCTTCTCACCGAAAGAAATGGAACGTTAAAGCATTATGAAAGCTTTCTGAAAGCTTTATGTACAAAAATAATAACAAATGGACGCGAATAGAAAAATTATGAAATCGCATTAGAATAGATTCTTTGTTCATTGTATATTTCTTATTCATATATAATTATATATATTATTATTTAGTATATAATATATATAGAATACATATTTATTCATATGAATACATATAAAACAGAGTGGCATACGTTAGACCGCGCATAACTCGAGAATGGATCGTATAAAACCATAGCGCACTGTAGTAAAAATCTTTTACAAAATTGCAAAAAACTTTTAAACTGCTCATACGATTGACATAAATATTTGTATACTAGTGATAATGCCCCAAAAAACTTACCTGTTTCGCTTTGGAAATCACACTTTCTCATTCTCATTAGCCCGAGTTCGTGTCTTAGGTCTTTTATTTTCATTCCTAAGGCTATTTTTCTACTTAAAACAATCATATCTTCTAAACGCTACGACTAATCTAAAATCTCATTTTTCGGCTTACCCACACCGCAAGACCTTTCTAACGATATATCAAGTGTTGCTATAAAGATACGGTGAGTGTTTTTTCCGCTTTTTATTTTGGTCCATCTTTAACCAAAAAAGGCGCTGTGGTACAAATTTTATTTAGTATATATGTTTTTTCTTATACCCATGACCGCCAAATACTTTTATTAGTTTTTTAAGTATCACATGTATACAAATATAACAAAACATCGCATCGCTTTTTTATTTAATTCTTTCCGGTGTACAAGCAGTGTTTGTACATACTTTTTTAAAACGCCTCCACGCAGCTAACAAAGAAGTCCTTACTTTTCCCTACTCTCAAAATTTTTTCCCTACAGAATTCCCTACTACTTCTTTTTGTTATATTTCCACTTTAACAAAAAGTATTCAACCACAAATAATATTATCGTAACATTAAAAGGCAACTTAACTTTATATAAACATATGTATAAATATTAAATTTAGTCCACGGAAGAGCTGCAGAAAAACAATGCTTAAACCCATATTCAAATTATTTCTTGTTTAATTTTCTTGTTTAATTTTGTTGTTTAATAAAGATGTGAACTTTTACATTTCAATCTAATGAATATGAATTAATATTTGCAAATTTTTTTATTTGTGTGTTCGTATTTTATGCGCTGCAATATCGTTCATCCGATTGCGATAAAACTTTGTCAACTTATTGTTTGCAATTTTCCAAACCCCCTTTAAATGATTATAATTCCTGAGTTATACAGTTTTTGATAATAAATATTTTTTTTTATAATTCAATATAAATAAAAATAATTCATAACGTGCGCTGCAATACCATTTTATGTAATCTAACCTTTTTCAATATTTTAACCACAATAAAAACAATTCAAACCAATAAAATTTCTTTAAACATACAGGTATTAAAATTTAATTATCAAATCTTTATTTCTTAATTCAAAACTACAGAAAACACTATACTTACACTCATTTTTAGGGGATACGCCGTATATAAGCTTGTTAAAAAAAAAAAAAAACAAAAAAAAAACATCAGATTATTAATTTTGTTTCTTTACAAACACTTATTATTAAAATACTTTACGATCCAAAATAACATAAAATGCATGTTATTACATAAATGTCGTCATTAATTTCTCTGCTGAAATTCCCTTATTTCAGAGAATTGAAAAAAATACGTCCTTCTTTTCCCTAAGTCTATATTTTGCAACAAAAATCCCTGCAAGTAGGGATTTTTCCCTACATGTACCAACACTGTGTACAAGCACAACGTAATTATATTGAAATCAAGTGAACAAAGTGACGTGACCCTCCTGTTGCCAGCAGACTGAAAGCTTTTTTAGAGCAGAGAACTTATATACGTATAGATATAGATATAGATATAGATATAGATATAGATATAGATATAGATATAGATATAGATATAGATATAGATATAGATATAGATATAGATATAGATATAGATATAGATATAGATATAGATATAGATATAGATATAGATATAGATATATATATAGATATAGATATAGATATAGATATAGATATAGATATAGATATAGATATAGATATAGATATAGATATAGATATAGATATAGATATAGATATAGATATAGATATAGATATAGATATAGATATAGATATAGATATAGATATAGATATAGATATAGATATAGATATAGATATAGATATAGATATAGATATAGATATAGATATAGATATAGATATAGATATAGATATAGATATAGATATAGATATAGATATAGATATAGATATAGATATAGATATAGATATAGATATAGATATAGATATAGATATAGATATAGATATAGATATAGATATAGATATAGATATAGATATAGATATAGATATAGATATAGATATAGATATAGAAATAGATATAGATATAGAAATAGATATATATATAGATATAGATATAGATATAGATATAGATATAGATATAGATATGGATATAGATATAGATATAGATATAGATATAGATATAGATATAGATATAGATATAGATATAGATATAGATATAGATATAGATATAGATATAGATATAGATATAGATATAGATATAGATATAGATATAGATATAGATATAGATATAGATATAGACATAGATATAGATATAGATATAGATATAGATATAGATATAGATATAGATATAGATATAGATAAAGATATAGATATAGATATAGATATAGATATAGATATAGATATAGATATAGATATAGATATAGATATAGATATAGATATAGATATAGACATAGATATAGATATAGATATAGATATAGATAAAGATATAGATATAGATATAGATATAGATATAGATATAGATATAGATATAGATATAGATATAGAAATAGATATAGATATAGATATAGATATAGATATAGATATAGATATAGATATAGATATAGATATAGATATAGATATAGATATAGATATAGATATAGATATAGATATAGATATAGATATAGATATAGATATAGATATAGATATAGATATAGATATAGATATAGATATAGATATAGATATAGATATAGATATAGATATAGATATAGATATAGATATAGATATAGATATAGATATAGATATAGATATAGATATAGATATAGATATAGATATAGATATAGATATAGATATAGATATAGATATAGATATAGATATAGATATAGATATAGATATAGATATAGATATAGATATAGATATAGATATAGATATAGATATAGATATAGATATAGATATAGATATAGATATAGATATAGATATAGATATAGATATAGATATAGATATAGATATAGATATAGATATAGATATAGATAGATATAGATAGATATAGATATAGATATAGATATAGATATAGATATAGATATAGATATAGATATAGATATAGATATAGATATAGATATAGATATAGATATAGATATAGATATAGATATAGATATAGATATAGATATAGATATAGATATAGATATAGATATAGATATAGATATAGATAGATATAGATATAGATATAGATATAGATATAGATATAGATATAGATATAGATATAGATATAGATATAGATATAGATATAGATATAGATATAGATATAGATATAGATATAGATATAGATATAGATATAGATATAGATATAGATATAGATATAGATATAGATATAGATATAGATATAGATATAGATATAGATATAGATATAGATATAGATATAGATATAGATATAGATATAGATATAGATATAGATATAGATATAGATATAGATATAGATATAGATATAGATATAGATATAGATATAGATATAGATATAGATATAGATATAGATATAGATATAGATATAGATATAGATATAGATATAGATATAGATATAGATATAGATATAGATATAGATATAGATATAGATATAGATATAGATATAGATATAGATATAGATATAGATATAGATATATATAGATATAGTACTAGGCTCATATAGAACCACTAAATGAGCCTAGTACTTACAGACCACTCTGCATGCTGGACTCTCTAGGAAAACTCTTAGAGCGCGTAATTCTAAAACGTTTAGAAGAACAAATAGAGAACCTTGGAGGCCTATCCCATATGCAACATGGTTTTCGCAAAGGGAAGAGTACGGTAGATGCCATAAGCGAAGTCTACAAAAAAGCGATGCAAGCCAAAGCAACAGGAGAATACTGCGCAATAATAACACTGGACGTATAAAACGCTTTCAATACAGTGAAGTGGAAAGTGGTACTGCAAGCATTTAGGAACAAGGGTGTAGACAGCTCTCTCTACAACCTAGTAGCAGACTACCTCGATAATAGAATCCTTCTGTATGAGACGGATAATGGTAGAAAAGAATACCGAATAACAGCCGGAGTTCCTCAGGGCTCTGTATTAGGATCATTTCTATGGAATATAATGTACGATGGTCTATTGAATCTGATCCTACAAGAAGGCGCAAAACTAGTAGGTTATGCGGATGATATTGCTCTTGTTGTAAACAAGCAAACTGCCGAATTGATCGAGATAGTTGCTAATGATAGCCTACGCCGTTGTAACAGATGGCTGCTGAGAAACGGCCTACAACTTGCTGTGCCAAAAACGGAAGCAGTTTTAGTGACAGATCGCAGGGTCTATAAAATACCGAGGATACGACTACAAGATAGTGAGATACCCTTCAAACGGAGCCTATGCTACTTGGGCGTACGATTGGATAATAATCTTAGCTTGAAATATCATGTACTGAACATTCGTGATAAAGCCTTGAAAACAGCGACATCATTAGCCAGAATAATGCCAAACTGTAGCGGCCCAAAGCCGCAGACAAGAAAACTAATAAACAGCGTAGTACACTCCCAACTTCTTTATGCTGCCCCAACTTATGTCAGGGCACTGAATCTGAAGTACAACATTAGGGAATTACAGAAACCACAGAGAGTTAGTGCTCTTCGTATCACATCAGCTTACCGTACAGTATCTACAAGTGTGGCATTAGTGCTTGCAAGAATACCACCAATAGACCTACTAATATACGAAAAAGAGGAAATATATACCCAAACTAATCGCATAAGTTGCGCCAACACTAATTCACTAGAGCGATCGAGAAAAATCGCAGAGATAAGAAATAAGGCCAGGGCCAATATAATAGCCAAATGGCAAGAACGTTGGAACCGAGACGAGAATGGTAGATGGACCTACAGCCTTATCCCAAATATGAAAGCCTGGATAGATAGGAAACATGGAAACCTGGGCTATTTCTTAACTCAGGTGATGACAAATCATGGTAGTTTTAATAAATACCTGCACAGATTTAAAATTAAAGAAACCACTTGCTGTGACTCATGCGGAGCATTAGGAGAAGATGCAAAACATATAATCTTCGAATGTGAAAAGTGGTTAGAAGAGAGGCAAACTCTGAATGATATGCTTGGTTTAACCCTAACTCAAGAGAATATGGTAAACGTAATGCTAAAATCTGCAAATGCATGGAAATTGTGTGAAAATTATATCAATAAAATATTAAAAGAAAGGTGCTCAGTAGTTTCGAACCTCCTTACTTAGAGAAAGTGAGGAGGACGTAGAAACTTTATAGCAAATAAACCCCCGTCCTGATGAAGCGGTTCCGGGGTGGAGTTGGTGGAGTTATCGTAGGGCCACAAGATGATAGCGCGTTATCACTACGTCCTATAAAAAAAAAAAGAAAAAAGATATAGATATAGATATAGATATAGATATAGATATAGATATAGATATAGATATAGATACAGATATAGATATATATATAGATATAGATATAGATATAGATATAGATATAGATATAGATATAGATATAGATATAGATATAGATATAGATATAGATATAGATATAGATATAGATATAGATATAGATATAGATATAGATATAGATATAGATATAGATATAGATATAGATATAGATATAGATATAGATATAGATATAGATATAGATATAGATATAGATATAGATATAGATATAGATATAGATATAGATATACACTGAGGAGCATAAGTGTATCACAAACCAACAACTATCATTTTAACAACCTATAATTTCTATAAATTTTACTCAAATGCAATCAAATTTTTTTTATTATGTTTGTACAAGTCTCTTCTGTATTTCAAACAGGTTTTTATTAAGATCTGATTACAACAACAAATACACGAAGGCATAATGCAAACTAAATCATAATGATACAGTTTTGCACTCACTACTCAATTGTTTTTATTACCGTTATATTTTTGTTATTGAACAAAGTGCAATGCAATTTTTTAATTATTACGATAATTTACGTGATAATAAGTGGTTCAGTAGTCATGAACAACCAAAATAAAGAGGAAATATTAATTTGTTTGCGCAATGGCGAAAGCATTAGGCAAGTGGAGAAGAAATTCCATTTGGACAAAACTTTTGTCCAAAGATTAAAAAAAAAAGTGGTGTAAGTGTTCCCACAAACAAAGGTGGTCGTCCGAAAAAAATTTGCGATCGAGATGTACGCCATCTAGCAAATTTGGTTACCAGCACCGATGCCGTTACTCCTGCTGCAGCTTTAAATATACTGCAAATTGACGCCAGTAAGTGGACAGTTCGTCGAGCTTTGAACAAAATAGGTGTTAAGGCAGCAGAAAAGAAAAAGAAACCTATGCTGACCAAACGACATGTGCGGTTACTGAAGGATTTTGTTGCAGCACACGAGCACTGGACTGTCGCTGATTGGGATTCGGTATGTTATTAAACATATGTGTGTATTACTGTTTATACTAACAAATATTAAATAATTTAAAGGTTATTTGGTCTGATGAGACTAAAATTAATCGATTTCAATCCGATGGGCGTGCATGGTATTGGACTAAGGACCCTGATACAATCCAACCAAATCAGGTACGCCAAACCGTCAAACACGGTGGTGGCTGTATCATGGTTTGGGGTTGTATATCCAAAGATGGAGTGGGACCCTTGGTGCGCATCGATGGAATTATGCGCAAGGAACAATATTTGTCCATCCTGCAACAGAATCTTCCTGATGTAGTGGAAAAAATGGGTCTTGCTGCTGAAAAAGTAATTTTTCAGCAAGACAATGACCCCAAACACACCGCACATCTAGTGAAAGACTGGCTCAAAAAGCAAAAATTTGGTGTGATGACGTGGCCTCCACAATCTCCGGATATGAATCCGATCGAGAATTTGTGGAGTCACGTCAAATCGCAGCTTGCAAAATATGCCAGTCCTCCAAAAGGCGTGAACGAGTTGTGGGAGCGGACGAAGGAAGTGTGGGAGGCGATTCCTCCAGAATTTGTGCAGAGGTACACGCAAAGTCTACCTAATCGCATCCAGGAGCTTAAGAAGGCAAAGGGTTACTGGACCAGTTACTAAATATATATTATTGTTTTAAAAATATAAAAATAAATAGTGAGTGCAAAACTGTATCATTATGATTTAGTTTGCATTATGCCTTCGTGTATTTGTTGTTTTAATCAGATCTTAATAAAAACCTGTTTGAAATACAGAAGAGACTTGTACAAACATAATAAAAAAAATTTGATTGCATTTGAGTAAAATTTATAGAAATTATAGGTTGTTAAAATGATAGTTGTTGGTTTGTGATACACTTATGCTCCTCAGTGTAGATATAGATATAGATATAGATATAGATATAGATATAGATATAGATATAGATATAGATATATAGATATAGATATAGATATAGATATAGATATAGATATAGAGATAGATATAGATATAGATATAGATATAGATATAGATATAGATATAGATATAGATATAGATATAGATATAGATATAGATATAGATATAGATATAGATATAGATATAGATATAGATATAGATATAGATATAGATATAGATATAGATATAGATATAGATATAGATATAGATATAGATATAGATATAGATATAGATATAGATATAGATATAGATATAGATATAGATATAGATATAGATATTGATATAGATATAGATATTGATATGGACATAGGTATGATATAGATATAGATATAGATATAGATATAGATATAGATATAGATATAGATATAGATATAGATATAGATATAGATATAGATATAGATATAGATATAGATATAGACATAGATATAGATATAGATATAGATATAGAATTATAGATATAGATATCGATATAGATATAGATATAGATATAGATATAGAAATAGATATAGATATAGATAAAGATAAAGATATAGATATAGATATAGATATAGATATAGATATAGATATAGATATAGATATAGATATAGATATAGATATAGATATAGATATAGATATAGATATAGATATAGATATAGATATAGATATAGATATAGATATAGATTTAGATATAGATATAGATATAGATATAGATATAGATATAGATATAGATATAGATATAGATATAGATATAGATATAGATATAGATATAGATATAGATATAGATATAGATATAGATATAGATATAGATATAGATATAGATATAGATATAGATATAGATATAGATATAGATATAGATATAGATATAGATATAGATATAGATATAGATATAGATATAGATATAGATATAGATAATAGATATAGATATAGATATAGATATAGATATAGATATAGATATAGATATAGATATAGATATAGATATAGATATAGATATAGATATAGATATAGATATTGATATAGATATAGATATAGATATAGATATAGACATAGATATAGATATAGATATAGATATAGATATAGATATAGATATAGATATAGATATAGATATAGATATAGATATAGATATAGATATAGATATTGATATAGATATAGATATTGATATGGACATAGGTATGATATAGATATAGATATAGATATAGATATAGATATAGATATAGATATAGATATAGATATAGATATAGATATAGATATAGATATAGATATAGATATAGATATAGACATAGATATAGATATAGATATAGATATAGATATAGATATAGATATCGATATAGATATAGATATAGATATAGATATAGATATAGATATAGATATAGATATAGATATAGATATAGATATAGATATAGATATAGATATAGATATAGATATAGATATAGATATAGATATAGATATAGATATAGATATAGATATAGATATAGATATAGATATAGATATAGATATAGATATAGATATTGATATAGATATAGATATAGATAAAGATATAGATATAGATATAGATAAAGATATAGATAAAGATATAGATATAGATATAGATATAGATATAGATATAGATATAGATATAGATATAGATATAGATATAGATATAGATATAGATATAGATATAGATATAGATATAGATATAGATATAGATATAGATATAGATATAGATATTGATATAGATATAGATATAGATAGAAAACTGGCGTCAAGTAGAAACTATGAAAACCTTAGCTTATCAAAAATATAAAAGTTTTTTTGTTCTAGTTTGATGCGTATTTTTTAATATATATTTGATATGTATTCATATAAGAGCACAGTTTTTAACATGCTTATCATCCATAAAATTATTTTACGATGTTTGTTGAAGTTGTAATTTATAAAGGTTTTTTTTAAAAGCGATGTAATTAAAAAACTACATAAAACTGCAAGGTTGCTTTCATACCCTAGTATTTACGCGTTTCATCACTACTGACAACGGATGAGATTTCACCCAGCGTCCGCATTGCATTTGAGTAATCAGAGTCGATCTGTGGAATTATCTGTTTGTCATTAGGGTGAAGTGTGCGAATCAGATCAGTTAATGAGAGAAATGATTTTCGGCTAACATCCTCAAAGTCAAGAGTCTTAAGGCTGGGTTGGCTGGAATTATCATCATTGCTTTCAAATTGTTCAATATCATGTGAAGGACGTTTTAAACGCAATTCAACTAAAGAAATTTCTGTGGGATCAGCAGTCGATACAATTCCAAAAACACTATGTGTTGGTGTGCTTTCATTTGGTTGCACTGCATTCCTGGCAGTCATTGTCATGGTGGCTGAATAATTCTCTGTAACCATTGTACTTAAAAGTTTTTCCTTGTAGGCTTTTCTGTCTTCTCCCTTATCGTTTTCAGAAACAGCTAAGTGCTGGTGCTGTTCATTTTTTAAAGGGGGTTGTGTATATCTAATTGTGTCATTGTCTTCAAGTTCAAAATCTTTTTCATCATATGACAAAGTACCTTCCGTAACATTATCGAACTCTAATGAATGATCATCATTGGTTTCTTTAAGTACTGAATGCTCCTTGTTCCCTTCATTAATGTCGTTAATATTATTTTCTTCAGCTTTAAGAACGCGATCGTGTTCCTGTTTAAGTGAATCGAATGCAGACTGTAACTTGCCATCTTGTTGGGATGTCTTGACAAAGGATGAATAGGTTGATACCACGACTGGTATTGCAGTTGTTGACAGTGAGCTTGTTGTTGTATATGAAGTTGTAGCAGTGATTGGTCGCCTAGAGCAAATAAAGAATTTTTTTTTTAAATTAAAATTTCTATAAATAAATATGTTTAACAAAAAGAAATGATGAAAATGAATGTTTTATCACTTTGTTTAGTTAATTTACCCATTGGATATCTACAGCTTTATTGGGAAAATTTTGTTATAATAAATTGTTGCTTACAATTAGTGATTGGTAGCGGGGAAGAATTCACTATATAAATGAGAATAAATTTGGTTACAAGTGACATTTCGATGAATTTCGATGAAAACATGAATTTATCTTTGAATTTACTTTTTCATAGGAATTTGAGAACTTGAATTAAAATTCAATTCAACTATGATAAAAATAAAAATGTTGGTATTATTGTCACCTACTCCTTCAAAGGTAACAAATTTTTTATATGTTTTGCTTTTGTAATGAAAATACTCTAAAGTAACAACTTTGGTGTCTTTTATAACCAGACTAGTATCGCCTGTGGTCGAAATTCGGCTGCATCAAAATCGGTTTTTCTTATTTTTTTTTGCTGAATGCAGCAACCTATAGCCTGAACAAAAATATTGAACAAAATAAACAATTATAAATGCCTTTGCATGTGTTATTGAAGCAAGCAGCAGTTTGACAGTTTTTTTGACGCTGATGCGGTGGCAAATTTATTTTGTTGAGAGAAAAATTAAGAGAAAGCACCAACAACAAATATGTTGCACAGCTCTTCTGAAGTGTCTGCGAATCTATCGCATTCTTCTCTTGCTCATGAATGCTACAGCAACGATGTTTAATAAAGCTATGCAGCTATGTATTTTGTAGTTGCTTTCTCATTGTCCCATTGGGAAAAAAAAGTTCTTACATTTAGTTTACCTTTCTTAATGACAATTTATTCGAATAAAATTATATTGTGCCCATCTCCTCGAACATACCTTTCCATCGATATAAGTTTTATGTGAATATTTTGAAGTAAACACAGGCAAAAATGGATCAAAAACTTTTCTGTTTACGTATTAATATATAGATTAGAATGGAAGAAGCAATGCTTTATCCATATAAGAATAAAGAGAGAATAAAGAGAGAGTACTACGATTTTTTTTCGAAATATTCAGAATTTTTCTAAAATATCTCAGAATTATTCCCAGAAAGTTCAAAGCAAAGTCTAAGTTTTTTTAAAAATGGCAGCAACGCACAGTGATGCGGTGATGCCAGAGGCAAAAGTCCAAGATTTGATGTCATTAATATCTAAGTGTTTGATATTTTTGGAAAGGTAATACTTGCGCTAAAAAAACCACAACAACATTTTTTGGAGTTACTCATTACTATTCTAGCAGGAGCTTTGGAAAGTGGACCTTTCTAATTTCAGCATAAAACTAGCATTTTTAGGCATTCTACAGGATAAATTCAGAAAAATACATTTTTCACACGATTTGATTCAATTAAACAAAATATTGATAACAAATAACACAAAAATTATTTTAAAATGTGTTTTAAAAAATTTTTCTGCAGCTTCATCTTTGTACTCAATCTTTTCATTCATAAAGGGCTGATTACCCATGCGTAAGGCAGCGTAGCGCTACGTGGCCGACTGTCGAGTTGAAATTTGTTTAATAAGAAATGTGTGCAAGTCGTTACTGAAATTGTAACGTGGCGGAAAGTATAAAGGCTTAATTAGCCAAACGTAACGTGTGTTTGCAGAGCGGGACGTAGCATAGCGGGACGTTGTCTCGTGGATGAACGAATACCGAAATCGTAGTGCAACGTTTTGAAGGCGCCGATTTGTAGCCCAGAGAAAATGTGTTATAAAGGCACCCGCTTTTTTTCTACAAGCATTATTTAACTTATTCTCGTCAATGAAAGACTGCATACTTTTTATATAATATTAAATTTTACAATTTTGAAGTTAAACAAAATTGTTCGCTCGTCTCACAGTTGTCGAATTGTCAAAAAACGTTACGTGGCGTATAAATCAATTGTCTACAGACTTTTGCGCTACGTCCCGGTGCGTTACGATTCGGTAACGACTTGTACACATTTCTCATTAAACCGATTTTTACGTGACAGTAGGCAACGTAGCGCTACGCTACCTTACGCTTGGGTAATCAGCCCTTAAATATATTTTCTACAGACTTCTACGCCACACTACGTTTTTTGACAATTCGACAGCTGTGAGACAGCTGTTTGAAAAGTTTTGTTTAACTTCAAAAATTGTGAAATTGAAATATATAAACAGAAAGTATATAGTCTTTAATTGACGAGGAGAAGTTAATACTTGTAGAAAAACGAGAGCCTTCATAACAAAATTTCTGCGGGCTACAAATCGGGGGCTGCAAAAAATGCAAAAGATTTGCACTACGATATCGGTATTCGTTCATCCTCGAGGCAACGTTCCGCTATGCTACGTCCCACTCCACGACCACATGCTACGCTTGGGTAATCAAACCTTTAATTACCAAAAATGTCAAAGCTTCAACCACTTTTTTCCACATTTTTGCTAAAACCCAATTTTAAAAAATGCTTATAATACGATATGTTCAAACCCCTGTAAAATAAAACATACGGGAGTGGTCCCAAAAGTACCCAACCTAACAAAGAAAACACAATTTGGGAAAAATATTTTTTTTTTCAACATAGTCTCTTTCAACTCGACACACTTTTCCTAGCGATGTTCAATAGCTCGATACCCTGTTCAGAGTTAGAACAGTGGAGCGCTTAAAAACCGCCATCAACCGCAGATCACACCTCTTCGCTGTTGGCAAATCTTTTACCACCGAGCCATTTTTCAAGTTTGAAAAATAGTAAGTCTGGCGAAAAGGGTGAGTGAAGAAGCAGTTCGTGCTTCAAGTCATTGATTTTGGCCACCGCGATGTGGATGTTTGAACTGGTGCATTGTCTTGACGAAACAACACTTTCTTTTTCGCCAAATGCGGCTGTTTTTTCTTGATTTCATCACTTAAACGCTGCAATAAGTTCGCATAATATTCGCCTTTGATTGTTTTTTCTCTTTGAATATAATCAATGAAAATTATCCCACGCGCATCCCAAAAAAACTGACGCCATGATCTTGCCTGCAGATGGAACTGTCTTTACCTTTTTTGGAACCGATTCTCCCCTTTCATTTCATTGTTTTGACTTTTTCTGCGTTTCAAGTGTGAAGTAAAGGACCCATGCTTCATCCGAGTTATGAATCGACGCAAAAACTTGGCTTTATTGTAATTTAATACGGAAAAAGTGAAAATTAGTTTTTAATTTGTTAAAATGTTGTTATACTTTCATGATTTGTGTAAGTAGCTTTTTTTTTACAAAAAATTATAAATAATGTTTGTGTTTCGTGGAGTAGAAGTAGCGGGACTGTGATGGATTGTGGAAAAGTTATATATGTGGTCAATGGTCATACTGTGTAGTTTCATGTGAATATAATTTGAGCTGCGCCAACTTGCGCCTAGACACCAAATTTTATTGTATTGACCAATAACGCTGAAACATTGAGATATTTTTATTATTTGGGTCGTGAACAAAGACGCTGGCTTTGTATATGATTGGGTTGCTGCAAAGCAGCGATTGGAAAGAAGAAGAATTTTTGTTTATATGCTATCCAAAAATGGCAGAAAAGCGGCCGAAGCTTCGCGAAATTACAAAAAAGTGGAAAGAATTGGTTGAATTGCGAGGAAGAATGTTTGCCACAAAAACTGAAATTAAAAGGGCTCCCAAAAAGTTCCGTATGATATAGTATGTGAATGACAAACCGAAAAATTGCATTGAAGTGTCGTCACAACAAAAACAAAATACTTCGTTATTGCTACTTGCAGCATCAATCTCGGCGAGACCTTCGAATGAAAATGATCTTCGATCTGTACTGAAAGAAGCAAGATCATCTCCATCTCGGCCAACTAAAATTAGAAAATGACTTTCTTCAGTTGTAGGAGCCCCATTACCATTGTCACCTTTAGTAAATGATTTAAGCAAGCAGCGGTATATTAATATTCGGCAGCTTAGCAAGTCTCACAACTGTGACATATATCCCACTTAAAATAACTTGTTTGAGTGGAAAATGCAATGTAGACCAGATTGAAAATAAAGAAACATTACCAAATGTTCCATTAAAAAACTTGGTCGACCACACGGAAAAGAGAATCTTTTTGCATCAAGAAGACGTTTTATTTCAGTTAGCAGGGATCCATGCAGCTAACTTTATATTAAGTTGTGGATTCGATGGTTCAATTGGACATAGCTTGTTAAAACAAAAAGTTTGCTGAAAACTTCCAGAGTTAATCAGTACTTATTTGTAACATTGATCATCCCACTAATATTAATGGCGCCACATAATGATATAATTTAGTATAATCACGCTCATCAATTAGTGAGATTTTGTAAGCCACTTAAAATAGAATTTGCTAAGGAAAGTAAGGATCACATCTTAAGTGAAAAAAGTTTGGATCTTGAAATATCGAATCTGAAACCATTACAATATAGCTTGTCAGATAGTAAAAAGTTTGTCATGAAATACAGCCGCAACATGATTCTGATTGATGTCAACATGTTAAATGTGCTAACACAAACAAAATATACACAAGTTTGTGTAATATGCGGAGCTGAGCCCAAAAATTTTTTATCAATAAAGGACTTGAAATCAGCAACCTTGCAGCCTAAACAACACGCTTTAAAACACGGTGTAAGTCCATTCCTTGCATTGATTCGTTGCTTTGAATTTGTGCTTCACTTTTCCTACAGACTTGGTTTGAAAAAGGAGCTAGTTAGAACTAAAGAAGACAAACAGCATGTATAGAATAGGAAGAGTGAAAATCAAAATAATTTCTGGGAACAAATAGGTCTGCATGTTGACAAGCCTAAGGCAAATGGAAGCGGTAATACAAACGATAAAAGTACTACGAGGAGAGCATTTTTTAATTCTAAATTATTTTCTTTCATTACTAAAGGTGATGTAAGCTCTCTGAAATATTTGCACGTTATATGAGTACCTTTTGAATATGAAGGATATTCTTGTAAATATTCTTGTGAATAGGAAGTTAATTCAGAACAGTTCGATAATTATTGTTTGGAGACTGCTAACTTGTATTTTGAGCTTTACCCATGGAACCCAATGTCCACACATTGAATAACTTTGATGGTAAATTCACTTACACGTATCACGTACAAAGCCAGCAATGTGAATAAATACTAAAATTTCTCTTTTCTTTGTTATATGGGCTATTAATAATAATAATAATTAATAATAAAACGTACTTACTTACTTACATACTTACTTACTAACTTACTTAGGTGGCGCCTACAACCCTAAATTGGTTTTCGCCTGTTGTAAGAAATTGCACCAGCCATTTCTGTTTTGCGCTTGCTGGCGCTAGTTGGAAGCTCCAAGTTTCCTCAGGTTGACCCCTAATTGGTCCTTCCAATGGAAATGCCGTCGTGCTCTTCTGCGTTGACCACCGCTGGGTACTGAATTTAATCTTTTCTTCGCTGGAGTGTCGTCTTCCATCTGCTCAACATGACCTAACCAGCGAAGCCGCTCGATTTTTATGCGCTTAACTATGTCGATGTCAGCGTATAGCTCATACAGCTCATCGTTCCATCGTATTTGGTACTCGCCATTAGAGCAGATTGGTCCGTAGATTTTGCGAAGGATCTTTCTCTCGAGCGCTCCCAAAGTCTTTTCATCAGAGCTGCTCAACGTCCAGGTTTGTGCTGCATATTACAGGACGGGCATGATTAGTGACTTTGTAAAGGTGAAAGTCGCTAAATTCTTTTTCACCCACACTATATATACACAAGCTGAAGATTCTTATTTTTATCTGATTTTTTATTTGCTCAAGTCAGGACATCCTTTTAAGTTATTTAATTTAAAGATAAATAAACCACGACATACACTATTGAAATTAACATTGCAATAAATAATAACTGAAAATAGTACAATACGTTTAGTCAGACATAGTACTGCAACTACTATAAGTAGCTAAGTAAGCAGCAACCACCTTAGTTAATTTCACCCAGATGGCAACACTAGGCCGAGGTGAAAAGCACACCTGTCAAAAACAGAGAAGCAGCTGAAACGTAAACTCACCACATAATGACTAAGCAAGCAAGCTGGGGTAACTTAGACAAGGAGTAGCGAATAAAATTTCATTCACGCGACAGCGGCCAAACTGGTAAGGCATACATAATTAATTAGCTCCTGCAAACCGTCTCACTAGTTAAGCCATAGTAGATGGCGTTTCATTTTCCTAAGACCTACCTACGCGTCAAGCCATAGTGGATGACGATTCATTTTCCTAAGACTTGCCTACGCGCCAGGCCATAGTGGATGACGACTCATTTTCCTAAGACCTGCTTACACGTCCAGCCATAGTGGATGACGATTCATTTTCCTAAGACCTGCCTACGCGTCAAGCCATAGTGGATGAGGATCTATTTTCCTAAGACCTGTCTACGCGTCAAGCCATAGTGGATGACGTACTCGTATCCTTGCTAAGCCAACGTGCTAAGCCAACGTGTAAAGCCACAGTGGGTGACGATGCTGACATCTGACAGGATATGACATCGAGAAACTACGCCTAAGCCAGGATAATTCTTAGTGCAAATTTACATTAAGGAACTTTACTATAAGTAAATAACATTAAAGTGAATTAAACAACAATAAATTAAGAATAAGTGATATAATGAATGCAATAAAACTTTGAACTTTCTACTTTAAACAATAAAAGCGGAAAATGTAAGTATCGTGTCATAAATTTTTGTGAACGAACCCTGGACACCGGAGAGTGATACCTCGGCTAAAAGGTTCGTCACAGTGGCGCCCGAGCAGGGTCTTAAAATAATAGTCATCCGCCGCGTACAAAAAAAAAGATAGAAAAAACCAAGAAGAAAACAAATTTAACATAACGATATGACATGTAGAAAACAACGCGAGTTAAAGTCATCCGCCTCGAATGGGAATATTAAAATAAAAATACAAAATGGATGTGAATCAATTAAAAAAAAAACAAACGAAATGGCCATTTCAGCCCTTGAAAGGACTTTGACCGAGCTTCTTATGATCAATTGTGTTGTGTGTGATGTGAAATGTTTGCACACAAATGATCGAGAACTAGACCTACATGTTTTATGCAGAGAGGTGACGGCCGAACAGAAAAATTAATTCAATTGAAAAAACTTTCTGTGTCGGATGGAGGATTCGAACCTGGGTTCTCTGGAGTAAGAGTCACACACTCTACCCACTACGCCACGGCCTCCACATGTGAAGCAATCTATGATAATAAAATTGCTGACAATTAAAAAAAAAGATAACTAAAAATAAGTAACTATATGCAATATCTGACATTCGTGAATTTCGGAATATAAAAAAAAACATGCGGTGCAAAAAAAAGTATTTAGTAAATTACTGATAAATTAAAACATTTAATACTTCTAGATAAAGTAGAAGCAACTCTTCTACATCGCCATGTTGACCACCACGTGGGTATATTCAATAAAAAAAGGAAGAATTGATAACGTATGCAAATGACTGCGAATTCGACAGTACATCACCGCATGATTCAACAGCGCCACCTTCGCGCCAACATACCAAATCGTCCCCAGCTATCATCCAATAACCGTTACCCGCCTGCAAGACAACTTCAACTTAGAGATAACCACATTGTTTACGAATGTAAACTTATATTTGTTCGTCAACTTATGACAGCCCTGTACCTTCTGTACAGCGGATAAATTGCATTAGTGCTTCTCACTCCCTCTCTTTTGAAATGTAATTTTTATATATGTATTAATCCTAAAGTTCGGCCTTAGCCAAATAAAGTTTTTGTAATCAATCGTTTTTGTACAAGCGAAGCCTAACGTTGTTTTAATTTCGTCGGAAATAATTATTTTCAGCCTTTTTTCATTTTTCTTCTAAACCGTAGTGGTTTAATAATAATATTAATTTTTTTCAATCGTGAGAATTTTCGTTTTTTAAAAAATTCGTTTCGCTCGGTCGCGAGTGTAAAAACATAAATTTTATACCATTAAAGACAATTTAAATAAAAAAAAAAAAAAAAAAACCAGTATCAAAATCAACAAGAAATCAACCCCTATTTTTGCGTTAAGAATATAAGGTAAGTTCTTTTATTTCAAATTATAATTTATATATTGTAAAAACAAAATTGGTGCTACCTCGGTTCGGAAAAATACGCGATTCGCTCTTTTGTTTGTACTTTTCTTGAAGTGTGATTTTTTTTCATATTTCGGCGCCTAAAGTTGAGAAAAAAAAATTTTTTATTGGTAATTTCGCGATAAATTGTAAAAAAACATGTTTAAATTTGCAGTGCGAATTATTGCTTTCAGCGGAAAAAAAAAGTAAATAGCTAAACCGCTTTGTTGCCCAACAACAATTTTCCGCGAAGAGAAATTTTTTCGTGTGCGTGTGTGTTTGTGTATTTTAAGCTAGCTGCAGTGCATTTTTTGCATTTCACTTTGTGTCGCATTCGATCAAAGCTGAGACAGCAGCTTCTGCTTAAAATTCACTAACGTTGGACCAAGTGGGACTGTTCTTCTAAGTGTTTAACTCTTACGCTCACGCAGCATTGAGAACAATAAGAAAAAAGCACAGTGGGTCAGCAGTTCCCAATCAACAATTAAAAACTTTTGTTATAATTGAATGAAATTATTGAAATTTATTGAAATTATTAAAATTTATTGTAATTTTTGTGTTATAGAATTTTCATTTAATTATAATAAAATAAAAAAAAAAACTAAAAACAAGACAAAAGGAGCCATTAAAAGTAATTATTATTTTTTTGAATTAAAGTATGCAATTTTTTTCTCCAAATAGCAAGTTATTTGGTGAGCACAACTTTAAGTTGACGAAAATTGATTTTTTGCATCTTTGTGTCGTATATGTTGTGACCGAAGTCAACTGCAACTGCTGCTGAAAAAAACCCCCAACGTTAATTGTGCGTCTCAGCTTAACTTTCGCGCTAGCGCAGCACTGAGGGCACAAGAATATTGCACAGTGGATCAGCAACGCACAATCAACAATAGAAAAAAAATTGTGCACAGTGGGACGGAGTGGTAAATTTTTTAGTCAATTTTTATTTCATGTTCAAATTTAAATTCGTTTATATTTCGGGACATATATTAAAAAAAAAATTTTTTTGGAAATATTACTAAATTATATAAATAAATTATAAAAACACTCCAAACATTTAATAGAGTTAAGTTAAGTATAACTCTTATACAAAATTACTAAAATACGAAATACTTTTTTGATATTAATTAAAATTTGAATTTGAATTTCATAACAACAATATTAGTACCAGAATAAGAACAAAGCAAGCAAAGGCGCATTTTAAAAAATTTATTCAGGCGTCTGACGCCATTTTTGAGTTTGAAACAGACTTTAATGCTGTTCAAGAGCATGATGTATTTTCTTTAGCCTTTCAAAGCGAAAAGCTTAAAGCGCTAAGGAAAAAAGTCAAAGCGCATTACGAAGTTTGCCTGGATCAGTTCAATGATAAAACTGAACTTGAGGAAGTCGAGGCAATAAAAAAGAAGTATCGCAGCTGCTATCAACTCTACATAAGGGCAGCAGCAAAAATGACTGAGCTTTCTCAAACAAAGCCATCTGAGCAAGCCACTGCTTCAGATACAGGTATAGCAGTTGGCCACAGGATGCATGTGTCGCCCTGCGATACAGAGGTTTTCACCGGTGATTACCTCTCGTGGCCGTCATTCAGGGACATGTTTACGGCCATGTACATCAACAACACGCGCCTTACTGCGGTGGAAAAACTTTTTCACCTTAACCAAAAAACTAGTGGCGAAGCAAAGGATATAGTAAGAAAATCTTTGACAAATGATGGCTTTGCCCAAGCTTGGCAAGATTTATCTGACAGATAAGAAAACAAACGTATCCTTGTTAATAGCCAGCTCAAAGTCTTATTTAATTTGCCCAATGTGCCAAAAGAATCAGGCACTGAACTTCAAAAGCTTCAACGTGAAATAAATAGTTGCATTTATGCACTACACTTGCATAAAATTGCAATTGATAATTGGGATGCAATTTTTGTGTATATGTGTTCTACGCGATTACCTGAGATCACGCTCTCATTGTGGGAACAGTCAATCACAGACAAAAACGAAGTTCCCAGGTGGGCAGAACTTGATTCTTTTCTCACACACCGGTTTCAAACACTTGAAACCGTATCAGATATTCGCAGCGGTAGCGGTGCGATATCCCGGCAAATATCTTTGCCATCAACCTTCAATCACTCCACTTCACGATCACATCAGAGCAGCGTGCCTGGTGAAAGGGTAAATAATTACCAATTAAAAGTTTCCCAGGCAAATTGTAAGCTCTGTACCTCAGAACAGCATGGTCTGCGTTTGTGCCCTACTTTTCTAAGAATGGATGCCAAAGAATGACAACTGCAAACACAACTTTTGCATCAACTGCTTATCCAGCGCGCATCAAGCCAAAGATTGCAAGAGTCAGTACACATGCGTGATGTGCAAACAACGTCAGAATACTCTCTTGCATCGCGATTCGAATTCAGCTCCTGCTTCGAGTGTTGACTCGAGCAGTTCGAATTTGCGTTCAAACCTTACGGGCTCAAATACCCAATCGCATTCAGCCCAAATACAGTAAACTTCGAATGATATACCATCAGGCTTTTCTTCAAGAAAAAAAAATGTTTTACTTGGAACTGCAATGGTGACGGTGTGTCACCTAGGAACAGCGTACACGACCAGAGCTCTAATTGACTCCGGCTCAGAAGTACGTTTGTCTCAGAAAGATGGCAGAAACTTTTAAAGTTACCCACTAGAGCTGTGAATGCACAGGTTTCGGGACTCAACAATGCAGTGTCAGCGCAAGTCTCAAGGGCTTGCGATATTATTCTTAGCTCACCTAAGAATAGGCAATTTCAAATAGAAGCTACAGCTTTTGTGCTGTCACGCTTAACTGGAAATCTGCCCTCTTGCTGCATCGATCCTTCTTTATGCAAAAATTTACCGGACTTGCAATTGGATGATCCGCATTTCTTTAGAAGCGAGCAAATAGATGTACTCATCGGTGGTGATGTGTACCCTTCCATTATTCTTGATGGAATTCAACGAAATGTTCTTGATTCACTCTTAGCCCAAGAAACGGTATTTGGCTGGATATTTACAGGCCCTATTCCACATAGCGGCATATCCAGTTTTACGACATGCTTCTCGTTTTATAACAAAATTGCGATCGGTGAGCAGATCGCACGTTTTTGGGAGTTGGAGGAACTTCCCAAGAAGCAATTTATAACGGAGTCTGATCAGTTGTGTGAGGAAAACTACCAAAAAACTACCAAACGTGATGCTCAAGGAAGGTATACAGTTACCTTACCTTTCAAGAATTCTTTTACCAGATAAAACTAGATTGGAATTCTCTCGAAGCATCGCCTTTAAGCAATTCATTAGAGGTGAACTTCGATTGACAAAAAATCCTGACCTCAAGTCACAGTATAATGAAGTGCTTCAAGAGTATATAAAGCTGGATCATGTGAAGAAAGTGTCGCCACCAAAGTTCGAGAGTTCTCCATCTCACTACTATTTACTGCACCACGCGGTATTAAAACCAGAAAGTACTACAACGAAGCTTCGTGTCGTATTTAATGCATCGAGTGCATCCTCAAATGTGCCAGTTTAAACGACGTCTTGCACGCAGGACCCGTTCTACAAGCATATTTAACGCTTTTGATCCTAAAATGGCGATTCTTTAAATACGTATTCAATGGTGACATCCAACAAATGTACCGCCAGATACTTGTTTATCCAAAGCACTCTTTTTACCAACGAATCCTGCACAGAAATTCTCCTAATGAGGAAATTCAGGATTTCGAACTAAAAACTGTGACTTTTGGGGTAAATTGTGCACCATTCCTAGCCATTAGAACCATGCTTCGCTTGGCAGATGATGTTCAGACCCAATTTCCTCTTGCTGCTCAAATCTTGAGATATTTTCTATATGTCGATGATGCTCTGGCTGGAGCCCATGAGGTAGAGAGTGCAATTGAAGCTAGAAGTCAGCTGATATCTGCATTATCTACAGCTGGCTTCACCATGCGAAAGTGGACTGCGAACCATCCAAGAATTTTGGCACGTCTACCCACTGAGCATCTTTGAGTGAAAACTTTCTCAAGTTAGAAGACGCCAGCTGCGCTAAGGCTTTGGGAGCGCGATGGAATGCCACTTCCGATTTGTTTTATTTTTCTGCACAGCGCCTAGCTATTAAGTCTTCCTACACAAAACGTGAAGTCCTCTCAATAATAGCGCAACTTTTTGATCCTGCAGGATGGCTGGCTCCTATTGTGGTCGCAGCAAAAATCCTTATGCAGCGTATCTGGCTAGATAATATTGATTGGGATGAGGACATAACCGCTTCAAGTTTCTAGTCGTGGCAAACCTTTCTGACGCATTACGAGCACATAAATGATATCCGCATACCACGTTATGTCGACTTCTCACCTAATTATGACGTAGAGTTTCATGCATTTTCTGACGCCTCAGAAAAGGCCTATGCAGCGTCGATATACATCCGCGTGAAGCAAAATTATTGTATTCTTACTCACTTGCTTTATGCAAAAACGAAGGTTGCACCAGTCCAGACAATGGTGCCGTTCTACTCGCTGAGATGGTCGATACTCTCTTATCACATATCGAGATAGACAGACATAAATTGTTTTGCTGGACAGACTCAACAATAGTCCTCGCCTGGCTTTGCAAGCCACCATGATCTTGGACTACTTTTGTGGCCAATCGGATCACAAAAATATCTGAAAGGATCGGTGTCAGAAACTGGTTTCATGTAGAATCTCATGAAAATCCAGCTGACTTAGCTACACGCGGCGTTACGCCCCAAGATCTTGCAAAAAATTTACTCTGGTGGCATGGGCCATCTTGGCTTTCACGTGAGCACTCCTCCTGGCTAACATGTTCTTTGCCTACTGATGTGGATACTCGCTCGAACGTAAATCCATCAGCGTTAATTTCGCCTACTTCTCGGAATATGACGATGTACTAGAGCGATTCTCCTCTTTGTCGCGTGCGTTAAGAGTGCTAAGTTACGTTCATCGTTTCTTCTTCCGCACCCATCCACTGTTTCGTGCGTCTTTTTGCAAAAAAATCGATATGTCTTGATAATGCGAAAATAAAAGCAGTTAAGACTCGTCTAATGCTGTTGTGTCAAAAAATCAGTTTCCCATCTGATTACCATCATTTGGAGACCAAGCAACCAATAAGCTTGAAGAGCTCCTTACTCGTTTTAAATCCATTTTTACATTCCGATAATTTATTGCGTGTTGGCGGGCGGCTTGCCTCTTTACCGAACTTATCGTTTGATGAAAGACATCCAATTATATTACCATACAATTGTAATTTTCTCGCCTTTTGGTACGGTTCATCATTGAAATCTCACTTCATGGTGGGAATCAACTAATGCTTCGGGTGATCCGAACGCAATATTGGATTTCCCGTGCTAGAAACTTGATTAAGACCACCATATACAGTTGCAAAACTGGTGTTATTTACAAAAAACAGTTGAGGACACAAATCATGGCGGCTCTTCCGCCAGAAAGAACCGTTATATCTCGGCCATTCTCATCAACTGGCATTGATTTTGCTGGCCCATTCGACATAAAAAGCTAGATTGGTAGATCTTGTCGAATAAGCAAGGCTATGTGTGCCTATTTGTTTGTTTTCCACTAAAGCAATTCACTTGGAAGCCACAAGTGATTTATCAACCGCTACCTTCTTAGCAGCGTTCTCGTGATTCATCGCCCGACGCGGCTACCCAGCAAACATATATTCCGATAATCGAACTAATTTTGTTGGCGCCTCCAACATTTTGAAAAAAGATTTTACTACCTTTATCAAGGCTTCGAGCGAAGCCGCTCTTGCTCAGCACGCATGCCAAGACCTTGCTTAGCACTTTATTCCAGCTGGTGCCCCCATATTGGTGGCCTGTGGGAAGCTGGAGTCAAGAGTTTCAAAACACATTTTAAAAAGATTGCGGTAAATATGAAATACACTTTTGAAGAATTTACAACTTTGCTGAATAAAGTCGAATCGTGGCCAACGATTTAATTCGCGGCCACTTACCGCTATGTCTGAGGATCCTTGCGATCTTCAATCTCTTACTCCCGGTCATTTCCTGATCGGCGGTCCTCTGCTAGCCCCAGCCAAACCAGAGATAGCTGATCAGCCCTTGACTATTGTCAATCGATGGCAACGAGTCAACGCTATGCATCAACACTTTTGTAGCAGATGGAAGAATGAGTACCTAAAAGAGATGCATAAACGAGTTAAGTGGGAGACTCCTCAGAAGGACTTCTCTGTCGACGACCTTGTTGTTGTCAAAGAAGATAATCTGCCAGGGTCAGAAGAAGATAATCAGGGTCATACGTATTTATCACTACCCTCATAAATACCCCTGATAAGCGAAGTCGGATTGCCGACATTCGAACTTAGAGAGGTTGCATCACGCGACCCATAGTTAAGCTCGTCGCACTTCCAACCACGTAGCATCAATGACGTTTTCTTTTAATTATTCCTTTTTTTTTGTTTTGTTCTTTTTTCTCTTTTCAGAATATCTGCTGAAAACATCACTGCCTCACTTCTTGAAGATCTCCGGCTTCAAACCGACACGGAGATGGTTGTTAGTGAAGTTGAGACTGTGCGTGAGCGCACTCCTGTCCCCAGCCCTATCGCTTCCGTCGCTGTCGAGCCTGACAAAGTCGTCGCTATCGCTTCACCGGTGGTTGAACCGATTTCCAGTGCAGGCAGGAGCACTCCGCAAAGCGTGGCCTGCGTTGTTAACCGCGACAACTCCAAGTTGCCACCGATGTGCCGTGTATCCTCGTTGGAGCATAACTTGTCAGCGTGCACCAAGTTTCTGGCAATGAATCTCGAGGAGCGGTTGAGAGCAGTACTAATGTACTTCTACTGCTCAAACTGCCTCTCAGCGACACACATGCGGAAGGAGTGCCACAGCCCTAATCGGTGTCGTCATTGTGGAGACGACCATCATAATCTGCTGCATTCGCGTTCACGGGTGCGAACCGTCAGATCACTTTCTCGCAGACCTCGCGTTAAACGCTCTAAAGCCAAGCGACCACGGGCGATTGACCAGCTAGCATCTTCGCCTAGGGACTCTTTCCCGAAGTGGTCCAACTCCTCTAAGCGACCACCGTCGACTGACCAACCAGCGTCATCGGCTAGGGACTCTTTCCCGCAGTGGTCCACCTCTTCTAGAAGACCGCAGTCGCATGCACCAACAGCGGCTGTGACGAGGGACCATTTCCCGAAGCGGTCTCCAGCGCAAACACGATCGCGGTCGATAGCACCACATGCGTCTTCGGCAAGGGACGACTTCCCGAAGCGATCGCCACATGAGGGGCTGCCAGTGACGCCCTATCAACAGCTCGTTTCGTTGCTCCGCACTGTCATGGTGCGTACGGTCTCCAGAGGGATGTCTGTGTTGGGAAGAGCAATCCTAGATGATTGTCTTCCGCAAACGCTTATCGCCCAAGAGCTCGTCACCAGGTGGAAGCTGCCCATTCATCGCGTCGATATCACCTTGGTCCTGCATGGCCAGTACGGCGCCAACCAGCGCATTGAGACGACAGCTGGGGTCGAGCGGCGGTTGAAAGTCGTCACTCCATCGAGGGATCTGGACGAGCGGATTCGACAGAGTTCCCGAACATCAACGTAGCCGATCCGCTCTTCTACCAATCATCGCCCGTTTATATACGCCTGGGTATCGACGTGTACTCCCGCATCATGCAGCCTGGCAGCCCCCGACAGCCGTAGGCATACCATTTGCCCAAAGCTCCATCTTCGGATGGATTTTGACCGGACAAGGGGTCTGGTAGTTGCAGTCATGCAAGGCGGGCAGCATGTTTACGAATGTTAACTTATATTTGTTGGTCAATTTAGGACAGCCCTGTACGTACTGTACAGCGGCGGATTTGCATTAGTTTCTTTTATGTGGGAGTGCTTCTCACTCCCTCTCTTTTGAAATGTAATTTTTATATATGTATTGATCCTAAAGTTCGTCCTTAGCCAAATAAAGTTTTTGTAATCAATCGTTTTTGTACAAGCGAAGCCTAACGTTGTTTTAATTTCGTCGGAAATAATTTTTTTCAGCCTTTTTTCATTTTTCTTCTAAACCGTAGTGGTTTAATGATAGTATGTATTTTTTCAGTCGTGAAAATTACACACATCGTTGCCACAATTAAAATTGACAAGATGACAACCATCGCAACGATAGACACCGGAGCCTCGCGAAGTTTCTTGAACCAGGCATTTGTTGACAAAATACAAAGCAGATACCCAGATTCATACCCGTAAATGACGTAGTTACACTACCTGACGGATCAGTGAAGTTTCTACATCACGCCGTAGAAGCCAGCTTTCAATTGGGTAACATCAAATGCAGAATCAAGTTTTTGGTGATGCCCGACGCCACTAACGAAGTCATTCTCGGTATGGACTTTTTAACAAAAACCAGACCGATCATCAGCCTTGGTGTACAAGTCCTAACCAAGGATAAGACAACCATTACAAATACTCTTCTCCATAGTTGTAGGCAAGACGTCAGATGCAATGCATAGGAGACCAAACGGGTCTCAACAGTTTTAAATCAACTAAGAAACTTGGAAGTAAATCTTGAACTAGTTCCGGACACAGTGTCGCAGATATACCGACCATTGCCCGACACTTCGATGACGGCGACAACGAAGACGCTACCTGCTTCCACAGAAACCCTTCCCACATCTACTCGCCGAACTAGATCGAAAATCAACAAGGTGGGCAGAGCCCTCAACACCCAGATTATTCCAGCGGATGTTACGCTACGATGTTCAAAGTTGGTACCCCCACGCCATAAGAAGACCCACAACAATAGTAGCAGAACTAGCGGCTGCAACAGCAGTACTAGCAACGTTAACAGAAGCAACAGCAGAGCTATCAGCATTAAAAGCAGCAGCAGTGGTACCAAAAGCAGTAGCAGCGTCAACAGCAACGCCGATGGAAACATCTGGAGTCGAAAGAGGAAAATTTTACCGCGTACGCACACTACCATTCAACATCAGGCCCCATTCATCGTGGCCGGTAAAGAGAATGATTGCGTCAGATTACCATTAGAGGTACAAAAGAAGGCCGAAGATGTACGAAAGACGTTCCAGCAGCAGCCTTGGAAGGGAAGGCCAAGTAGCTCGTTTATACAGACCATCAATGGACACAGAGTCCAAATATCGTGGAAACACAGCGGGGAAGCGTGGATCACCGCCCTCTATTCCTTCCCCAAAGAAAGGGGGAAATGAAAAGGTGAAAGTTGCTTAACTCGTTTTCACCCACACTATATATACACAAGCTGAAGATTCTTATTTTTATCCGATTTTTTATTTGCTCAAGTCAGGACATTCTTTTAAGTTATACTGAAAATAGTACAATACGTTTAGTCAGACATAGTACTGCAACTACTATAAGTAGCTAAGTAAGCAGTAACCACCTTAGTTAATTTCACCCAGATGGCAACACTAGGCCGAAGTAAAAAGCACACATGTCAAAAACAGCAAAACAGCTGAAACGTACACTCACCACATTATGACTGTGTGATACCTCGGATAAAAGGTTCGTCACAACTTAAAGAGCGTGACTTTTGTTTGTCGAGAGAGGGCTCTGTTTCTCAATTGCTTACTGAGCCCAAAGTAACACCTGTTGACAAGAGTTTGTAGCGGACCGAAGTGGGCCACTACCGGAAGCGGAAATCAAAAAAATATACATTGCTTTTTAACGTTCAAATTTAAATTCGCCATTTTGTTGCTAGTCCACTAAACAAAAAGGCCCCAGGTTGGGCGCCAATTTGTAGCGGAACGGAAAATGGTCACGACCGGAAAGTAGAACAAAAAAAATATTTAAAATTTGTTTACGTCTGGCAATGCTGAACGAGGCTGGCAGTGAAGCAGCAGCCCTAGCTGGATATTTTTTTAGGGCGCACGGTGAATGCTTCCCTGTGACTCCTGCACAGATTAATAGCCAGGGCGCCTGCTTCCCTCAGCCGACGCCACGGCCCCTGGTCAGATGACCCGCGGACATCACTAGCAGTTCGGCGAGATGTGGGGGGGGGGTTCGTTGTGGCCGTCTACGTGTACCCTCACCTACAAATATTTTCACGTGCATAAACAAAATATCGCGTCGATGATTCACGTCAAAACGAAAAAAACAGTTACCGGCACCTGAAAACAATATATTAAAAAAAAACGAAAAAGGTTGGGAGCCCCAGACTCACCCATCCAATTGGACTGGCTCGGCCCACACTATTCCCACCCTTCCTGGAGGATTCGGGGCAAAAAAAATTTGTATCCTCCCCTAACGCAAACATTCTCCCTCCGACCAATTAAGAAGAACTTCGTGTTTCATGTTACGATACAATTTAATGCAAAATTTTAAAAGCTTACAAACTAATTTACATTTTTTTACTAGTTAATAAAAAAAATTTTATTATTAAGTTATTTTGTTTTTATTTTTGAATAAAAATTTTTAATTTATTTTATTTAACATTATTTTATTTGTTATTTTATTTAATTTAATTTAATTTTGCTTTGATTTTATTTTATTTAATTTAATTTTATATAATTTAATATAATTTTATTTTATATTATTTTATATTATTTTATTTTATTCTTAGACTAAATTTCCCTATATGCTTTGTTTTACAAGTTGGATAAGCAACTTAAAAATGAATGCAATTCTAAGATAAAGATAGCTTTAAATTTTTAACTGTCTATTAAAAAAAAATTTTTGTGATAAATTTTTTTTTTTATAATGTAGTTTAAGCTTTCGTAATTTTTAAGTTTTAAGTTAGATTTTAAAGTTACATCTTTAGTACGCTTAAGCCATCGCAATTTTATAAGTTTCGATTTAAATCTTAAGGTAACCTTTTATTAAGTGTCGAACAAACAAAAAAAAAATTAAATATGACTAAGTGGAAATAACAAACGTAGTTATTTCCAAACGGATACTGCTGGATGATCCGGCGTTTGGGGTACATACTGACGATGTCAAAAGTGATGCCCGAAAGTAGTTCCAAGTGTGTGCTGAGCTGCAAAGGTTACAGTTATAATAATTTATATGTTGATTGTTACTGCAGCTGTTTTTTTTTTTTGTAGCTGTTGTGTCAGCTGCTGAGCGCTCCCGTGGTTATTGGGGTGCACCGCTCTATTGCAAGTAGCTGCTAGTGCTGCTGTGGACACTTGTGTTGCCTGGGGTTGTGGCTGTCGTGCTGCTGTTGAGCTGCGGGTACAGTTGGCACCGATGTGTGCTTGGTGAGGCTGTTGAAGTGTGCGCTTTTTGTTAGCGCTCCCAGCGCTGCTAGCGAAAGTGCTGCAAATTGGGGCGCTCGCTTAGTGTTGGGGGCAGAGGCTGTAGGTTGTGGCACAGATGCGCACTCCGGTGCTGCTGCTATTGTGTCTTCTGCGGGGGTTGTTGGTGGTCCAGTAGCCGCTGTTGTGTGTTGTGGGCGCCTGTTGGTTGAGTTGCTGACGTGCCTGGCGTAAAATAACATTATCATCCCACCAACCATACTCAATAAAGTACTTACCTGACGTGCCGGAGTTGCTCTTGCGGTGATCGTCCAAAAAAGGTGGATTCTGTTGTCGACGTTGCTGCTCCATTCGCTCTCGTTGTCCAAACAAAAAGCAAAGAAATTTTGTTGCGTGGCGGAAATGGCGAAATTCGATACTTTTCTATCGTTTGGTCATTTACACCACGCAACAAAAGTACTGATCGTCCAATGTTTAGGGTATGGGATCATTAGGGATATTCACACGGCTCGCACTCCATGTGACCCTTTCAGCCCCTGCAACGACAGAATATAACTAATTCTCACGGACGCACGCGAAGTGTGACAACTGGCCAGTACTTGTGTCAGTTTCCAAAAACCCACACTGTCATATTCAAGTTAAGGGAAATGTTAGAATTCAATTCAAAAGAAATGTCAGAGTTTAGTGACAGAAAATGTCATATATAATTAAGAGGGGAACGTCAATTTTCAATGAAAAGAGGTATGTAATACTTGTCTAATCCAAAAATGTCAGATTTTATTGAGAATAAGCAGCGTTGGAAAACGCTAAATTATGACAAGAAATGTCGTAATTTAATAAAAAAAACAGGTCAACATTATATGAAAGATAACTGTCAAATTTGAATGACAAATTTAGTTAAAAGAGAAAGGTGTCAGAATAAAATGAAAAGAAATGTCAGAATTAACCAAACAAAAGTTGTCAAATTTGAAAGTACGAAACTGTCAGATTTTTATGAAGGGAAAGGGAGAAAATAAATTCAAAAGGGAGAAAACAAAATGTCAGAATTAAAATCAATAAACTGTCTGGCTGAAAAACAATAAAATGTCAGAATATTTATGGAGGGAAACGTCAGAGTTGAATGTAGGAAACTGTCAGACTTAAATAAAGTGGAAATGGTCAGAGTTAAGTCAAATTAAAAATGTCAGATTTAAGTTAAAGAAAACTGTCCGATGTGAATGACAGAAAAATGTCAAACTTGAATGAAAGAGAAAAAAAAAATGTCAGATATAGAAGATAATAAACTGTCAGATTTGAATAAACGGAAAAACGTCAATTTTAAATGTAAGCGAACGTCAAATTTACACGAAAAGAATTGTCAGAACTTTAATGAAATGAAATGTCCGATATATATAAGAAAGAAAAATGTCGAGTTTGAACGAGAGAAGAAAATGTCAGATGTCAATTTACACAAGTAGGTCAGTTGTCAACGGTACAGTGCCATCTGTCAAAGTCATCTGTCAGCTGTCAAGAAACGTGTTGAATGTCCAAGTCAAAGTGTCAACTGTCACTGTCAATGTCATCTGTCAGCTGTCACACCTCGAACGCGTCAGCCGTGGTATGAGCAGTATGTCACTCATGTTTGCATACGACACTGCTATGGCGAATTCTGGCCTTCATGCTTGAATGTGAATTCAACTTCCCAGTCAAAGGCATCTTCAAACATGGAAGCAAGAATTCATCACTTTGTGTGCCGTTACAAGGTTCATTAATACAGGTTAAGTCACTTGAGAGAAGCTCGGTCGAAGTGTCAGAATGGATAAAAGGAAATCAAGAAAAAAAAAAAACCTGAATCTGTGCAATTTTTAGCTAACAGCTACTTTGACAGTTCGAGCAAAGGCAGAGATAATAATTAAAAATGATTAAAAATTCCTGTGTCAATTTAATAAAAAAAGGTAGTGAAATCTTTTACAGCAGTACTATAGAATGGTGAATAGTCTAGCTCAGTGGTCTTCAACCTTTCGTGGTCTTCGGAACCCTTCCAGCAGATAATATTTTTCAAGGAACCTTATTTTTCAAACTTTAAGCGATGTAAAAAAAGGGCTGGATGGAAATTTTAATTTCATTTATTAATTCAAAAATACTTAAAAATAGTTATGTAATAAGAAATACAAATTTAATGACTAGGTTGTGCCTGTTTTTCATTACAAATCTCATCGAAATTAGGAATAATTGTTGTGATTTGCAGCCGCATGTCATCTTCTGCATCCAATCTATTTCTGTATTTGGTTTTTGTGGCAATATATAGTGAGAAAGATTTTTCACACATATAAGTGGTAACAAATGGCATAAGAATTTTAATTGCTCGTTTGGAAAGTTCGGGATATTGGTTATAAATTTGGAGCCAAAAATTCAAAATATCACTTGCACTAAATATTGATTTCAATGTGAAGTCAGTTGAGATATCTATAAGTTCTTCTCTTTCTTTCATTTGTAATTGAAAGGTATCGCAATATTCAATAAATGGGTTTTGTACCCAATCAAAGTTTTCTGACTGAGCAGGAAAATAATCTAAAAAAGTGTTTTGTAAATCCGATAAATGCTGCATCAAATGTGTTTTTACTATTCCATCGAGTTCAGCATTGTTGATGACAAGAATATCATGCAAATTATAAAAGCATTCAGTATTTCCTTTTTAAATCATTTCATTTTTTTGATAATTCGTGTGAATGTTCAGTTAAAAAAATTCTGATTTCATCTCGTAATTCAAAAAATCTTGTCAATACTTTACCACGAGACAACCATGGGACTTCCGTATGAAGCAATAATGTTTTGTGCAAACTTCCCATATCTTCACATAACAATGTGAATGACCTTGAATTTAATGGTCGTGATTTTGTAAAATTTACAATTTTAACACAATCTTTAAGAACCTCTTTCAGTTCTTCTGGCATTTTTTTGACTGCGAGAGCGTGCCGATGAAGACAGCAATGGTTTTTCGTAACTTGGGGATTTTTTTGTTTTATGCGTGCCACTAATCCTTTAACGCTGCCAAGCATTGCCTTTGCTCCATCGGTGCATACATGCTGATATAAATCCCACGATATATGGCGTTTTTCGAAAAATAAATCAACTATTTTTAATAGTTCTTCACCTGTTGTTTTGCTGCGTAGAGCTTTACAAATGAGCATATCTTCTTGAATAGCCTTTTCTTCAGTAGTGTATCGTACAAAAACCAATAAGATTGCTAATCCAGCAACATCTGTAGATTCATCTAACTGAAGGGAAAAACCATGGATACCTTTTTTTATGCGTTTTATTAGTTCCATTTCACAGTAATTTGCCATGTCCCTAATTCGCCTTGAAACAGTAGTATCTGAAAGTGGAACGTTATCGACCATTTTAGCGTGTTTTTCTCCTATCATACAGGTAATTATATCTTTGGCACATGGTTTCACTAATTTTTCAGCAATGGTGTAAGCTTCACTCAGTTGAGCAACTCGATAACTCAACAAATAAGATGCTTTCAGTGCATTTCTATTATCATTACATATAAATTTCGTAAATTGCTCTTTTTTCTGATTAAGCTCATTGCACTTTCGCTTGAAATAATCAACACTTTTATCTTTTAAATTCTGGTGATTAGATTCAAAATGACGCTTCAATTTTGAAGGGTTCAAACTACTGTTTTTTACCACTTTTTCACACTCAACGCATAATCCGTTTGGTTCTTGCTCATTACCAGTCCAGGTAAATCCAAATTTTAAATATTCTTCATCGTACTTTCGTCTTTTGGAAGTTAATTTATCGGAATCGGATACTTTTTTTTTAGTGTGGATGTCTTTCAATGCTGTTTCTGTTTCACACAAAGCAGGCGTAGTTGTTTCACGACTAGAAGTAGCTTCAATGGCTTTAGCAGGAAGCTTTCCAGTTTTTAGCCAAATATCCATTGTAAGAACGGTATCGTATCCTAATTTAACATAAATATTTTAGGTAAAATTTATTTTCTATCAAAACTAGGCTTATCTAATAGAATGCTTGCATACCTTCTTCTTAATTAATTATAAGACAAAATAAAATGCAAGTTATTCAATTTATTCAGTCGTATGTACCACTATAAACCTTCCCGGCACAGATACGAAACACAATTGCTCGTTAAACAATGAATTGTTCTCTATGCTTTTTCCCCCCCCTTTGTACACCATAGAAAAAAAAGAAACAAAGACGCAAACAAGTGTATGCAAGCGACAGTTACGTTTTTCATGGCATCTCGTTCTCACATAACACCATAGAAAAAAAAGAAACAAAGACGCAAACAAGTGTATGCAAGCGACAGTTACATTTTTCATGGCATCTCGTTCTCACATAATGGCTTTCCGTGTTTTTTGATCATTGATCTATTTTTACTCCAGCAATGTATTTAGTACTATTTGGTACTAGATGGCGATTTTTTCATGCGTAGAAGTTTTGTGTTTACCAAAACATGGATAAACACGCCTTTATATTGAAAAGCTGCACTGTTAATAACATGAATATTTCATTTGTTTTTAATTGCTCGCGGAACCCCTAAAAATTTCCACGGAACCCAAGGGTTCCGCGGAACACAGGTTGAAGAACACTGGTCTAGCTCATGTAAATGTTTAATTTTGTATGGAAGCTATATAAAAAGTGGGCGAAGCACGCCCATTTTTTCTATAACTTTTGTTTCAAATATAAATAACTCATGAAAAAATTAAAAAAAAACTTGGCTATCGAAAATGAAAAACGGCTATAACGGCTAACTCCAACTATTTTATTCCGTTTTTTATACGAAAAAGGAGCAATCCACGCAAATTTTTTCTAAAAATAAAATGGCAGAGCTCAAAATTTGAACTCTGGATAATAGTGCACTAAGAGCAAACGCGGCACCCATCTTGCGCACAGCTTCTCATATCTAAATTTTCAGTCGATATGCGGTGTACAGCACTTTTTGAAATGCCTACCATGTCTGCTAGCTCGTGCAATTTCAAGCGACTTAAAATCGTGTCGCTTAAAATCGTAGAGTAAGTGCAGGCTGATAATTTATTTAATTGATTTAAATATGTATAAAACAATTTCGTGAAATGTGTTACTAATTTCATAACTCAAGAACGAAACGTCTGATTTGCTTGGAGATATTTTTGTTGTGTTCTTCTTGGTTATCCAATTCTACATAAGTTTGATAAATTTTAAAACACCCCTTTTTACCAACCACAAATCAATGAAAATGCTATATTTCAAACTATTTTTGTCGTATTAGACTTTTATTTTATAATTTAGTTCGTATGTTTATTGTCGGAAACTGTACTAAAAATGGGCGTGGTAAAACTATAGACACGCCCACTTTTTAGAAACCATTGACTGGTAAGCCAATTCAAAGTCTATACTTTAGCGTACATAAATAGTGGCAGGTAAAAATTGTTGATATTTCAAATTCAAGTGCGAATCTGTCCATTTTAATGGACCCAGTAGGTAGCGCTGCGATCGAGTTACAGGAAATTTTTTTCGAAACTGCTAACCTGATTTGCATAAAAATTTGTATACAGTGGTTTTCGCGTACGGTGAGTGTTGACTTATCTAATCTGTTCTATTTTAAAGACCAGAGGGCGCTCATAAGGAACTCATAAACGGCTCATTCGAATTTCATGAAAAATTGTATATGGAGGTTTTCGGATATAGTGAGTATTTTGGTTTTATCTATTTTGATCTATCTTGAACATCAGAGGGTACTGAAGTACAAACCTCTTAAGAAATCACAAAAAACTACAAAGCCACTGATTTCCGAGTGCAGTAATTATTTTGGCGCTTTCTCTTTTGCACTATCTCGAAAGCCAGAGACCGCAGATGCACAAATACTGGAAAAACTTAAATTTTTTTCGATGTGGGTGCTATTCACTTTAGCTTTAATACTTTATTTTAGTAAATATTTACACCATGGTATTGATATTCTCATAGAATGAGTAGGTTATTTCCAAGCACCCTGCAAAAAGTGGGTGCGGGCAAAAATTATATAAGGTTTAAAATTCATAATTCGACTATGCTTTAACCATTTTAAACATCGTTTGTAAATTAATTAAAATCCAAGAACCAAACATTTCCCTATCACGTTTCACGCATTTTACTCGCCCTCAATGCTACACACCCCGAGCGGCGCCGGAAATTCCAGCTAGTCCTAAATAAAAAACTCTTTCTATGCAAAATTTATGGGATAGTATGTTAATGCAATATATTTCATTAATATGCTATAAAACAAAAGACACGCGCGAAAGAGTGGTGTCACTTAAAATCGACCAGCTGATCTGTTTGTTTCAAATTCGGTAAAAAACTTGATTTTTGTCATTACGCGATATAGATACCGTTCAGAGATCTACAGCTTCGTATCGCAATTTTTTCTGACTTACAATGTACTCATAACAAAAGCGATTCAAGTTTGTACGCACACCGCTTTAAATATCCAACGACACAGCTTTGACTCAGAACACAAATTGATGATGCTTAGACGATCACACGAATGCCAAACACTCTGTGGTGTTTGAACTTCGAATAAGCGGTGGTACTTATGATGATTTCACGAAGATCGAAATCAACACAAGTACTGCATGCATTGCGTCAAATATTCACCACCACAGCAAACACCTCAAATATTCACCTCCACCGCATTGATTCAGAACACAAATTGATGCTGCTATGTCAGTATGACATATAAGTACTACTCTGACCCTCTCTGCCTCAGCACAACCCCTCTGTTCTTGTCTTTGCTTTCTGTGTTGTCGTTTTTTTTACATTTTTACATTTTACGTTTTCGAGCTGCAACAAGTAACCCCATTGGGAAATTTTTGACTGTTTTCTTTTTATCCTTCAATATATATTTTATTTAAATGTAATGTATAATAAAATCTTTTAAAAGCATTCTATGTGTCTAGTCTATACGAGCGCAACACTTTTTGTCTTAGTATGTGTGTACAAGCAAAATAATCAACAAAACCATTTGCGCATGAGATGTTTACTGCTTGAAATACAAACACAAACTGATTCTCTGCTAGCGTCACAGAACTTCGGTAGCTTCGCACACACGACTTGTCTGTGAAAGCCGAGTGACTCCGTAAAGCTCCCGTGTGCATCACTGGTCTAGTTAGATGTAATTTATTACAGCTTTCGTATAAAACTTTGCACATTGCTAATGCAAAAATTAATATGTTTAAAAAGTAATTTGTAAGTACTGGAAACATTCGCCGTAAAGTAAATTTAATTTCATTTCTTTATAAATTACAATGAGCGGAAATCAATATGACATCGCTCTTCAAAAATAATTCTACGATATAAGACTCAACGCCACCACTTCTACACAAATGACAATAGATGTTGATCTCATGCGCTTATACCAATAACGAATGTATGTAAAGATCGGTCAATTTTTATTCGATCCTAGCGGCGTGTGTGGATAATGAGTTCATATATTGGCATGAAAAAGAGAAAAGCAGTGCAAATGTAAGCCGCCACATGATACAATAATTACAGGTTATATAAAAAGAACTGACATAATTGTCAAAACGGTGTTGTTTTTCTTAAGGGACATTTTACCTAATTTTGTCGAAATTTTAGGAGTTTTTGAAGTTAGGATTGTGAAAAATGGTTAGAGATATTTGAGTAAGTATGATATTTTTCTATTGTTTTACATAAGTATTAAAATTAACAAAAAATTTTTTGTTTTTTTTTTGTGACGTCACTTCCGCGTCACACGTGTGTAAGTGATGCAGTAAAAAAAGAATAGAAAACAAAAACGTGCAGGATATCTCGAATTTGGCTTATATCAAAAAAAATTTTGTGAGAGTCTAAGCCTTATGTGAGGGACTGACAGAGTTTCTCAAAAAAATTAATTAGAAACAAAATAGTTGCTACACAAAGTTAAAATTCAAAAAAGGCCTGAAATTTTAGGACAAAAGAAGCGGTAAAATTTTTTGAGGACTTTAAAAAAAGCTCAGTCAGTCCTTCAAAATATATTTTTTTAATTACGCAGCAATTTTGAAGTAAATTGGTTAAATAACTATTGATCTATTTAAATAAAATAGCTATTGATATATAATAGATCTTAAAAACCTGTTTCGAGAAAAACGCGTTTAAAGTTTCAAAACCAGTTTTTCGGTACTTTTAATGTTTAAATTAATCCTTATTTTTGTTTTTTATTTAGGGGAACTCATAACAAAAAAAAAAAAAAGATGTGTGTGGCCGCCACGCACAGTAGACGTGAAATTTTTACTCAAAAATGGAATTTCTGGGAAGATTGCTAATTTATTTTATTAACATTCCCTCCTTCAGTGCAACAAAATGGTTCAAAAGAAGTCTGCCAACTAGTAGCCAACTAGTATTTTCAACATGGCGATATCAAGGGGAATATCAATTGTCCCTTTTGTTTATGGACAGTTACTGAAAAGTTCAATATTCACGTGCAGAATTAGATCGAAGTTTTTTCTACTTTCGTGACACAGTTGGTTATCAAGAGGATTTATTATTTTAATTTGATGACCTAAGTAGTACCCATCCTCGATCCTCATAGCACATACGACATATCTGTTTTATTTTTGTTGTTGTTGCTGATTTATTTCTTTGTTAATTATGTTTTTATTTATTAATATTTAAACGAAAAAATTTGTCGAAAAACCTGTGGCGGAGATAATACTTTTTCCCTTTCCGTATTCGCATTGAATTGTGTACAATTCGGCAGCAAGTTGAACGTGCTATCATCGCAATATTGCCTCCCTTGTATTAAAGAGAACAAAATACGAACAACCCCGAAAGCAAGCATAGCATATATCTTCCAATGTATTTCATAGGATTGATGACAAAAATATTTATTGTTTCTAAAATAATCATTAATCAATTATAACTCGGGCTTTATTTATTATAATCTATGTTCACATTTTCTTAAAAAAAAAAACTAGAACTGCCATAATAATTGTAAATATTTTAAATAAAAAAAACACAAAATTTAAACTGCAGAAAGGACCACAAAACCTTTGCTTCGTGGTCAGAAGCACTGAGCTTATGCTACGGAGCATACTTGTAGCCTCGTCTATTGGTAATAGTTTGTGCGTATTTTGCGATTCAAAAGAACATTTTATAATTATTATGCAGAGGACGCACTAAAAAACGTTTAGTTCTATCTGCAGTCACTAGCTTTTACGACCCGCTTGGCCTGATCTCGCCTGTCATCACATGAGCAAAAATTTTTCTTCAAGCTTTATGGACACAGAATTTGCAATGGGATGAAAGCTTACCACAATCATTGCAAACCCCTTGGACTGATCTCTGTGATCAATTTTCTGTCGTAAGTAGCTTTAAGTTTCGACGATTCGTGCTTATGCCTCAGTCCTCTTGGCAATTACATGGATTTTGTGATGTAAGCTTAACAGCATATGATGCTTGCGTACATTTTAGATCTGATTATAATGGGCTTGTCATGATCTAACTTCTTTGCGCTAAATCAAGAGTAGCTCCTTTAAAAACACGAACAATTCCTAAATTAGAGTTATCTGCTGCCTTACTTCTCGCTGAGCTATTAGAATGCATATTACAGAACCAACAATATTCATGTGAAGTACATTGTTGGTCAGATTCGATGGTAACTCTGTCCTGGATACGCGAGCAGCCATCAAATTTTAACGTGTTTGTTGGATAGAGTAAATTGGATACAAACACTAGTGGTATGAGTTGGCATCATGTACCGACTTCAAAAAACCCTGCAGATATTTTATCGCGAGGATGCACTCCAATGGATTTACTCAAATCTGAATTATGGCAACAAGAACCATCGTTTTTATTGGAAAATTGTACTCTATGGCGAAAAAACCTGGATTTTGCAATTGATTTACCGGAGAGACGTCGAACAGTTTTAGTCGTTTCATCATTACAAGACTTGTCGTTTGGCTGTAAATTTTATAATTCATTTGAAAAATTACAACGCATCTTCGCTTTTTTTTTTTATTTTTGCTTTGTGGAAAACAAGCGCAATACTCAAAATAACAACGCTTTGTCAACAGAAAATATCAAAATTTGGAACATTTCTATAAAATCGTAATATTCAGCATATTCAATTTGCAACTGAGTTCAAGATATTAAGATCGAAGAGTCCGCAAGCTTCTTCTAACAAATTATACTCAATTGGATTACTCGTTTGGATTACTTCGTGTTGGAGGAAGACTACAACATTCGCTTTTTAACTTTGAGGCTAAGCATCCACTTTTGCTTCCAAAATATCATCCAGTCACTGATTCTATTATCAATTTTTTTCATTTTAAATATCTGCATGCTAGACCTTAAGGCTTACTTGCTTCAATTCAGCAACATTATTGGCCAATTGGTGGTCGAAAAACAGTAGCGCATGTTATTAATGAGTGCATAAGAATATCGAATCGCATATCGAATATAAATGGAAAATGCATAGCTAAACATAAAACTTGAATCGCATTCTGACCCAAGTTGCTTCTTTCCATATTTATATTTGAAGGTTTGCTTTTACGATCAATAAAACCAAAGTTGTAGGCAGCAATGCAATCGTTAATGTGTTGAATATTTTTAAATATTTTATTTTCAATAAAAAACTCAAAAAGATACTTAATTATTATTTTTACAAATCCTTCCAGTCCATCATGCATTAAATCAACACTAACATTTTTTATTGTGTGAAAGTATTTTAAGCCATTTAAAAATGATGTACGCTGCATACCTTTGGTTTCTTTAATATTTAATTTTTTTGAGGTAGGTTTTTTATCCAATATGGAATAACAACTTTCAGATCGAATTAAATCTGTATTTTCGCAAACAGCTGTTTTGGTCACATCATTTGACATTGAACAAAATCTACAAAAAAATTAAGCAGAAAAAGATTTGGTAAACCCTAACATATCATTTGCGGCTAGATTATCGTGAGATAGGGATATAATAGTCCCATAAAAAGTTTCATTATTAATATTGATACCATCATTTTCAAGAATTTTTATATCTGCAATAATGGGCTCTAGGATTGTATTAATATTGAAATCGCCGTGCAAGTCATTTACATAAAAGAGGCAAACTAAAAAAGATGATGTAGATTTGATTTAAAATGTCCAGGACAGTTTACAATAGTAAAATATACTGCACCGACTTTATGTATGATTGTTTTACTACCCATCACTCTAGCAACCTCGAAATCATCATAATACAATTGAAGAAGAATTTTTTATTATGTTTGAAATGAAGCCTAAATGCCTTAAATCGGTTACCACAACAAGCATATTTATATATTTCTTCTCTACAGATATGTGAATCGTTAAACTCATCAAATATTTGCACAAAATGGGAATTTAAAAATATTTTTTTTAAAGAAGTTGTTATAGGAACGAACTGAAAATAGTTTGGCACAAGAATCCTTTTATATGGGGAAATTTCTTTGTGAAAGCGAGTTTCCCATCTAAATCCAATTCGGATTTGTTTGGGTTCGACATAAAAATCATTTTGCAAAAATATTTTGGACCTTTTATGTTTAGAAATAAATTTCTTAAAAATGTCAGATATTTGGGATTTATCTTGTGTCAGATATTTTTCTTCAACTGGAGCTAATAAAACATTCATAGCACATTCAGTTATGTTTTTAGAATGTGAAAATACTTCAGTAATAACTTGCTCTGGTAAACCTAATTCATTTAATTTTGCATAAAAAAATTCCATAGCTTTTTCAAAACAAGTAATTTCAGTATTCATCTCAGATTTCATCTCATTTATTTTTATAGAAGATACATTAGATATATGGCTTCTATTTAATATTATATCGTTGTTGGTATTTAAATTATTTTGAGTGCTTTCACAATTATTAAAATGATATTTTTGAAGGTGTTTTTTTAGTCCACAAAATGTAAGGAAATTATTTTTACAGGATTTATCCTTGACGCATTTAATTTTTGTGCTTGACTTTTCTTTTACAAATTCTTGAAATTTAAGATGCAATATTAATTTATCAAGATCAAGAAAGTTCAGACCACACACAAAACAGAAAAAAACTAGTTGGTGCTTAATAATATCTTTCTGTGAGATCACATTAGCATTTTTCAATATAGAAAAGCGGTCGTCGGTATTAAAATCTATAACATCTTTTGGTGCTGGCAGGCTAATTTTACATTGTGTTGCTTTGCGTTTTCTGCTATTTGCTGATGAACCTTGTTCCGTTTGATATAATTTCAGTCGGAGACTATTTAACCTTGAGATTATGAATCCTCGATTTTTGTGGCGGTCATAAAGGGAATCCTGAGGTTAAAAATACAGGGTGAAAATTAAGTTGAAAAACCACGCCTAGTTAGAATTAACAGCCTTGAAACTTACGATGCCACAATTTTCTATGTTTCGAGTTTTAAGCTGCGGAAATAAATTAACTACGGCCAGAGCGAGAGCTGTGATGAAGCGTTGTTCAGGATGATATGAACACTTTTCCACAAGTAAATCAACACTTTCTCTTATTATTGCTCTTCTTTCAACATCCGACAAGCACATCAAATTTGCCTTATCTTTCAACTTTTTGGAAAGGACATATGCGTTCTTGGTTTTGATGATGTATTGTCCCAAGTACTAAAAATAATGTGTCATGCAAAGTCTCTAATGAATAAAGGGGAAACAAAAACCTACGTCTGCATTAATGAATGTTTCATTTTGGCTGCAATTTGTCCGAGAAGTTATTGTTTCCAAAGGAGCTTTTTGAAAAAAAAAAAAATTGTATATATTACCAAGTAAAAAATTAAAGCACCTGTTTCCTTTTTTAGAATTATTTTTAAAAAAAATTCAGGATGACTTCAGTATTGTGAAAAAATGTCCATAAAATCTTCGGGGGGTATTTTCACCTCTTGTGAATCTGCCAAATAATTTATGTCTTTTACTGAAATATCAGCATAAATAGCTCCTTTAAAGAAGAAGGATATATATTACTGCGTAGAGTAGTCATGTATCACTATAATAATATCATATACATAGTGGTAAATTGTTTTTAAAATTAATTTTAAGGGTAAAATTAGTGATTTTTAAAAGTATTTAAAATGAATTTGTTTTATTACTTTCGACGAAACGTATTGCTTAAAAAACACAATTTATGATGAATAAGCTTTCAATTTTTTTAGTGAGTTTTTGAAAATATACTGTTTGATGAAATAAAAATTAGCTTAATTTTACCCTTAAAATTGATATTAAGGAGCAAGTTACCTCTTCCCCCAAATTTTTTTTCTTCTGAAAACTTTGGTTGTGGTTCAAGTTATTTTTTTTTAAACGCAACTGACTCACCTGATAGTAAAAAGTCTTCGTAGCTTAAATGCTCTCCATGGACTATAATTTCAACGTAATTGGTTTCCCATTCAAAATAAAATTTGACAAATTTTGTTGTGTTCATTTTCTCCATTACTTTACAAAAATATATAATTAAACATATGAAATAAATACGCAAATATCGCACACTAAATGCAAGCAGTCACAACTCAAAAAAAAAATTCGGGAGAGCCAAAAACTGTTGTGCCTTTAGAAGCATCGCTATGCAAGTTAAGTTTTTTACGACTTTGAGTTGTTTTTAAAAAAAGGCCAAAGCCAACTTTATTGTTTCACTATTAATTGACAACTGAACTTATTTTAAGATAATTAAATAAATGCAAGCCAAATTTACTAACTGCTCTGCCGGACGCGCGGATCATATTCCATATGAAGTTTTTATGCTTTTTCGTTGTTGTTGTTGTTTTCGAGTACGTGACTGTGGAAACTGCAGACACTGCGTCAGCATTCTATTTTGTGGGAATGGAATTTTGGATCTAAGTTGCAATTTATTTGTTCTTAACTCTTCCCCTCCTGATTTCGACCGTCCTCGGTTGACCCGTTAAAGATTTGATTAAGCTTTTCTATGGCCGATACCGAAAGTTGAGGGTGTCGTTCCTTTAGGCTTATTGTGTCTGTTGGTTGACCTTTCATTCTTCTGCGTATGTGACTTACTGTCATAATTATCCCAAATAGTACGATAAGAATAGCTACTACGGTGCCAGATGTTAATGATATTTTGTTGCGTACATCTAAAGATTTGATAAACTCAGTGTTTTTCACATTCAGCTCTTTCATCATTTCTAATGAAAGTACCTCTTCTGCATCTCTTGGAAAGATTTTCGGCTGTAGTAAAGCGGGTAATGGTGCGTAGACGACGGTTTCATTTGAAGTATATGTTATGTTCCTGATATTTTTGGTTCCATTGTGGTATTTTATTAAGAATATCCCTTCTAGAATGCTTGTCTCGTTATTTATAATTATGGATCCATTAAATTGATTTAAGAAAATCAGCCCTGTTGAAATTTCTTCTATTTCTGGTATATGTTGGTTGTTAATTAATTGGCAGGAAGACTTTTTGCTTGCGAGTAAATTTGGGATGCATGTTGAATTTCTTAGGTCTATTACATTTTTATTTAAACAAATGGATAATTTATTATATGTCTTACAATTGTTTTTGATTCCATAAAACTTATTCTTGCATTGCAATATAGAATTATAATTAATTTTGTTAATTTTTGTTTTTAATTTAACTGGTTTTACAACTATTTTTTTACAATATTCAGTATTGGTTTCTGGTAAATTTATGATATAAATAATAGTCTCATCATTTGTGGCTATTTTTATTCTGCAAATTCTAACAATTCATCGATGTTAATGTATGGTATGTTTTCTTTATTGAAAATTTCTTTAGCAATATTTATTTCGGTATTTGATAAAATATAAGAATTAATTACGTTAGCCTTTGCCCAATGAATGGCATACTCTATATTTATTATTTCCTCTTTCATGAGGTCAAGTTTATATTTTAATTGAATCAAAGATTTATCATCACTATTCCTGTCTGATTGAATCACCTTTAAAATTGTGTTCGTCTTATTAGTTATTTCATTAATTTTGTCTATTGTCATTCTATTAATGATGAGTTGTTTATTGTTATTTTCGAGAGCGTTATTATTTTTTTCCGTCAAAATTATTTGATCAGAGTGGTCCGGGTTTCCGGCTATCCACTTCCATGCACTGCCGATGAAGTTGAGTGATCGTTTGGTCCTTCTGTTTGTACTGAGTTTGTTTAAATGGGTTTTAATTTTCTCAATCTCATCTGAAATAAATGGGTGTAACGAGTGGTCCGTACTAATTTTGGTTCTAAATATTGTTTCAAGGTTATTGATTGAATCTTCGTATTTCTTTAAGTCTATGATGTAAATTATTCTGAATGTTCCTGTTTGTAGTTTAGCTAATCCAGTCTCTATTGTCACCAGTTGCGAGTTTGAATAATCTAATATTTGAACGTTGGCTTTGCAAAATGCAAAGAGACAAATTATTAACTGTAAAAACAATAAAGGAGAGAGAAAAAAAAAATATTAATTTCTTATCAAGCTTTTGTGTACTATTCTGCCAGTATTGGTTACTACTGTGCTATTTCGGTTTTCCCTGACTATTTCCTTGACAAACGGCTTCGAGAGTTTTGTCCCTAATCGCCTATTTCTTTTGACAAAAATTATTTGTCCTGGTAGATATTGTTTAGGGTCTTGCTTGTTTTTGTTGTGGTATTCTAAATCTTTCTGTTGTTTTTTCTGTAGGGTCTCAATGTTTGAATTTCGAACTCTTTCATAATCGTCCGGTGTAAAACCCACATTTCTACCAAAAAATAAATCGACAGGTTTTTTTCCTGTAACTGAGTGAACTGAATGGTTATATTCGGAAACAGCGCGTTCCAGAAGTTCTTCAAAATTCCTTTGGGTTCCATTCTCTTTGAGACATCGCATAATTTCTACCAAAGTTGAATGGAAACGTTCAACCTGTCCGTTAGCCTGACTTCGGTATGGTGGCGATGTATAAATATCAATACCTAATTCATCCTTCATCATGAATTTCATCGAGGCTGAGTTAAGGGATGGTTCATTATCGATAATAATAGATTTTGGAACTCCAAATGCAAATATTATATCCCTAAGTGGTCGCCTTATGTCTTCTATTGATTTACTTTTCAGAATTTTTGTTATGGCATATTTCGTAAATTTGTCCAGAGCTGTCATAACAACTTTATTTTCAGTCAGGAATAAATCTATGTGAACTGTATGTCCTGGAAAGGACGGTATGGGTGTTTCTCCTAATTTAATTTGATTGGGATGCCTTTCGTACTTGTTTCCTTTACATATCTGACAAATTTTTGTTATGTTTTTAATTTTGTTTATCATTGAGGGGAAGTAGTACTTTTCGAGAATCTGAGATTTATTTTCAAGGGCGTTTCGATGAGCGCGGTTATGGATTTCGAGAATTATATTTTCTTGTACTTGTTCATTAGTTATGTTTTTAACCATTTTTTGAGTATAGCGTGCTTTGTAGTTTGAAAAATTGAGTTTTTAAATTTTTTGTATCATTCCCATAATCCTTTCTTCTGTAAGGATACCATTTATAACCGAGGGATTCAAATATCTTCTAAAAAGTTGTACAAGTTTTTCTTCTGTATATTGTTGCTCTGTAATTATGTGTCTATGTATTCCTGGGAAAACTATTTTAAATTGATAGGTGGAGGTTTGATCGATTTTAAGAATAACTTGGTTTCTGAAAACATTTATTGGGGTTTCAGCGCAAGGTATCAAATTATGACTAGAGCTTTCGTCGCTATGAACTGTAGCAGTTAGTGAATTTATTTGGGCCGGTATTCTTGATAAAGTATCAGCCACCACGTTTGCCTTACCAGGTTTGAAAATGAGCTGGTAATTGTATTCTTCTCAGATGGCTTTCCATCTTTTCATCTTGCTGTTAGCATTTTTCGAACTCAAGGCATAGGTGAGTGGTTGGTGATCTGTGTAGATTTTAATTTTTTTGGAACCGTACAAGTAGTTTCTGAGTGAATTTAGTGACCATATTATTGCAAACAATTCTTTTTCGTTTGTGGCATAATTTTCCTCTGTTTTTGATAGCGATCTTGAAATAAATGTTATCGGCTTATCATTTTGCGAGAGCACTGCTCCTATCGCATAATTCGAGGCATCTGTGGTCAATTCAAATTCGTTCTCGAAATTTGGATGTGAGAGAATTACTTCTTTCGATATTAATGCATTTTTTATCTTATTAAAAGATTCAACTGCATCTTTATCAAGAACAATCGATTTACTTTTGGAAGCATGTTTGGACACTCGTCCATCTTCCCCTCGTAAAAGATTTGTTAGGGGTTTTGCAATTTTTGCGTAATCCCTAATAAATCGCCTGTAATAACCGGACATTCCTAAGAATGAACGGAGTTCTTTTAATGTTTTTGGCATTTTGTTTATCGCTTCTACCTTGCTTGGATTCGTTTTAATTTCATTTATTCCTACTACGTACCCTAAGAATTCTACGTCTTTCCTTAGAAACTCACACTTGTCCAGCTGCACTTTCATGTTTCAGCTTCAAGTGTTTTCATAATAATTCTCAGATTTTCGAGGTGTTCCTCTAGATCTTTTCCAAAGATGATTATATCATCGATATAGACATAACATCTTTTACCGATGTGCTGTCGAAGTATGTCGTCCGATGTTCTCTGGAAAATTGCCGGGGCATTTTTTAATCCGAACGGCAGTCTGAGAAACTCATATTTTCCATTATTCACGGAAAATGCGGTTTTTGCGGATAGTCAATAACCATCCGGTATTTTTTCACTCCCGATGCATCCATCTTCTTCGGGACTACCCATACTGGCGAGTTGTATGGTGAGCGTGATGGTCGTATAATACCATCGGCCAAAAGTTCCTCGACCTGTCTCTCTACTTCCTCTTTCAAGGCTAAGGGGTAAGGGTAGGACCTAGAGTAAATTGGGGTATCGTTGGTTGTTCGAATTTCTCCTTTAACTATTGAAGTATATGTCAAACTCCTATTTGGGTCAGAAAACAGATGTGGACAATTTTTAATTAAATTAATTAATTTTTCTTTTTGACTCTCTGTTAAATGTGAAACGCGTAAATCAATATTATTCACATCCTGTGCAGCTTGCTGTTTTAAAGGAATCACTAAATTTTGTAGGATTGTCGTGACATTTTTATCGGTGTGTATTACAGCTCCTATCTGTTTAAGCGTATCGTTACCTATTATACCATGGAAGGATTGGAGTCCAGGTAAAATAAAAAATTTTAATTGTGGTGTCTGTGGTCCAAAATGGTTGCAAATGTATGGTAATTAACTTCAATTTTTCCCGCTACTGAATTGACGAAAAATGATTCTTGGTTTTTATAGGATTTGATATTTTTGTAGATTGAATATAGTTTTTATTCGATCCCGTGTCTATTAGAAAATTGAGGGTGTCTCCACTTCTAGTGATATATTCAAAATAAGGAAGTGAAGACGATCTTACTCTAAAAAATTAATATTGTCTAATTGTTTAGGAATGGAATTAAAATATTTTTCTTCTAAAATTGAACCAGCACTCTGGCTTCCTTGTAGAATATCAGAAGATGTTTGATTTGCTTCACCCATGTGTGGTGAAAATATGTCATTAGGGTCGTTGTAAGCCGGTGATTGTAAAGTTTCCTGGAAATAATTTTGCTGAAACTCGGCATAAGCATTTGCGTAATGGTCTGGATATTGATATCCAGTTTCAAAATCGTTGGGACTAGGCTGATATATGTCATAATTGTAAGTTTCGTTACTTGAATATGGATGTTGAACTTCGTGACAATTCTGAAGGTCTGTGCTGACAAAGAAATTTCTTTGAACCTTGTTTGGAGGGTGTGTTTGGAAGGTCATTGGTCGTTTTTGTCCATTGTTACTGTGCTGAAAATTAGGCCTATTCTGGTAATTTACGTTTCTCGTTTGTATCGAATGGTCTATCTCCATAGGCTGTGGTGGTTTGGGAGGCATGTTCGGTCTGGAATTAAATGTTTGGTTTGGTTTTGGAAATTGGAAGTTTGGCTGAAATGTATTATTTTGTCTAAATGGGTTACCGGTTTGAATAAAAGGATTTGTTCCCTGGTGATTTTGGGTTCTCCAAGTGTTATTTAGGAATGGGTTTGTTCTATTTTGAATGAAGGGATTGGTATTTCCGGCAGATGTCCAATGAACTAATTCAGGATGAAAATTATTTCTATTTGTGGGAAAATTAAATTTTTTTGGTGGTCTAGGTGGTATCATTTTGTAATTGTTTGAACTGTTCTGTGCGTAATTCATACGGAAAGTCATGTTGTCAAGTTTTTGACATAAATTAAGAGCCTGCGGAAGGGACGTAGGTTCTCTTATGCTAAGGAAACGGGGTAAGTCTCCGTTGAGTCCTCGAATAAATGTATCCAATGCCTTGTCTCTATAGCAGTTGGTCATAGCTTGCAGTGAGTCTTCACTTATGTCAAGGCAGGAAATTTTGTCTAGTATTAATGATAAGTGCTGATACACTTTCTGATAGAATTCTTGAATTGGATTATTTCGTTGCGCTAACGTGGTGAGTTGGTACTCCAAGGTACCAATATCCCTCTTATCAGAGTAGTGCATCATTAAGCACTGTTTAATTTTCACCCAATTTAGTGGAGTTTTATAGGATTCCAACGCGGTATCCGCTTCTCCTACAATTTTATGCCTAACCGTATGGAGTATCGCATAATACTTTGGAGTTCCTTTTAGGTTATCATATACTGAAAATATGCGATCTGTGGTTCTTCTCCAGGAGTTAAATTCTCCCGGAGCCCCTGAAAATTCCCTAAAACATTTCACTATGTCTGGGACTCTATCTAGCTCATTAATATTTTCCCTAGTCAATTCTACTTGGCAGTCCGTGTTATCTTCATTTAGAAAAGGATTTTTTCAATTTTGTATCGTTGAGGTCACTAAGTCAGTTATTTGTTGTTGCAGTGTTTTGTCCATTTTTAATGGTTCTGCTAATTCGTCAGCAGTTACGTTAGTCATTTCTCACGAATGCGATTTTTACTTTATTTTTTTGTTTGTAAAAAAACTGTCTTTATAAGTTTTCTTAATTTACTATGGTTTGAATTTGGAATTAATAATAATGTGTTGTTTTCAGTGGAATCAGACAATATCCAAATATAAAATTTATATATAAATAAGGTTATATATTTTCTAAGTTGAGTAATTAATTCTTTCTTTCAATTAATTTTTCTTAAAAAATTTTTTCACTTTAGAATTTTTTTTTTTTTTTCAATTTCTTAGTTTAAAATTATTATTCACTTTAGAACTATTATTTTCCTTTAATTTAAGATTATTATTAATTTTTCTTTTAATTTTTCAGACAAATTTTCTTCACTTAAGATTTATTCTTTTTTTATTCTCGCTTTAGAATTAAAAAATTTCTTCACTTAAAATTATTATCAATTTTTTTTTTTCGATATTTTTTTCTTTCACTTAAAATGTCTTAAAACTAGTTTTACGAATATCATTCCAGCTGTGTCAGAGGAGGTTGAGCTCTTGGTGTTCTCCCTTTCCGCTCGTACTGAGGCACCTCGTAGTTACTTTATTCCTTGACTTTATTGTTGAAAATCCGCCAACGGTTGTCCAAAGATCGATTTTATCCAGAACTTCACTGTTGGGTTTTTTGGCCCCAAATTGCTGCTCCAAAGACTTAATATATCCCGAACTCTACATTTGGGTCCCTCCTCGGGCGCCAGTTAAGTTTTTTACGACTTTGAGTTGTTTTTAAAAAAAGGCCAAAGCCAACTTTATTGTTTCACTATTAATTGACAACTGAACTTATTTTAAGATAATTAAATAAATGCAAGCCAAATTTACTAACTGCTCTGCCGGAAGCGCGGATCATATTCCATATGAAGTTTTTATGCTTTTTCGTTGTTGTTGTTGTTTTCGAGTACGTGACTGTGGAAACTGCAGACACTGCGTCAGCATTCTATTTTGTGGGAATGGAATTTTGGATCTAAGTTGCAATTTATTTGTTCTTAACTTGCACATAAAAACACATAATTTTTTTTTTTAATTTAAAGATAGTAGCTTAGATAGCAATTTTAGAGTTTATTGTAAATTGATTTATAGGAAAAAAAGATTTTTGAAAGTTTTGAGTTGTGACTCTGTTGTTTTTAGTGGGCGATAGTTCTGTGCCCAAACTGGTGCACTGCTGTGTAAGTATATATTTAAAAATAAACTATTTTACGGCACGCACAAAAAAACAAATTTTAAACAAAACCAATTGAAAAGCACCCGAAAATGAAGCAGCAATTTGTCAGATTTTTTGTGCAGTATTTTTTTAAGTTTTGTTGACACACTTATTGCATGAAATGAATTTTATTTCAATCAATGGCAGCGTGTTTGTCATATGCAACAGACATTTTGGAAGAAGTGGAGTTGTAGCTACCTATCATTACTGCAAGAGCGATCAAAATGGTGCACATCAACTACAAACATTCGTGTAGGTGCTTTAGTACTCATTAAAGATGTAAATCGCCCTCCTCTGAAGTGGCAGTTAGGACGTGTGGACAGTGTTATATGCGGAAGTGACAGCGTTGTTTGTGTTGCTGTTATTCGTACCACAAACGGATCTATTAAGTGCGCCGAAGGAAAGATTGCCGTGCTACCATTAGTGACTGATGCAGTTGAAAGCCCTATCCTTCCAACGTGGTGGAGTATGTTCGCAGAAGCAATCTTCAGCATATTAAATTCAATGAACTCTTTACATCATTTACAATCTCTTAAGCTTTTACTTAACTAAATCTCTTTCAATTTAATTCACCACGTATTGTTTTTCTTTATTTGCTTTGGTTATTAAATGTTCTCATTTTTTTCATTCTTAATTCACTCACTAATACCATATAAGTATGTTAACATCATTTATAAAAACTCGTTTTGTGTTTCGATCTCAATAAATAGATTTGTACAATTTTGCGTTTTAAAATCAATTTTTTTTTTTTATTTGAACTTTTTCGAACAAGGTTATGCAAACTAGCATCTCCTCAAACAGGGAGTATTTCCATACGACTATTTTAATTCCATTAATCGACTTCAAGAGGAATGTCTGCCTTCAAGAGATAAGTTTTTTAATAAATTAACGAATGAAGAATGTACATAGTGTTGATCATGAACATGATCAAAAACTGTGGACAACTTTTAATTGTTCAATTTCAAAGACTACTTGGAACTATATCTCAAGACAGATGTTTTATTGTTAACTGATGTATTTGAAAATTTCAGAAAAGTATACAAATCTATTTAAAATTTAGGACCTTGTCAGTATTATACAACACCCGGGCTATCTTGGAGTGCAATGCTAAAATATACTAAAATTGAGTTGGATCTACTGACTGACATTGATATGATGAAATGAATTCAAAACGGGATAAGAGGAGGCATAGTTCAGTCTTCAAAACGCCATGTTAAATCAAACAACTAATACTTGAGTGATTTCGGTTGTGGGAAACCTTCAAACTATCTCATTTATTTAGATGCTAATAATTTATATGGATTTGCTATGTCTCAGTATTTACCCGAAGGAAAATTTTAATGGGTTGAAAATATTGATTCATTTAATTTAAATGAATGTAAAGATAATTCTGACGAAGGTTTTATTTTAGAAGTAGACTTAGAGGTTCCTTTTGAACCACATAACTTACATAATGATTTACCGTTTTGTGCTGAAAGCAAAAAAGTCATACGGGTAAACATCAAAAGCTTATTATTGATTTATATATTAAATCGAATTGTATCATACATTATACTAACTTACAGCAATGTTTAAGAAATGGCTTAAAGCTTAAACAAGTACATAGAATTTTGAAATTTAAACAACTGGATAGAGTACATATCGGATTTAATAAAACTATTCCTGTAGGGTTTGCAATTCTCGAAAACTATAATGAATGAAAATATAATGAAAACTTGAGTTTGTGCTATATGGATACGGATTCATTCATATAATACCCGATATTAATTTGAAATTTGATACATCTGAAAAACCTAACAATCCATATGGTATGGAACAAAAAAATAAGAAGGTTTAATGAAAGATGAAAATAATGGGAAGATAATGAGGGAATTCATTGGACTAAGATCTAAAATGTATTCTACAAGTGTTGAGGGGATAATGATATTAAAAAGCAAAAGGTGCAAAAAAATCAGCATTAATGAATCTTAGTATTAATGATTATAAAAAAATGTTTATTTGATAAGAAATTTATTATGATAAAATGTTTACTTGTAGATCTAAGATACATATTATATATACTCAAGAAATTCATAAAATAGTGTTAAACTATTTAGATGACAAGCGATTTATTAAAGAAAACACTCTTGCATGGGGTCACTATACAATTAATTACAAAAATATATTTTTTAATCAAAACTGTTAAATAAATAAAAAATATAATATAAAACACATCGTTTATTTATATATGGAAAAATTAATTGATAAAATGTTTAAATTATTCTCCTAATTTCTTTGGTTAGAGGTGAGTATTCAATTAAACGATCGTGAATTACCAAACAGCAGGCTTATGTTTTATCTGGAAATGGTTTGAGTGATTCAGTATCAAATTCAATTGGTATATCAATAGGTTAAACTTTAACTGCCTCATTTTGGTGCGTTACATCAACAACAATTAGCGGAGCAATAGACTTCAATGCACTGACATCTAGAAATGGTTGAGGTTCCCGCATATAATAATTTTGTTGAAACTACGAATACATTTTATACATACTATTATATTGGATAATTAAATCCGTACATATATACATTGATAATTTCCAGTTAAGCCAAATTTTTTTTCACATCACTCCTTTTATAGTTCTATTAATCCGTTCTACAATAGATGCTATCATGATGATGTATGTAGATAACAAAATTTATACATGTACTATAAAAAAATAAATAATAAAAACAGTTAAATCATATTTTTTTTAAATAATACAATTTTTGTTTAAAAATTTTATTTTTATTTCCAACGTTGGCTTTCAAAATAATTTGCGATCAAGTGTAAGGGAAGTGATAGAATTTGCAGCCATAAGCAAGTGTGTTGCTAAAGACTTTAAAATAAGTTGAAGAAAAATTATAAAATTTGTGGTCAACAGCAAATTAATGTTGCTAAAGACTGTAAAATATGTTGAAAAAAAAAAATAGTAAAATTTGCGGTCCAACAAATGGATGCTGCTAAAAGACTTCAAAATAAGTTAAATAAAAATGATAAAATTTGTGCACACATACAAATTGTTTTAACTTTAAGGTTCTAAAATATTTAGTTGCGGTCAAGTGCAAGGGAAATGAAAAATTTTGTTCTTTTAATCAACAATTTCTTCCCATGATATTGAGGTTGATATGGGAATAATAGGTTCTGAGAACACTGGCTCAACATAGGTTTCTTTCAATTTATATTAAAACAAAGTTCAACGCTATCACCATCAAAATGGAATCTCTAAAAACAGCGTTTAAGAAGGCTCAAATGGGACGGTCGATCTTCCCCCTCAAGGTAATGCCTTTCGGCAAAAAACACAGGATTACTTCCATTCGGTGGGTTGAAATACCCTACGGGAAAAAGGCCCGGTGCCTGCTGGATGGGAAATATTATCTGTACATGCCAACCTTCTTCAACTTTGAGGAGGAACATCTTGAAATAATCAACGAGGGAACAGCTATTTGAGCAGAGATGCCACGAAAAATGGCAAATATGAATTGAATATTCATGATGTAGGTAAATTAATGTGCGTTTTTATTTTTCTTTTCAGCATGCGATATCGTAAGGTGGTGTGAGCAGGGGGAGGGATACGGTGAATTCTCAACAGTTCAACAACAACAGCAACACCCCAGAAGAATTATTAAAAAATTATTATTATTATTATTATTATTATTATTATTATTATCAATAAAAAGTAACTTCAAAAGTAAAGTAAATGAATTTGTTAATTTGATAATAAAAAAAGATCATGTTTAGTAATTATAATTTTCCAAATATAAATAAATCAATTATAAATTTAAAATATGTTTTCTTACTTTATTAACAGGATCATCATCATCTGATGGTGACATCAAATGACTTCAATGTCGAGGAACTTTTCTCGGTTTCCTTTGCTATCAGAGCTCGGAGAAAATGTATTAGAATCATGCTTACTCTTTTTAAACGGTGTGCTGTTAGCAATTTTATTATCCTAAAAGAATTATCTTAATACATTTAATTTTTAACTATCTTCTCTTATTTGTTGATTGAATTATTTCATGTAATGTTTTGATATAGGTTTAAAAGCTTTTCCAAAGCTTATCATTTGCAAATTCACCGAGCTGAAGACTTTTATATTTCTTTTTCGAAATATTTCGAGTTATAATAAGATTATTAACTAGGTTTGTTTTCTTATTTATATTGAAAGTTGGTCTGTTAAACAGTATAGCCATGTTCTCAGTAGCGCAGTTAATGGCAGCTCGTTAAAGTGAAGCAGACAGATAAACCATTGAAGTGGTCTGCGCAAATAAGACTCGAAGCACTTTATGACACCCCCTTTGTACCCGGTGCTTGTGACAGTGCCGTCTCAACTCATCGCTACTAAGTTGTCCAAATTTGTAACCGTCTTTCAACAAAAAGTCAACTATTGCAGTTTGTATTTGCCTTGCGGATCCTTCCGAAGGCGTGGTGTAGCGGACAAATTTTGACTTTGGTTCTTTTAAAATGGTGATGTGCTCTTCGATCACTTCGACATTGCTCGTTTTTAAAGTTCGCTTTTCTTTCCATCGAAAGAGATGCACGTTAACAAATCATGGCATTGTGCGGCCGTTTCCGCTTCCTTGTGGAACTTTTGCCGTTCACGGAAAACTTTGCCCTTGTCAATTACGATGTCATCAAGCATCTTTACCATTAAATCGCGTACGTCAGTTTCTATAGATTCCTTTGCGGCAATGGCTTCGTGTAAGTCCTTTATTAGCATGGAGGCGTGCAATGCACCATGGCGGCTTGATGTATCGCTCCGGTCTAATACAGAATAAAAATACCGTGAACGAATGTCGGCTTTTTTAAATTGGACGTTTTCCATTGGAATGTCTGCATCCTCCATCTGACTTCTTTCGAATTCATATTCGTCTTCACTGTCGAAAGCCGGTGTATATACAGTCACACTGCAGGCAGCTGTAACACTTGCAGAAACTCCAGTGGATATACTCGTGAGGTCATCATCATCATCTTCATTTGGTAATGAACACAAACGAGCACTTCACTGATCAATGAAAAAAGCTTTTGAATTTTCTGGTATTTTGAGTTCGTTGACGCACACGCACGGAACACCATTTTCAATGCAGCATTTGCAACGCAAAATTCGAAAGAGAACATCTCATTCTTTAGCACGAAATATACGCGGGGTTTTCATTTGAAGACACGACTTCTTGAGTAAACTATTAATCAATCTACGAATATGTGTTCTAGACACAATAGGTACTTTTGCACAATTCCACAATTTTGAGACATCTTCATACACTTTTTCTGTAAATTTACAACGTTTTATATTTGTATGATGCTGTAAAAACAACGCGTATTGCACCACATTTCGTTTTGTTGGCAACTTTGTATTTTTCAAGTCGTGCATTTGGAACTGCATTTTGTTTAATTTATTTGTTTGTTTTTGTACTACGTATGCGAATGAAAACTCGATATAATTATCTTTAATTAATTGTCTTAGAGAGGCTAATGGGGAACCAAATACTTTTTAGTGATGTCGGGCATGAGTCAACGGGCAGCTGTTTTTTAAATGAGACTATAACTAAGCATGATCGCAAGCTTCTTCAAAGTGCCGTCAAACTAAAGCGAAACAGAAGGCTGTATTCTGATTATGTTAAGAGAGGACAAATACGCATAAAGAGGTATGAGCGTGATGCAATTATTGTTGTATCAGATATAAATGAGCTCAATAACATTGTGTCAAGCTAGAAGGATGATGGAGATGCTGAGAGCTTTCGTGGCTCTTAAGAGTTGCCAACTTTCGTCACATTTAATTTTAATTTTAGTCAGTAAAGATATATTTCATGGCGGCCGTGGCGTAGTGGGTAGAGTGTGTGACTCTTACTCCAGAGAACCCAGGTTCGAATCCTCCATCTGACAGAAAATTTTTTCAATCGAATTAATTTTTCTGTTCGGCCGTCACCTCTCTGCAGACAATGGCAAACCTCAGAGAGTAAAAACTGCCATGAAAAGCTTCTTCAGAACATAAGTCGTTCAGAGTCGGCGTAAAACATGTAGGTCCAGTTCTCGATCATTTGTGTTCAAACATTTCACATTACACACAACACAATTTATCATAAGAAGCGGTCCAAGTCCTTTCAAGGGCTGAAATGGCCATTTCGTTTTTTTTTTATATTTCATAAAATTTTATTAATCTGTACTTCTCATTTCTTATACCATTTATTTTCCCTGTCTTCATTATATTCTTTCTTTTTAACTCTGCCTTCATTCTATTCTTTCTTTTTAAATTTCTTTGAAGTGATCTGTTTATTTAGTAATGGTGTTGTGACTAAGAGTTTCAAAAATGTGTTTGGTATATTTGATGTTTGTATTTCTTATATTTCCTGTTATGGGTGACAATAAATATTATTGTGGTGGCGTTGATAATAAAGTACTTGTTGAAGTGTTGTGTAAAAGGCATGATGGTCTTAAAGTTGTACACTTTAATGCAAGAAGTTTAAATTCTGTAAAGTTAGATTACATGAAATATGTTTTTGAGGGCTGCTCTGTTGATGTTGTATGTGTCTCTGAAACCTAGCTTTGCACTGATGTGATGGACTCGGTTTACAGTATGAATAACTTCACACTTTTTAGGAATGATAAGTCCAATAAAAGGGGCGGTGGTGTTGAGATTTACTGCCGAAGTTCTTTAAATCCTAAACTACTTAATAATTCTATTGACAGTTGTATCAAATCTTTGAATATATGTGTATCTGATAGTAATCTTTATATCTTGTGTATATATATATATATATATCTGTAGGAGTAATAGTTAAGAAGCGTATTTTTCGGGAATATCTGATGTATCAATTGATTCTAAATATTTTGTTATATGTGGTGACTTTAATGTTAATCTTTTATGTAATGATAATTTAAGTAGTTCAATGTTTGACAATCTCTCGTCCGTCGGTCTGTCAGTTGTTAATGATACTATTTCCACACGTTATTCGTCCCATGATAGTCCAAGTCTTCTTGATTATTTTATTGTGTCAGATGTCTCAACTGTCTTATTGTCATGCCCTTATTTTTTGTACAATTAATATAAACTTGTCAGGTTCTTTCGTGTCAAACACATTTTCCTACTATGATTTTAAATCAATTGATTATCCGACTTTGTATCGTGATGTACTTTTAATTCCGTGGAACGAGGTACATTTACTAATGATATCTTTGCGAAACATGTTCCGATAAAGACTGTCACAATTAAAAACCTTTCGTACCCTTGGTTTACAAGTAACGTCCAGCGTTCTATAAAAAAGCGAAACAAGTTGCGAAGTGTATGGAAAAGAACCCTTCAGCTGAAAAATGGGAAAACTATAGATGTTCCAGAAATGCCTCAGTGTCGATTATCAGGCAGTCAAAAATAAATTATTGTAGTACCAAACTGAAAGCATATCTTCCTCCTAAGGTTCTGTGGAGTAGCCTTAAAAAGCTAAGCATTGGTAATAGGCAAACCTCTAAGTGCCCGATTGATCCAGACATTCTAAATGATTTTTTTTGAATGAACACCAATTCTCTGCAAAATATGACCCTGCAATCTGCTGAGTCTCCTACGCAACAATGCTTTCAGTTTTCCGTTACGGAAAATTGTGTAGCAAAGTCTGTATTGAAAATAAAATCGAATGCGGTTGTGAAGATGGTATTAGTATAAAGTTTATTAAAATTATTTTAGCTCATGTTTTAAGCCCTCTTACCCACATAATAAATCATTGCTTTACTACATCTACCTTTCCTAGTACTTGGAAAGCTGCTGTAGTAACACCAGTGGCAAAAAAAAACTACAGCTTTTGAGCCCAAAGATTTTAGACCGATAAGTATCCTGCCATCCCTATCGAAGGATTGTGAAGCAATTATGGTTGATCAAATATCATCATTTTTAACACATAATAATCTTTTATCTCCCTTACAATCTGGGTTTCGTGCAGGTCACAGCTGCTCGACGGCTACCCTCAAAGTCTTGGATGTCATTAGGTCCTTTTATGATGATGGTAGAGTAACTCTTCTTTGACAGCTTGATTTCTCTAAAGCATTCGACACCGTTCTTTGTCACAAGCAAAAATTCTTTTACCGATTTTGTGACAATGCTGTAAATTTATTGAAAAGCTACTTAACAGGCAGGGTACAAAGAGTAAAAGTTGGTAATAGGTTTTCGCAGCAGTAGTTGATTTGCAGTGGTGTGCCCCAGGGATCCGTTCTTGGTCCACTTATGTTCTCATTGTTTATCAATGACATTTTCAATACCTGCACATATGCGTCATTGCATGCTTACGCTGATGACGTTCAGCTATACCTATCTGGTAAAACAAACCTATTGGAAGACTTGGTGTATAAACTAAATGAAGATCTGAATGGTGTTAACCAGTGGGCTGAACAAAATTATCTTCAGTTAAATGCCCTAAAATCATATGTTTTGCCCATATTCAAAGAAAAAATTCATCACGGGGATATTCCTGATCTTTCAATTGGTGACAAAAACCTTAAACTTGTCTATAGTGTTCGAAGTCTTGGCTTTAAGATTAATTGTTCTACGTGCACGTGCACAGATAACATCAACGATGTTGTCCGTAAATATATTTCATCCTGCGGAACCTGAGATTGTCAGCTGAGTATACACCAGTTGATACAAGACGCAAGCTAGTTGTTCAACTAGTCCTTGCGTACTCATGAACACTTAGCTCAATTTAAAAATTTGATACTTGGTTGTGACATAATGAGTTACCTCAATGCCAGGAATTGCATCTTCTTACACAAACTAATTAAAATCAGAACGCCCAGCTATTTATTTGAAAAATTACAATTTTGCCAGTCGTTAAGAAACCAAATCCTTATCATTCTATGTTTTAACTTTTTAAATTCTACAAGATTATTTTTTATAAACGTCATCAGACTATGGAACGCAATACCGAATCACATAAGATCTATAGTCAGAATAGCAAATTTCAAGCATGACATTTTGAAACATTATTCTTCACTGGACTTCTTCTAGGTAAACAGTTCTTTTATTCTTTTACTCTCTTTTTCTTATCTAATCTCCTTTTTCTATTTTCCTTTTTTTCTCTTAACTTAACCACATTATTACATATTGAATAATTTGTTTGCTATTTTCCAATTTAATTTGTTAATTTAATTTAAACTATATGTATAATATAAATTTAATGCATTCATTTAATCTCAAACACTTCAAAATGATTCTTGTATTTACACTTTGTACTGTAAAAGAACTTAGTTCTTATTGTACTTATAAAATAAAGACCTCATGAAATGAAAAAAATAAAAAGTCAAGTATTTGGTGACGAACATTTTCAAAGTGTTATTTTTGGGATACAATGGGACGGAACTGCGCCAAAAATAAATTTTATTGATATCATTTGTTCCTATGGTCTTAATATTTTTTTTATGAGCTTTAATTATTTGTAATTTCCACAAATTCATTATATAGTAGGAACTGAGATTTGATGGGTGAACATTTGCAAAAAAAAAAGATTCTAGAAAAAAATATAAGAACAAATTCACAAAAAATCAACAAGCACACATATAAAAAATTTTAAGAATCGAACAAGAAACACCGAAGATATAATAAAAAAACGAAAAAAGCACCATAGGGACCATTTAAAAAAAAAATTTTTTTGAAAATGTCTAACGATTAAGGCAGGGTCAAATATAGGTTTACTTTTCTGCCATACAAGGTGATACGGTCTAATGCTCACGGCTTGTGTGTCTGCACAGTTTTTACAGATTCCGAGTTCTGTATGCTTTCCGGTATTAGGAAACACTAGAAATCTGCATATATAACAAACGGTGTATCTAACTTCTGCTAACAATTTGATAATAAACTTTGCTTTTTTCTGCATCAGGAACTTTGGTAACAATTCTACTACATTCCTTGCGATGACGTTGCAACTTGTATTCGGATTCAAAAAACTGCAAGCAGACATTGCATAAATGCTTTCTATTAACATGTCAAGTAATATAAAAATGTATGAATATGATATTTACCTTGAAATGTTTTTAATCCAGATGAATGAAATTTTTCTTCTTCCTGTAGCAAGAGTAGGTTAAGATGAGTCGTTTTTCCCTCCTTTATATGGTAATAGGGTCCCACGATAATTTCAAGGTCTTCATCGAATCCAAAGACATTAATGCTTATTTCGGGATTATTTTCTCGAAACTTTTTATATCTTTCACTTTCATTAGAAAGACAAGACGTTCAAAATTAAGAGTGATGCTTGAATAAAACTTGTTGTTTTATTGTTCTGACAAATAAAACACACCTAGTTTGTATGCTATATGTTTTATTAGTGGCTTTATTTAAATTAGTATTAAACGAAGCTTATGAAACAAAATAGAATAATTAAACTCAGCAATTTGAGTGCAAGTTACTCAAACTGTGGTTGACCTATATTATGCTTAAAACTGCTTATTTGAACATTAAGTTTGACCTAATTGTTGTGCGCGTGCTGCATTTCGCAATGCCGGCTTAAAGTTGTGCACAAGAACTGACCAAGTTAATGCCTGTTTGCAATTAATTATTAATATATTTTTGTTGATCGCATCAACAATGCTGTTGGCTAGCGTTATTTTAACTGCAGCTATATCTATGATGTTATAACTAGATCATCTCTTTGAGCTATCATTAACAGAATATAAGGCTAAGATTACTGCCCATTTAAAACAATATTCATCGTTGTTTTGCACATTTATACTAACTTTTTTATCTCCCAGTATTTTTGGCAATCTTATATAGTGTGAACCTTTAATTGGTTTGTACTGATTCACGTTTATTTCCAAATGAGAGATTATGAGTGCCCAGCCACTATCACGTTTTTGGAAATCTGACATCTTTGTAATTAAATTATGGCATTTTGTAGCATAAATTTCATACAAACTTGTAGCCTGTTGAACCATGATTTTTGTTTGATGTGATTTGAGGTCTATTGTTGCCTCATCTTCACTCATTTTGATGTATTCACAAAACAATTCCATATGAAATTTAAAGTTGGTGTGTCCAACTTCAAGAGTTTTTATAACTAAATCCCTGATGTTTGCTAGAAACTCTTCGGGAGTCAATAAATCCTCCTTATGATTCTTAATCATAATTGATTCTATCCGCTCATTAAATATTAAGGTAATTCTTTTTAAATTCTCGTTAACTATTTCACCGCTATTTCTCTTATAAACGTTTGTCTTGATGTGATAAGCCCAATTCTTAGTTACTACCTCTATCTTACACATGTTGCAATACAGATATGGAATTGTTTTCTCCACAATAGCCCGAAGACTTGGAACCCAATTTGATGAAGATGATGGTGTTGTTGATGTAGTTGCTGCTGCTGTTGAGGTTGATGCCGCATGTTGATTTCTCTGATGTTTTTTTAAAGAATCCTTTAGCGCAAAAACTTTTTGCATGTATCGCATTTAAAATGTTGCGATTGTTGGTTTTGGTGCTTGATTCGAATGTGTCGATTCAAGTCGGACTTTCAGCCGAAAGTTGAATCACATTCGCTGCATACAAATTGAACCATTTTTAATATTTTATTTAATGCCTGTGTTTGTAAAATTACGACCTTTTTCCTTATCACTTTATTGATTGATTGTTGATTTATTGGGGATTGTTTTAAATCGCTTTTTGATTGTTTTTTTACACTGTTTATTTATTTTGATATTGAATGTTTATTGGTCGTTTTAAACAATTCACTTGTATCTTTTTTAAGAATTAACTTTAAATGCACTTAAAGAAGTAGTAGTAGCTGAAAATTTTTGATAACTGAAGATTAAATTAATTTCGTTTAAATCCTAATCTTTTTTTTATCCTTGTACTTGACCAAAAAAAGTTGTTTATTTATTTTAGAAGTAAACATAAAAAATGTTAATCTTATACTCGTACAGTGCGCTTACTATGAAACTTGGGACTTAACACCTCTAAATTGACACCCAAATTGCTTCCACCCATATAAATATATATTTTTTTCACAAACCAAGTCATATCATTTCAGCTAAAGCCGATCAACAGAATTTGAGTCATTGCTACAACGAATTTGAGGGTTAAGAAAAAACAAACATGCAAACACTGATAAGAACTCGCTTGACTATCACTACTGATAATGTAGTAAATAAAATTACGATCAACGCTTAAAGCAAAGACATACCCCAAATTTGCCGATTTTACAGTTTAAAGCAAAGACATACCCCAAAACTTGCCAATTTTAAAAGCTTAAAGTAAAGACATACACCAAACATGCAGATTAAACAAAAAACAACCCACTAGATGGCGCTGGAACGGAGTGACGTCATCGGCTTGCAGCGCCAACTGCCCCAGAACCATCATATTGTATCTACTGGAACTGATTTAATGTCGTCAATGTAACAACTATATCGAGGGCACCAAACAATTGCAGCAAATTCTAAAATAGATCGCACTAGAGAGGTGAATAAGGTTTTAGTTATATAGGGATCTTTAAACTCTTTTGCCCATCGTTTACTAAAACTTAAATACCATTTGCTCTATTTATAATTTTATTAATATGAATATGAAAGCGAAGTTTAGTATCCATAGTTACTCCAGGATCATGAAAGATATCTTAAGACTCTAATGTATGGTCACAAATTTTATAAATACATGTTACGGGAGATTTTCGAGTGAAGGTCATGTGCTTGCACTTCTTCATGTTAAGATTCCTACGATTCACGATGCGTTCTTTTCATCCTCCGAAGGGCTTTGTACATACTACATATCAGCCACTCCAAATTAAACGCATCAAAAAAACGTCAATTCCGGGTTGACCACCTCGGATTTTGCCCAAAATTTCTGAATTGAATCTTGTCATGAAACAAAAACACTAATTTGAGTAAAAAGATTTTTACATTTTTTTTTAAGTTTTTACGTAACATTCAAATTGGGTCAAAATAGGAGAAAAAGTGAAATTGCCTTTTTCTTGAAAAATCATATATTCAACAAAAATAACTCGATTTTAACGTTTGAGGTATTTTCGAAAAGACAGTAAATAGTAGTTTTTTTATAAAAAAATACAAAAATAAATTTATTTTTTTAAGTTTTTGAACTTCAAGTTCAAATTTTGGAAGCCATAAAAATAGGGGGTTTCCAAACTTTTAAAATTGAAAAAAAATATTTTCAGAAAGTTCATTTTATTATCTTTCCATCTGCCAAAAATCATGAGGGTGTTATTTTTATTTCTATTTTAATAATTTAGATATTATCCACCTATACCACGCGATGGGAAAAAGTTTTGTCACTCTATTTGTAACGCACAAAAGGATTCTTCGTAGGTATAGAAAAGTATGTTCATGTTAATACTATTGATGTACATTGCCTCCTGAGTCGCTTTAGCCATGTCCTTCTGTCTGTCTGTATGTCTGTCTGTCTGTCTATCTCACATAATGTTAAAAAATAATTCTGCTCTATAATACCATTTTTTTTTATGAACAAAATTTTCATTCACGTAGTATTACACTACGTTCACACTGACAGCTAAATGCGCATTTAACGAAATGCGCATTAGCAATTTAGAATGTATGGCCGTATGCTCTTTGAAGGAGTAAAAGAGCCAAATATATATTTTGCATTTTGTAAATGCGCATTAAGCTCTCAGTGTGAACGTAGTATTAGTCTTCTTGTATAGTATTATTTATTTGAAATTATTTTAAATTTTAGGACGAAAGTTTACTTGATTATTTTGAAAGCGTATAGCGTGGAAGTACATAGTATGGTTGTATGGAAGTAGTATGGTAGGTGGTCGTTTACAAAATATTAAATAAATTATTAAAATAGAAATAAAAATAACACCCTCATGATTTTTAGCAGATGGAAAGGTAATAAAATAAACTTTTTGAAAATATTTTTTTTTCAATATTTAAAGTGGAGAAAAACTCTATTTTTATGACTTCCAAAATATGACCATGAAGTTCAAAAACTTAAAAAAATAAATTTATTTTTGTATTTTTTTATAAAAAAAGTAATTTTTTTTTTCTTTTGGAAAATACCTCAAATGTGAAAATCGAGTTAGTTTTGTTGAATACATGATTTTTCAAGAATAAGGCAATTTCACTTTTTCTCCCATTTTGACCAAATTTGAATGTTATGTAAAAACTTGAAAAAAAATTTAAGCATTTTTTTTAATCAAATAAGTGTTTTTATTTCATGAGAAGATTCAATTCTGAAAGTTTGAGCATCGAAAGTGGTCAACCCGTATGAGTGATACGTTCAAAATGGAATGGCTGATATGACCGTTTGTACATTGCACGAAAGAAAAAACAAATTGTAAATTTTAGGGAAACAAAATATATAGATTTTAAGTATACGAATCACGATCGTATTCATTCAAAAAAATTAAGAAAAATTATCTTGAAAACACTACAACGGGTTTTACTATGCACCAATCATTTGTACATTCTACAAATAGTTAGTCGCGGCGCATAGTGAATCCATACAAGCGATTGACAAAAATAGGAGACGTTGGATTTTTATGAAACTTCGTACCTTAAGTAATTTGGGGTCGCTGAGCTCAAAAATTAAGTCAGATTTATTGTAAACCCAATATTTTTGCTAAAAATCGGGTATTTAAATTGAATTTCTTATAAGCATATGATTTGAATTTAATAAAAATTTTTTATAAATTTAAAAATTTTTTTTTCTCATAAAATATTAAATTTTCTTAGGTTTTTTATAACAAATATTACCACTTTTGTTTTTAGTAATGTACTTAATTGGAAATGGAACTTTCATCAAAAGAGCTTTCATCTGAAAAAGATAACATATTTGCAAAATTTTCTATGTCTTCTGTCTCTTCATTATCACTTTTAACTAAATATTTAAATATGTATTTATCATAATGTTTTTGAACTTTTGATATTAAATTTCACCTCGATACAATCGCTGGGTCAGATGATAAAAGTAAAAATCGCATAAGATCTTCATTTGTATCCTCACGCCTAGTTTTTCTAGTGTGAGAAAGTCTAGCACTTCCTGTAATTTTGTGAATTGCCTCCAAAGCTTCCTCTGAAAGGAAACCTGCAAAAGATATTTTATATTAATTTTAAATATTTTTGATACTTTTTTCCTGTTAAAATAACCTTTTGGCAAATCAATGTGCCTGATGACCTCAGCTCCGTGTATTAACACCTTATGCACTGAACTGGACATGTAGTACCAACTATAGTTTTTGAGGTACAAGTCTCTCGTTTTCAGCAATAGCAAATCAAATTCTTCAATATTGATAGTCTTACTGCAAGATAATACTTTCAATATTAAGGAAAAGTTGTGCAGTAAGCCTTTATCCAACTTTATTATTTTTGCCGCAGTACTGACATCGATAAAAAACCTTCGAGCAGTGTTTTCATCGTTTGTAGTGCCATATCCTTGCTTGACTTGGTCGACAATAAGTCCCATTTCTGCTTTAAATTCTCGTTGAATACGAGATTTGTTCTGTGAAAAGATCTCTTTATTTTCGTTTCGCACTTGCCATGTCTTGAATGGAAGACGATATGCACTGTGGATCAAGCATTCAAAAAATCGAATCCATGTAAATGGATAATCCAAATTTGTAGTGATCTTCGTTGTTATTGAGTGGATGTGACAATGTTCATTTCCTTTGGAGTAGCTTTGCAAATGAAACATCTACTCGAACATGAAGCTTCCGTTAAAACGTTAGCTACTGACCCATCAATCATTGTGCAGTGCATTACGTAAGAGACCTCTGTACTTCATCATTATTTTACGAATACATCACATCCAAGATTATTTATCTTAATTAGCATGTGATCATTCTCCTTAGTTACTATTTGTTTAGTTTCTTTCGTAAAAACAAACTTAATTGGTCTGCATGAAAGTGTTGATGAAGGTGTTGAACCCATAGAACCTGATTTGTAGACGTATCAATCAGCTTAAATATAAGCGATGTTATAAAAAGATGTTCGTATTCAATGATTACAACTAACTTTAGCGACACAAAAGCTACAGAAAACTTTTGCTTATAAAGACTGTGGCTTGAGCTCCCATCCATTCCCCATTTGCTTATAAGAGCCAGCTTCCATTTTTACAAATGTCTGAAATTCCATTTGTTGTGATGTGCATGAGTGATTGCAAATCTACTTCTGCTGAAATTTCGGTTACATTGATTTTTGGTGTCAAGGTGCGTCTCAATTTTTTAATAGAATAGAGACTTGGAAAACAATTTTCATGCAATAGATTGACAACTTTTCTCAAAACTTTGTACTTTGCATCGGACAAATCCAAATCAAAATATAGAGAAAGGGCTTCACTAGGCTCGAATGTTTTTTTATTATTTCAGTTTTTTTGCGCCTACTTTTATTATCGGCTTTTTCACCAGCATAAGTGAGTTCTTCCACGCCATGTTCATTTATTCAACTCTTCGCAATTTTGTTCTGAAGCGTTTTCGAATTGTACTTGGGGTCTACCACGTTTTCCAGAACTAGTGCTCGCTTCCTTTATAAAAATGCAGTGATCAATAAAAATATTTTCCATATATAAGATTTTACTTACATTATCGGAATTATGTTCATTTAAGAGAGACCACTTTAACCAAGCAGAGCAATTTTTTAATAACCTCTCTTTTTTGTATTGACTTTCACGCCACTTTTTTTTCATTTGGTTATTAAACTGAACAATTTTTATGCGCAGCTCCTTATCACTAAAATTTGTTTTCTCGAGTTTTGAAACACAAAAAGAACAAATAACTGATGTTCTATGTTTAATATCAGTTGATATCCACAAATCTATTAAATCTTCATAAATAATTACTTTAGACATCTTTTTTTATAGTGTTCCAACGAAAGTTACACTTTTTACTTTTGCTTTCCACACGATTTGTAAAAAAATAAAAACAAAATTAACCCTATTACGCATATTTTCTATATTAATTATTAAACACACAGCTGAACTGAATTAAAATAAAATATTTCAAAAAAGTAACATTAAAAGAATTTTTATAAAATAAACTAAAATTATTAAACAAAAATTAAGTAATTATAAAATAATTTTTAATCTTAAATAATATTATCTTAATATTTTACATGCTATGCAATAAAGGATTAACCTTGTTTTTCGGTTTCTTTTGTGTAACAGTTTCACTTAAGTATTGACAAAGAATGTGTAAACAACATGCAATTAGCATTTTAGACGTTTAGAAAAAATGACTTTATTTAAAAAGGCGGAAAAAAGTGGAGGAGATATTTATTGTTCTGAGGAGTTGAAAGTCAACACTAATGATATATGGAAAAAAATTTCACAAATTTTTACCATGTATTTTAGTTTTTTTCTTCGCAAAATTACCAAGTAACACATAATTTTTACATTATACAGTATTGCAAAAAATAAAAAAATTTAAAATTGACTTAAATATAAGCTTTACAAAACTGATACAGTTTTAATATTATCTTGAAAACTGTATTTTTGGCATTATTTTTCCTCTAACCCTTTCATTATGAAGCGAAAAGACAAACAATCCATAAAAAAACTTTAAAGTTTGGATAGCTGTAGCGGCCACAAATTTCAATATTTTTGAAAAATCGTTTTTGATCTATTTTAGTGGATGTTTTATCTGGAAAATGGTACCCATTTTTCCCTAATTGCAATCAAAAAATTTTTTGATTTTTGTCTATGGGACGATTCACTGTGCGGCGCCGACGAAAACAGTTATGTGATTTTTTTTTATTTTATATTTTATTAACACTATCTATTACCCACATTTCCGCATTTGTCGTTTTTTAATATCTCTTTTGGATTAGAAGTGATCAAAGACAGCTTTGTGCTCACAGTACTAGAAATACTCTGAAAAGAAATTAGGGTTTTTGCTTTCCTGAAAATTTACTGAAAACCCCATAACTGTTTTTGTTGGCGCAGCGACATACATGCATACACATACACAAAATATTTACGTCCACTTGCCTTAAGATGCGTATATATAGACAAAATATGTACGTAAACTTGCTAATGCCCGTATGATACCTAATTTTTTTTCGTCCAATTTTAAAATCTGGAAACAAGTGGCGCGTGGGCAAGACAGACATATTTTGCAAGAAAAGGATAAACGTTGTTACTTTTTTATATCTGGCGTTTTTAAGAGCAGCTGCATTTAATGAATTAATATTAGCTACATACATCACTTCCAATTCAGCATACATTTATCTAAAAAAGTTTTGTTTACTCTAAAAATGTTAAATTAATTATTAACAGCACAGTAAATATTTGATCGAAACTTAACGAAGAACGAATTGAAAGAAACGGCAAAAAAATGCAAAGAAAATACAGTCCGTCCTACAAATTTTTCTCCAATTCGTACCATATGCGTACTCACTCACATCAATTGAATTCATGCATTCGTGCTATTTGAACTGCTCTAGATATAATTTTCAATGATCAATTTAATAGGCTTAAACAACAATAAACAAATAGAAACAATATGTATGTATGTATGTCTGTTGATCTCGTTTCTTGTCGATGTCGGTGTGTTTGCCTCATCGAACGTAAACGTGTTTCTGTTTTAATTGTGGTTGGTGTTTAATTTAATTTAATGTCAGTAAAAAGTCGTGAGTTGATTTATTATTGTGATGTGTTTCTTTAATTGTTTTTTTATAATGTTCAACATTATTATTTATGTTTAGACATAAGTGTAATTTAATTTAATAGTAAAAAAACATTGTTTGACTTGTGAAGTGCTTGTTTTGCCTGCTTCTTGCTTGCTGTGTTTTTTTTTTCTTCTTTGTGCGTTGTTTCGTTTTATTTATTGCGTGGTGTTTGTTGTTTTTGTTTTAACGGCACGCTCACTGCGTTTTAAAATTAAATATTTTAACCCTGTGATCACTTCTTAATTACTTAAAATTTGCTAATTTTAAGAAATTAAAAACATGGATTATTTTTTTGCAGAAAATATTGCTATGCAAAAGTCAAAACATTCCTAATCCCATGTTCAGTTGTTCTGGCCCATGTGAGCAGATGTTTCATGCATCCTGTGTCAGTATTTCTAAGTCTCGCCTTGACGATTTAATGTCTGTAAGATCTGGTTTCCGCTGGTACTGTGTTTCGTGCAGTGCTCTTTCCCCAGATGAACTTTATTCAAAAATTAAGCTTTTTGACAGTCTTAACTCGCTAAACAATAAGTTTAGAGAAATTGTTACACTTTTTTGCGAGGTTAGCGCTGCACTCGGTACTAGCGTTTTTGACAGAATTTATTTACTTCTTCTTCTACCAGCACTCAAACTACAAATACTACATGTATTTCATCTCAGGATGACCTGGGAAATTTTAAATTAAAGAGGAAAAATAAGAATATGGAAAATAAACGTCGCAAGGCGTCTTCAAGCTCTTCTCAGGCTGAGCAGCCCTCTGCCAACCGAAGAAAATAGTTTTAGTTTTTTCAGTTTCAGTTTCAGTTTCAGTATCAGTATCAGTATTAGTATCAGTATCAGTATCAGTATCAGTATCAGTATCAGTATCAGTATCAGTATCAGTATCAGTATCAGTATCAGTATCAGTATCAGTATCAGTATCAGTATCAGTATCAGTATCAGTATCAGTATCAGTATCAGTATCAGTATCAGTATCAGTATCAGTATCAGTATCAGTATCAGTATCAGTATCAGTATCAGTATCAGTATCAGTATCAGTATCAGTATCAGTATCAGTATCAGTATCAGTATCAGTATCAGTATCAGTATCAGTATCAGTATCAGTATCAGTATCAGTATCAGTATCAGTATCAGTATCAGTATCAGTATCAGTATCAGTATCAGTATCAGTATCAGTATCAGTATCAGTATCAGTATCAGTATCAGTATCAGTATCAGTATCAGTATCAGTATTAGTATCAGTAGCAGTAGCAGTATCAGTATCAGTATCAGTATTAGTATCAGTAGCAGTACCAGTATCAGTATCAGTATCAGTATCAGTATCAGTATCAGTATCAGTATCAGTATCAGTATCAGTATCAGTATCAGTATCAGTATCAGTATCAGTATCAGTATCAGTATCAGTATCAGTATCAGTATCAGTATCAGTATCAGTATCAGTATCAGTATCAGTATCAGTATCAGTATCAGTATCAGTATCAGTATCAGTATCAGTATCAGTATCAGTATCAGTATCAGTATCAGTATCAGTATCAGTATCAGTATCAGTATCAGTATCAGTATCAGTATCAGTATCAGTATCAGTATCAGTATCAGTATCAGTATCAGTATCAGTATCAGTATCAGTATCAGTATCAGTATCAGTATCAGTATCAGTATCAGTATCAGTATCAGTATCAGTATCAGTATCAGTATCAGTATCAGTATCAGTATCAGTATCAGTATCAGTATCAGTATCAGTATCAGTATCAGTATCAGTATCAGTATCAGTATCAGTATCAGTATCAGTATCAGTATCAGTATCAGTATCAGTATCAGTATCAGTATCAGTATCAGTATCAGTATCAGTATCAGTATCAGTATCAGTATCAGTATCAGTATCAGTATCAGTATCAGTATCAGTATCAGTATCAGTATCAGTATCAGTATCAGTATCAGTATCAGTATCAGTATCAGTATCAGTATCAGTATCAGTATCAGTATCAGTATCAGTATCAGTATCAGTATCAGTATCAGTATCAGTATCAGTATCAGTATCAGTATCAGTATCAGTATCAGTATCAGTATCAGTATCAGTATCAGTATCAGTATCAGTATCAGTATCAGTATCAGTATCAGTATCAGTATCAGTATCAGTATCAGTATCAGTATCAGTATCAGTATCAGTATCAGTATCAGTATCAGTATCAGTATCAGTATCAGTATCAGTATCAGTATCAGTATCAGTATCAGTATCAGTATCAGTATCAGTATCAGTATCAGTATCAGTATCAGTATCAGTATCAGTATCAGTATCAGTATCAGTATCAGTATCAGTATCAGTATCAGTATCAGTATCAGTATCAGTATCAGTATCAGTATCAGTATCAGTATCAGTATCAGTATCAGTATCAGTATCAGTATCAGTATCAGTATCAGTATCAGTATCAGTATCAGTATCAGTATCAGTATCAGTATCAGTATCAGTATCAGTATCAGTATCAGTATTAGTATCAGTAGCAGTATCAGTATCAGTATCAGTATCAGTATCAGTATCAGTATCAGTATCAGTATCAGTATCAGTATCAGTATCAGTATCAGTATCAGTATCAGTATCAGTATCAGTATCAGTATCAGTATCAGTATTAGTATCAGTATCAGTATCAGTATCAGTATCAGTATCAGTATCAGTATCAGTATCAGTATCAGTATCAGTATCAGTATCAGTATCAGTATCAGTATCAGTATCAGTATCAGTATCAATATCAGTATCAGTATCAGTATCAGTATCAGTATTAGTATCAGTATCAGTATCAGTATCAGTATCAGTATCAGTATCAGTATCAGTATCAGTATCAGTATCAGTATCAGTATCAGTATCAGTATCAGTATCAGAATTAGTATCAGAATCAGTATCAGTATCAGTATCAGTATCAGTATCAGTATCAGTATCAGTATCAGTATCAGTATCAGTATCAGTATCATTATCAGTATCAGTATCAGTATCAGTATCAGTATCAGTATCAGTATCAGTATCAGTATCAGTATCAGTATCAGTATCAGTATCAGTATCAGTATCAGTATCAGAATCAAAATCAGTAACGGTATTAGTATCAGTATCAACTATATTTGAGTCTTAGGCATCCCAACCCGTCTGAAATAAAGCATTTTGATTTATTTATGGGCGGTAAAAGGGGGTGTGACAGTTTTTTTATTAACCGAGATATTAACCTTAATAACATATGTTATTAATTTGGGAGGAACCTTAGATGTGAACGCATTTATATAGGGTTTATCAGTGTGTTTTTATTGTTTGTGTACATACATATTGTTTCTATATGTTTATTGTTGTTTAGCAAGTTATCGTACATATTTTGTCTATATATACGTATGTTTAAGCAAGTGGACGTACATATTTTATGTATGTGTTTGTATGTTTAAGCAAGTGTATGTACATATTTTGTGTATTTTTGTATTATTATTAATAAAATAAGTATACATACATATTTTGTGGGTGTGTGTTTGTGTTGTTTAATAACAGATACAGCCCAATAGGCGATGAAGCTAGGCCTCTTCTAACGAAGGCGTGCATTTACTGCTACTTTTGGCTGTAAGACACATGACTTCCTCGCTGCTTCTGCGAGCGCTTCTATGAGGCTTAATTTTTCGCTACCCAGGACAGTACAACAATTATAATTTTCCTACAAAAACTGGTTCTGGGTTACTTTTTCGTTAAAAGTTAAAATATATATTAGTTCAAAAATACTGAATAATAATCAACGTCATGATTTAGAAATATTCTTATCTGACAAAAATATGCTAAATAAAATCACACAATAAATAGGAAGGTATACGTAAAAAGGAATAAAAAAAAATTTTTTATTGTTTTGGTTAACCTCTTCTTTGGCCATTTCATATAAAAAAGTAAATGGACTTGGATATGAGTAGGGTAGGCCTCCGACATCCATTTTAAGGCCTGCTAGTAGCCCTTCGAAGGCTTGCCAATGCCTACTGGGAGATCAGTTTAGCAGTAGCTGTTTAACAGGCACAGATCAGTTTAGCAGTAGGTGTTTAACAGATACAGATCAGTTTAGCAATTATCTGTGTAGTGCTATCAGTTCCTGTGAACCTGAACATGTACGATACAATTCCTAGAAAAATGATGAGTCATCAAAATTCCTGGAAAAAGATGATGAGTCATCGAAATTCCTGGATATGTTCTGAAATACCTAGAACCCCCTCAACACATAAAAGAAACATGTTTGAACATGTACGATAAAATTCCTGGAAAAATGGTGAGTCATCAAAATTCTTGGAAATTTTGCGAAATTCCTGGAATTACAATTCCCTTCAACACGTAAAAGAAACATGTTTGAATCAGTACAATAAAATTCCTGGAAAAATGATGAGTCATCAAATGTCCTGGAAAAAATATGAGTCATCAACAAATGCATACAAACAAGTTAATATATGTATTATGTTTATGTACACTCAAAAAAACTAGGATTAAAATACGAATAAAATCTTTGTAGAAGAACGAACGGGAACTATTTTAAGAATGTACAAATGATTGGTGCATAGTAAAACCCGTTGTAGTGTTTTCAAAATAACCCTGTAGGAAAATCAACTAATTTAAAAGTAGTTGATAAAGTAGTTTTTTGTCAACCACAACTAGTTGAAATTCTGACTTTTTTCCATAGAACGAACTAACTTATTTTGTATGGTGATGTCCGCTAAATAAGTCAATTGAATGTCGTCTGCATATATTTTCAACTACTTGTTAAATTAGTTACATTTAAAATATTTTTTTAATTGCTTTGAAATAACCAATTGAAAACTATTACTGATGGCCAAAAGTTAATAATATTTGATGAAATAACATGGTTAAATATATATAAGCTTGTAATCTAATAAAAATTTTCAATTAAAACATGCCAACATCATAGTAGTTGCCGCCTTAATATAATTCAAAGTAGTTTATCAATCACTGGTTTTTAAGTAGTATTTCAATTACTTCATATATTGAAGTGGATGCCGCCTTAATATAATTCAAAGTAGTTGATATACTGGTTTATTTTAAACTAGTTTTTTAATTAGTTGTTTTTAAAAACAAGTTAGTTTGTTCCTATAGGGAATTTTTTTGAATTCGAACACTTTGTACATTCAACAAATACACACTTGTAAAATCTGCAATATATTAATATGTGAAATGCACGAACGTCGTTTGTCAATTTTCAAAGATTTCGTAGCAGTATTTGTATATTCGAACAATATACCATCGTCATTCATATATTTAAAAAAATGTGTATTTTGTTTCCATAAAATATACAGCATTTTTTTCTTTCGTGCAATGTACAAACGGTCATATGTAGTGTGCACAAAGCCCTTCGGAGGCTGAAAAGAACAAACATTTAGCGAAATGAATAAATATTTCGTTCATAACACGAACTTTTTTTTTTAAATATACTTGTTGAACAATAATAAACATTCATTGAGGCATGCTTCTACGCTTGCTTAACGCTGATAAGCTCTATGCACGTACATATATTATCTTAGCTACAAGTTAAGCTTTAAGAATATCTAAACAAAAAAAACTGTAACATCAGCAACTTATAGATATACACATCGAGTGATGATGTAAATAATTATTTGATAATAATGGAAGCGTCAGCTGGGTGCCGTTTGGGATAATAACCCCCCTACTAAATCATACTAGCTTAAGTTAATAAAACCCCCTAAGTCCCCGTCGCTTAATTAATTAACTTTGATCAGTTCTAATTGTGTTTATGTATGTATGTGAACTTGTTTATACAATAAATATAAACAAAAATTATGTATGCTTACTTGCTTAACAATAATTATTTATTTATTTATTTATTTTTAGAAAAATAATCATACAATAATTATTTTACAAAATTTAATGAGCACATCCCGGGCTTTCGGCTCGCTGGTTTAATATAACTAGGCTACAATAAAATTACATATTAAACAAAAAAAAAAAAAAAATAAAAATATAATTTCTGACAAATACAACATAAAAAAATATTTTCAAACTAAAAGAACAACTAAAATATATAACACTAGAAGAGGATTATTCACAAGCATTCCAACATACCTGGCTTTAAAACACATAATGAAACAATGAACAACGATTGAAAAGTACACGAAAATTCCAAAAACTAATTTTTTGAAAATTCTAGATTTTTGCCTAAATGAAAATAACTATTTTAAATTCGACGGAAAAGTATACAAGCAAATGTTTGGAATGCCAATGGGAAATCCACTATCCCCTACTCTTGCAGATATTATTTTAGACAATTTACTAGACAACACAATGGAAAAATTAAATAGCAAAAATATACACATGAAGTGTATCTACAAAAACGTTGACGACATATTTGCAATAGTCAAATACAAGAAAAGGATATAATACTGAAAACATTAAACGAATATCATAACAAACTGCAATTTACTATGTAAGTAGAAGAAAATAGGAGTCTGGCGTTCTTGGACGCAAAATTGCACAGACACGACAGCAAAATCATATTCAACTGGTACTCAAAGCCAACTTCGTCCAACAGAATAATAAACTTTCAATCAACGCAACCACACAAACAAAAGATAAACACATCAAACAATTTAATAAACAAAGCACTTGACATTTGCGACGAAAAATTTAGAGAATACAACATAAGCATATTAAGGTGCATACTTAAATCTAATGATTACCCTAACATCATAATAAACAACCTTATCAATAATAAAATACACAAACTCCGCAACAAAATACCATCACCGATCGCAGCAATATCTGGCAATACTAAACAATTTTTCAGCATGCCGTACATTCCTAAACTGACAGACAGCGAACACCTTCACTCAGTGATAAACAAAGAGAACATAGCATTCTCACACAAATCTAATCAAACATTAAGCACAATTTTTACAAATCAGAAAGACAAAATAGAAAAACACCAACAACACGACGTGGCCTACGAAATTGGATGCAACGGCAAAGAAGGAGAACAGTGCAAATTAGTATACGTTGGCACAACAAAGAGAACACTCAACACAAGAATCAACGAACATCAAGCGGACGTGAAGAGAATGAAAACATCTACAGCATTAGCACAACATATAATGGAGAGCGGACACACAGCCAACTTTCAGAATACAAAAATATTAGACAGAGAGAAAAATACAAACAAGAGAATGACGTTGGAAAGCTTGAGGATCCAACAAAAGCTAAAGACAACAATGAATACAAAAGAAGACAAAGACGAACCAAAAGCAATTTACACACTAGCCTTAATCTAGTGCGATTTTAGTTTAATTTTCAAATGTCTGTGTTATGTGTTAATTAGCTAACTTATTCATTTATTTTCGTTGTTATTTAAATGTTAAAAAAGTGCAGTAACGTAATTATAAAAATGTAAAAACTCCTTTCTTAAAAGTAACTTGTAAGTTTAAATTATCAATTTATTTGTTTAAAAAATTTTGTTTTTAAAAATCAATAAAAATCTCAACAGATTCAATTCCCCTGAAGAAGCAGGAAGGAAACCTGCGAAACGTCGTGAAAATAATAATATATTTAAAAAAGTGCTTAAATTTATATTATTGCATCACATACGACCAAAAAAGCCCAAAATTAAATAGGAAACCGCAAAAATTTCAATTGGTCAGCATATTAAACATTCACAAAATTACATATTATTTTAAAATTTTATTAAGAAAAAAAAACTAGATGTAAATACAGTAGAATCGCGGAAAAGTTAACTCGCGAAAAAGTTAATTGACCGGATAAGTTAACCGAATTTTATCGTCCACGTACCGCTCTGAAAAGTTAACTTTTGAGTTCACTTTTCTGAGCGTATGAATTTTTTGAAATCAAACGTTTTTTTGGCAACACAAGCGCGAGCTCTTATTTGGGTTTTCCCCTAAAATGGAATTTCTTTTCCCCGAATTTCTTTTCTGTTTTGAGCTGCAAAAACATGTTCATTTTTATCGTTAAACAACATCAATTTAGTCAGTCGTGAGCGTTTGAATTTGTGAGTTGTGTATTGTTTATTAAAAAAAAAATGTCAAGAAAGCAGAACAAATCATCGCAAATTCGATTAGATTTACAGCAGAAAGTGGAGATTTTAAAAAAATTGATCAGGGTATTCAAGGAAAACGATTGGCGTTGGATTATGATGTATCTAAAGTAGCCATCTCAAAAATAAAGAAAAACGTCATGAAATTTTGGAGGCTGTGGCGAACACATATGTAAAAGCACACAAGAAAACACTTCATAAGCCGGAATATGCTGATCTTGAAGCAAGCTTATATAAATGGTTCCTAAATCAACGGCAGCGTAATTGTGCAATGACTGGTCCAATTTTAAAATCAAGAGCTAAGCTTGAATTCGCCATATGCACCCTGGAAAAATTTAATGCAAGTGATGGATGGCTTGCAAATTTTAAGAAAAGACACGGTATTCGCCATCTCAAAATTTGTGGGGAAATTCTTTCAAGCGATACGTCACAAATTGCACCTTTCATTCATAATTTAATTCTCCGACTCGCAACTATATAACGCAGATGAATCTGGACTATTTTATCGTTTTTTACCGGATAAAATATTGGTCACAGCAAACGAAAAAACGGCACCGGGCCGAAAAATAGCAAAGGAAAGAATCACATTTTTGTTGTGTGCGAACGCACGTGGTTCGCACAAGTTGACGACGTTAGTGATTGGTAAATCCGCTAATCCTCGTTGCTTTAAGGGATTCGAAAACCCATTGGTATACGCCAATTCGAACCATTCGTGGATGAATTCCCAGTTATTCTTCAACTGGTTTCATTATTCATTTGTAAAACAGGTAAATGTATTTTTTTTTGGCTTCATTTCTAAAGTTTTATTTATGACATGAAAATTTTTGCAGGTTCGCAAATTTTTTGCTGAAAATAATTTACCACCAAAGGCATTGTTGCTGATTGACAACTGCACTGCACATAAGCCAATTGACATACTACAATCTGATAATGGATACATTGTAGCAATGCTTCTACCACCAAATGTAACAGCGGTTTTGCAGCCCATGGATCAAAATCCAATAAGATTGGTTAAGTAAGGATATCGAACTAAATTGTTATTCAACATTGTCGCACAAGATAACGTTCCGATTGAAAATATTTTGAAGGCACATTCGATTCGTGATGCCATTTTGCTACTTAAATCAGTGTGGGATGAATTGCCGCAATCTGTTCGCATAAAAGCGTGGAGTAAGATAAAAAAGTTGGATGATGATCAATAAGATAGTGAAGACGACATTCCGTTGTCCAAATTGATTGAATCAAAAAGTGCTTACGACGATACACTTCGAGAAGTTCAATTGTCGATGTCGAAGGTTGGTGATGATGTTGACATCAGCATTGATGATATATTGAAATTTGGAACAAGGATGAAATTACGGAAGATAATGAAGACTTACACATACACTGGCAACACTGTTTTCCTTATTTGTATTTTTTACTCGTGCTCTAGGAATAAATTTAAATTTGCTAATTTTCGTGAAATTATTAAGCAAAAAATAATTCGAGTTGGTTTGCTAAGCATTGCTGAGGATCTTCATCTTTATTGTTCCTGATTTTCATCGCTAAAAAAGCTGGAAAATCCTTTTCAAAATATTCGCATTCATACTATATATACATATATATATTTCTTTTTATTTCAGTTTGTTTATTATATAGCAACAACAACTTTATGTTTTGCTTGTTGATGTGAGAGCGAAACTTGGTTTTTAAATTCAGTTGCACTTTGACGCTTTGATGACAAAACTGTTTTGACAAATAATTTGTTTGATTCTCGAACTGTCACTGATATAGAGTTGCCATAGTACTTTTATTGCACTTTTTATTACACTTTTGTAAATTACATTTCCTTCATTAAAAATGTACTGCAATTTTCGCAACTGCACTGTAAAAGGTGAATCTGACCATCTGGTTAATTGCTGGTTGTGTGATGCTTTTTTTCATGTAAAGTGTGCAGCATTGAATGCGAGAATTTTTGATGCACTCAATGAAAGTAAAGGACTTCGTTGGTCTTGTACAGATTGCAGATCTACTGATGTAGATATTTTGAAGCTTATAAGGCAATTTCGAAGAGGCTTTTTAGAGGTATCTAAGGACTTGGTGGCGGCTCAAGCCAGATTGGCGGATTTTTAAGATTTGTTAAAAAAATTTTAAGTCATGGATGACTGCCCATGAATCTTCGAAGTTTTGCTAAATCCGTTAATGCTGGCGCTATATCCATACCTCCGTCTGTTAATAATAATGATTTAATTTTACTTTCACCTGTTTTTAGCTCACCTTCCAAAGCGCAATCAACTGAGTCTGTAAATAAAGATCAAAATGGGGAATATATTGCCCCTACTAATGAGGCTGCATCAGCTGATCTGAATTTACATCCGGTTAAGTCTTCTGAAGTAGTACCAACTACGAGTATAGTCATAAGTGATGATTCTCCGGGTAATTCTGGTATGAAAACACTAATGTCAAAGCCTGTACTGCTACTAATACTTTTCCATCAACTTCCGTTATGAGCTCGGTTTTAACTGGTGCTATACCAAAGCAAATCTTGAAAAAAAGCATTATTCTGCCGTCTTGTGCAGAACTTGTAGTTGTCCAGCCTTCTAGATCTATATTTGTATCTCGTTTTGCTCCTGACACATCCGAAGAAGACGTTTTACATCATATAAACTCTAAATTGAATCTTGTTAACAAGAATATTTCGGTTTACAAATTCAAGTTTTCATATGAGCGTACTGTATCTTCTTTCAAAATAAATTTGCCTGGGAATCTCTTTAATACGGTATTAGATCAAGGTTTTTGGCCTGAAAATACATTGATCCACGAATATATTCCTAGATCACAACCTACAACTTCACTGGCTAATTTACCTATTCGTACTACTAAACAAAAAAACTAGATTGTTGCCTTGCTTTCCTTATCTTATACCAAAATTTTCGAGGATTAAATACAAAGTTAAAATATTTACATATTTTAAGCCAGAACCTATTTTTTGACATAATTGTTTTCAGTGAAACTTGGCTTAAGCCTAACACCCTAAATACTTAAATTCTATCTAATAATTTCAATATTTGCCGCAAATATAGAAACGCTATTGCTGGTAATTCTTTTAATGGCGGTGGAGTTTTAATTGCCGTTAAATCTTCTTATTTCTCACAAGAAATAATAATTCCTGAGGCATCTGATATTGAATTTTGTTGTGTTCTTGTAAAGTATGGTTCGTTAAATTTTTATGTAACATGTTCATATATTCCTCCCGTTTCCAACGTAGAGGTATATTTGAAACATTTGGTTTCGATAAATAAAGTGTGCTTAAAACTTCAGCCTCATGATCACATTCTAATAACGGGTGACTTTAATCTTCCAAGTGTCGCTTGGAACTGCTGCACCGAAAACCCTGCAATATTATTGCCTTCGTCTGAATGCTCATCTGCTAATTCATTTTTAAATGAGCTTTCAAGTCAAGGACTTTTTCAATTAAACAGTCACTTTAACAAGAATAGCCGGTTGTTAGATCTTTTATATTTTGACGACTCGTGCTCCCTGAAGATCCTTACCATCCAACTTTAGAAATTGCTCTTAATTTTCCTAAACAATCTGTAAAGAATTGTATTGCTCAACCTCCTGCTGAGTTAAGTTTTAAAAAAACCAATCATGTTTTGTTAAAAAACAATATATCTAATATTAACTGGAAATCCATAACAAACCTTAAAAAGAAAACCTTGATTCGGCTGTCTCTGCTTTTAATAGAGCTCACAATGATTGTTTTCTATCATCAGTACCACAGAGAAAAGCCCGTTTAGCATCTGGTCCTGTATGGTTTACTGAAGAACTGAGAAAATTAAGAAACTTAAAATCCATGCATTATAAAAAATTTCAAAAAACTCATAGCATTACAGATGTTGGTTCTTATTCCTCTATTAAGTACAAGTATCGTCAATTATGCAAGCAATCTTAATTAAAATTATTAGAAATTATGAAATATAAAACTGTTGAATCAGATAGCGAGAATATCATTTGCAATCTTTTCGCTGACTTTTTCAGAGCGACCTATTCATTTTCATTCTATGATAATCTAAGTTATCCATTCAGTGTTCAATCTGGGGATATTTGTCTCCCAATAATTGATACTAACACGGTTTTATCATACTTAAAAGCTCCTAAAACGTCATATAAAAGTGGTTCCGACAATATACCGTCATGTATACTAAAATATTGCTGTGATGAATTAGTAACTCCAATCACTTTACTTTCTTCTTCTTCATTAAAATCTTGCTATTTTCCAGTTGCCTGGAAGTTGTCTTTTATTATTCCGTTGCACAAGTCTGGTAACAGGTCTTTAATCGTTAACTATCGTGGAATTGCAAAATTAAGCGCTTTGCCGAAGCTTTTCGAGGCAATCATTACTTCACAGTTATCACATAGTGTGAAATCTTTATTGTCTCCACTCCAACATGGATTCGTTTCAGGAAAATCTACGGTTACAAACCTACTTGTATTTACTTCCAAGACCATTAAGTATTTTGGAAAAGGTTTACAGACTAATGTTATATACACAGATTTTAGAAAAGCTTTTGATGTTGGTAATCATAAACTCTTAGTCTTAAAGCTATCCCTTGCTGGATTTCCCACAACACTTGTAAGATGGATTGAATCTTATTTATGCAATAGAACACAACGTGTTCTTTTTAAACTTGTGAAATCTCATGAGTTTCCTGTCACTTCTGGTGTACCTCAAGGAAGCCACATCGGGCCTCTTCTTTTTTTAATGTTTATAAATGATTTGCCATCTGTCATAAAGCATTCGAGTATTTTAATGTACGCAGATGACGTGAAACTATTTCTTCCTTTCAAAAATGCTAATGATGCCGTTCTCTTGCAAGCTGACATAGACCATCTTTATAGCTGGTGCAACGTGAATCGTATGAATCTTAACATGAAGAAATGCAAGCACATGACTTTCACTCGAAAATCTCCTGTCACATGTATTTATAAAATTTGTGACCATACATTGGAGTCTAGATGTCTTTCATGATCTTGGAGTAACTATGGATACTAAACTTCGCTTTCATATTCATATTAATAAAATTATAAATCGAGCAAATAGTGCTTTAGGTTTTATTAAACGATGGGCAAAAGAGTTTAATGATCCCTATATAACAAAAATCTTATTCACCTCTCTAGTGCGACCTATTTTAGAGTATGCTTCAATTGTTTGGTGCCCTCGATATAGTTGTTACATTGACGACATAGAATCAGTTCAGAAAAAGTTTCTTTTGTTCTGCTTAAGCCATCTTTACTGCAATTTCAACTAAACCCTACCACCTTATGAATATCGTCTGCAACTTTTAAATCTTCCTACTTTAAATAATCGGAGAATTATGCTAAATACTACTTGGATTTTCAAACTTTTACATGAATATGTAGACAGTCAATACTTACTGAGCAAAGTTTACTTTAATATTCCTCTCCGACCTAGAAGATCTTTTGAGTTACTTTACATGAACTTTTGTAGAACTAATTACTTGCAAAACGAACCACTTAGAAGCGCTTGTGGGGACTTTAATTTTGTTTCAGATTCAATTTCTTTAAATGAGTCCGTTTAATCAATTAAATTTATTATTTTAGATTATCTACAGTATCGCCACTAATCTGGATCATGTTTCCAAGGATACTTAGTATTTTTCTGTGATGTTTGGTAACAACTTATACAATCTAGCTGTGTAGTTTAATGTGATTATCCAGAGCGAGACCACGTCCGTCTCGCCTGGCATATGCCGGTTTGACGTCGTACGACTTGCTTTGCATGTGTGAGGTGTAAAACATCATATAAATCCATATTTATATAGATATACACGCTAAATATATATTTTGATTATCCAGAGCCTAGCACGTGTATGAGCTCGACCTCGTCCGTCTAGCCTGGCATATGGGAGCACCGCTCTAATAAGTTCTTCTATTTACTACTAAGAAGCTAACCGGATTGCATCTGTATATACCTGAAATCCTGACAATTTTACATTTTTATAAAATTAATTGTACATAAATTAATTGTATCATATTTATTTTGTCTAATATTAATTGCTATAAAGCCATACGTGCTTAGCATTCAAATAAATAATAAATAATAATTTCAAAGTGTCTGATAATGATAACGATGGATCAATTATCGAGCAAGATATTCAATTACCGAAAGTGAGCTTCTCGGAAGCAGTTGAAAGCGCAAATGCCTTGATAAAATGGTATAAAAGCAAATACGATGCTAATCAGGTAGTAGATCTTGTCAATATTTGTACGGAAATGGTCAAGACCTATTACACAAAAGAAAAAAAAACAAACACGTCTCGACTATTTCTTTAAACCACCCCGCACAAATTATATATATATATATATATATATATTAAGTTTCTTTGCAAGAAAATGGTCAAAAGTGGCAACGTTAAACCAGCCGGTACAAATTAAAAAACTTTTTTTTATGATGATGAAAACGAAGACATTGGAATAAATTTAGCGTGTTATTTCCGAAACATATATATTTTTTATTGTATTTTTTCCAATTTTAAAAACTGCTTAGAAAAGTTAATAGTTCGAAAAAGTTAATTACCCTTGGAACATTTTGGTAAACTTTTCGAGATTCTACTGTAGTATGAAAAAAATAAAAATTATAAATTTACAGTTAAATCAATGTTTTTAAGTTTGCTTTAAGTAAGAAATCTGATATTTTTTTTTGATATTTTCTATTGTAGTGAATTTCAGGCAATCAGAAGGTTTTTGATGTGGAAAAATACTGTCTCTATTGTATTTAGATGTGAGCAAAAATCGTTTAGATGACTTACGGTTAGAGGCGACGAAGAGCAATAGATGCATGATGGTGGGTTGGAGCCATTTAGCCGATGGGAATGTGTTGCAATTGTGTGCCCAATACAAATGCTTTAAAGCATTGCAGCGGGCGGAGGGAGGATAAAAGGGTTTATTTTCGTTTTCGTTGCATAACTTGTAGTGGTGTTGCAATTCATTCAATTTCCTGCTGTGTATCTTTTTTTGCTGTTTTTCGATGAGACGGTTGGTATCCTTTCTGTATTTGATGATTGGTTTCATATTGATAATCCCAATATCGAAATCAAAATATCATCCCAACCACAAAATCGATTGCTTCTAGTATGGCAATAGCTTCTGTTGTAAATGCCTAACAGAAAGCAGGCAAGACACCAAGTTTCAAGGTCTTGCCTGAATTGTCGATAACAGCAAAGGAGGCGTTATAGTCAGACTTAGATCCGTCTGTGAATACAAAATTCCATTCGGGGTGAAGTGGAGCCGTGTACTCAGCAAATAGATGCAGGCAATCGCTGGAACTAGTAGTACTTTTTGGATACTACGCTAGATTGAGAATAAACGATGGAGAGCTAGGTTGTACACAAAATACGTGAAACATGTCCGTCCACTTGCTTAAACATACATACACATAAATTATGTACGTACACTTGTTTAAACAATAACAACACCCACACACACATATACATACACAAAATATGTACGTCCACTTGCTTACCCAATAACAACACACAAGACAAACGAAGCCATCCGAATGAGACCCGAACACTGGTTTGTATTTGCTCGTACGTATTCGGGTTTCATTAGGATGGCTTCGTTTGCGATCCGAATGATACCCGAACACTTACGAGCAAATACGAACCTGGTTCTCCTTCCTCCTGACCAAGAAGCGGTATATCGTACCTACTAAACCTCTGCACGGATTAACTCTTTTCTACTACAACAATAGTGCATTCGGTGTCGAGTTCAGTAGTTTACATAACTATAACAGAGTGAAATTAACACCATAGCCATAAATAGCCTTAAACCGACTTTCAACACATTCGTTTGGAAACGATTGATTGATTGATAACATAGCCGATACCATTCGTCGGACAAACGCATCTAAACCAAATATAACAGAATGATGGATTTGTGAAAGATTAATGCTACATAAATATATGAGTCGAGTGTTATGTGCACAACAACATAACATTCGGTGCGTAAATTGAATTTAAGATTTTAGAAATTGGAAATTGGAATTGTACATGCGATGGCAGAATTAGACGGTCGCATTAAGACTGTCAGAATTTAAAAATTCAAGATGATTAATGGAGTTGCCATCTAAAATTTTTTTATTTTCACGAATTCGGTGCTGGAGCAATTATTAGGTAAAAATAGGTCGCTGATCCCGAACTCGTGCCAGATTTCCAAATTTGTATAATTTTTTATAACAGTATTGCCATCTACCAAAAAGGTTTTTTTAAGAGTTTTTAACTTTGTCGCTGACTCCGAATCTGATGTCATAATTTTAAAATTCAAAATGGTGAATAGTGCTGCCACCCAAAATTATTTATTTTCACGAATTCGATACTGGAGCAAACATTAGGTAAAAATGGGTCGCTGAGTCCGAATCCGTTGCCAGAATTTCAAAATTGTGTAATTTTTTTAAAAGAGTGTTGCCACGTACCAAAATGTATTTTAAAGAGTTTTAAACATCATTTGACAGTGTTAAGGGGACGCGGACTTCGAATCTGATGTCAGAATTTTAAAATTTAAGATGGTTAATAGTGTTGCCACCTTAAACTTTTTTATTTTCACGAAATCGGTGCTGGAGCACGCACTAGGTAAAAATTTGTCGCTGGGTCCGAATCCGTGGCTAGAATTTCAAAATTGTGTAATATTTTTTATATGAGTGTCAGTGAAAATTCTGACATCAGATTCGAAGTCAGCGACCCCTTATCACTGTTAAATTACGTTTAAAACTCTTTAAAATACATTTTGGTAGGTGACAACGTTCTTATAAAAAAAATTACACAATTCTGAAATTCTGGCAACGGATTTGGACTCAGTGAACCATTTCTACCTAGTGTTTGCTCCAGCATCGAATTCGAGAAAATAAATAATTTTGGGTGGCAGCACTATTCACCATTTTGAATTTTAAAATCATGACATCAGATTCGAATCAGCGACCCCTTAACACTGTTAAATGATGTTTAAAACTCTTTAAAATACATATTGGTAGGTGGCAACACTCTTATAAAAAAATTACACAAGTTTGAAATTCTGGCAACGGATTCGGACTCAGCGACCTATTTTTACCTAGTGTTTGGCCCAACACCGAATTCGTGAAAATAAAAACAGTTTAGGTGGCAATACCATTAACCATATTGAATTTTAAAATTCTGACAGTCTAAATTGCGACTGTCTAATTCTGCCACCCCATGTGCAATTCCAATTTCCAATTTAAATTTTAAATTTAAAAATTTAAATCTTAAATGCAATTTATGCACCGAGTGTTATGTTGTTGTGCACATAACTTTCGACTCATATATTTTTGATCATTCCCTTCATTCAGTTATGTTATGTTTGGCTATGTTTGGGTTAGATTCGTTTGCCTGGCGAATGCTGCCGGGTGTTATGTTTGAGTCGTTTCGAACAATCACTCGTTTCCAAATGAATGTGTTGAAAGTCGGTTTAAGAATACCGGTGCAGAGGTTTAGTACATACTCATGTTGTGATCATCATAAATAAGATGCAATCCATTTTACAAGTATTGTGGGATATCTAGCAAGAGATAACTTTAAGACTAAGGCTGCCCGCATAGTAAACGCCGAAGCAGGCAGGCAGGCAGGCGGAGACAGCAACTCGTTCTACAAATAAGCATCACAGAGTGAATGCGAGAAGCAGAGCAGATCAGTGCGACATAGTTTGTTATTGTTTTGATTTTTGCATTTCTTTTGTTATGAATGCTTTTCTACGAAAAACGTTTACCAACAGTAACTCAAAACATACACTTCCTAATGGGCACAACAAAAACAACACTCACTCAATGATCCAAGATAGATAGATTGATAGATTTTATTATTGCTTTCTTTTGTTATGTTTGTTCGTATTTCCTTTCTATTTTATAAGCTCCGCAATGTGTGTTTTTAATGTTGCTTTGATTGAAATCATAACTAACCGAAATGCAATAACACAAAGCAAAGAATAAGTTGGGACTTTTGTTTGTTTTTGGTTTCCCCGAAATTTGTGTTGAGCGCAGAAAAGCGGCATAAATTTGCGTACCTTGTGGGCAGCAATAAGTATTGTTGATATTTTTTCACTTCGCTTGCTTTGTTTGGGAAAACATGTATTTATTTTTATTACTTATTATTTTTTATTTTGCTTTTACTGACTTCATGTCAATCAGTTTTGCTTATTGAAAAAAACAAAAAAAGCAGAGTAAAAAAAAACTTGTACTCGCTCTCGATTGCACGCATTTGTAACAAAAACAAACGCAACCCTCACTCTAACATGTGCGCCGACTCAGCTGCTGCTGTTGTTTGTATGTGTGTTCCGAAGAATCTATTCTGTTGCTGCTGTTTTTTTGTTTTAATGCTTTTTGCACTCAAAAGATGATAAGAACAAAATCAAAATAGTCCTTTGAGTTCGGTTTGCACAAAATTCAACAATACATTACAGGATTATTTTTCATATACTTTAATTGGGCAACAATTGCTAGTTAACATAACATAGCCGATTAAAGCATAATTTTCGCTGTTTCAGCTATGCAAACTTTAGCATCAACAACAACAATAGAGATGCACAAAAAAAACAATCTTCACTCGTTGAAATGTTTTGTTTGCACGGGGTTGTTTTTGTGTATATCATTATATATATATGTGCGCTGATGCTTTTTATGTTTGTGTATGTGTTTCGTCCAAAGAAAAAATAAACACAAAATGCATCTAATATAAATTCTTTCTTGCGTAAAAAAAAAATTTCCTTAAAACTTTCGTTACATCTAAGCTTTATTACATTTTATATGCAAACTAGACAAACACGCAAAATCAGCTGCGAGAAACCAGGACACGCCAAATTTCTCGCTGTACCTGCTTTGCCTGCCTGCCTGCCTGCGTTTACTCTGCGGGCGTCCTAAGAGTTTATGATTAACAACATCAAAAGCTATGCTTAAATCTTTGTATATAACATCAGTCTGTAAACCTTTTCCAAAAATTCTCAACGGTTTTTGAAGTAAATTCGCTATTGTAGCGATGGATCATTTTACGCTGGATTTATCTGAATGCGTTGCTACGTCGAACGTCGGATCTGTTGACATCTGACGTTTGACGTAGCTTGTTCGCTTGTTTTGTTGTATTTGAAACCTAATTTCTTTCTGCTAAGAAGTTTACTTAATGCAAAACGTAGTGCTAGAGATGCTAATGGAAGATGATCTTGATATGGCTATTAAGGAGCTCATTTCGGACCACATTCAACCATTCAAAGAAGCAAAGGACAGTTAAAAACATTAAAAATAGCAAAAGCTACGAAAAATTGCATTTATTTTAAGCGTTTGAGTGTTTGGAAATTCATGCAAATTGGCGCGCAAACAGCTGTTAAATGACATAACTTGCAACAGTTGAGTAGAAGTAGCGTTATTTATTTCGCTAGGTAAAAAGCACATCATTTGAGTGCTGACAGCTGCCAGCGCTGTCAAAAGTGTAGCCATTCACCTGAAATTTCTTGAGCGCTGGTGTTGGCAGTATACAACCATTTTCTCGAAAAGCTTAGGCAAAGCGTTTAATTTTGGAATTCCACGATAGTTTTCGATTTAAGACCTGTTACCAGACTTTTGAAAAGGAATAATAAAAGACGACTTCCAGGCAACTGGAAAATAGCGAGATTTTAATAAAGAAGATAAAAGCAAAGGGAAAGAAGTTACTAATCCATCATACCAGTATTTTAGTAAACATGACAGTAAATTGTCGGGACCACTTTTATATAACTTTTAAGAGCTTTTAAGTTTGATAAAACCGTGTTTGTATCAATTATTGAGTGACAAATATCCCCAGATTGAACACTAAATGGATGGCTTAAGGCGAATTTACACACTTCGCTCAAAACGATGGCAGTGAACGTTGAATGATGACAGTGAATCAATTTTTAATTTACATAATTCAAAGTGTAAATTAAAAATTTGACTGATGATTTGATGTTGAATGTCAAAATTTATTCGTTGGTTGATTTATTTAATTGACATTTAAAAAATAATAGCAATGTTTCAACAAAAGTAGGAAATATTTCTACTTCTTTCACTGTTCAATGTGGATGACAACCATCTTAATTTTAAAAATGAAACTCAATTCACACTTTTCAAATCGGATGATTCATAGAAAGTGAACAATGATAGTGAATCGTGTAAATTCGCCTTTAGATTATCAAAGGATGAAGATGAATAGGTCGCTTTGAAAAAGTCAGCGATAAAATTACAAATGATATTCTCGCTATCCGATTCAACAGTTTTATATTTCATAAAAGAAGGATAGAAATCAATCTAGCGTTTTGTGTTGGCAAAGTTCCAGAATGGCTTAGCATCAGACTTGATGTTTAATTTTACTTTTATTAAAGAAATATCGTAGGATTGCTTGCATAATTGACGATGCTTGTACTTAATAAAGGTATAAGAATCCAAATCCGTAATGCCATGAGTTTTTTTAAAATTTTTTATAATGCATGGATTTTAAGTTTCACAATATTCTCAGTTCTTCAGTAAACCATACAGGACCAGATGTAAAACGGGCTTCTTTTGGGGTACTGATGATAAAAAACTATCAATGAGAGTTCTATTAAAAGCAGAAACAGCCGAATCAAGGTTTTCTGGAGATGTTTTTGCATTAACGCTGTTTAGTACGGATGCCCAGTCAATATTAGATATATAGTTTTTTAACAAAACGTAATGGATTCTTTTAAATTTTAACTCAGTATGAGGTTGAGTAATACGATTCTTTACAGATTTTTTAGGAAAATTAAGAGCAATTTTTAAAGTTGGAAGGTACGGATCTTCAGGGAGCACGACTGGATCTGTCCTTGAAACTGAAATAATATTGCTGTCGTCAAAATATAAAAGATCTAACAAACAGCTATTCTTGTTAAAGTGGCTGTTTAATTGGAAAAGTCCATGAGTTGAAAGGTCATTTAAAAAAGAATTAGCAAATCAGCATTTAGACGAAGGCAAGAATTTTGCAGGATTTTCGGCGCAGCAGTTCCAAGTGACACTTGGAAGATGAAAGACACCCGTTAGTAGTTTTAAACACACTTTATTTATCGAAACCAAATGTTTCAAATATACCTCTACGTTGGAAACAGAATATGTTGGAAACATGAACATGTTACATCAAGATTTGAAGCACCATACTTTACAAGAACACAACAAAATTGCATATCAGATGCCTCATTAATTATTATTTCTTGTGAGGAATAAGATGATTTAACGGCAATTAAAACTCCACCGCCATTAAAAGAATTACAAGCAATAGCGTTTCTATCTTTGCGGCAAATATTGAAATTATTAGATAGATTTTCAGTATTTAGGGTGTTAGGCTTAAGCCAAGTTTCACTGAAAACAATTATGTCAAAAAGTAGGTTGTGGCTTAAAATATGTAAATATTTTAACTTTGTATTTAATCCTCGAACATTTTGGTATAAGATAAAGAATGCAAGGCAGCAATCTAGTTTTTTTGTTTAGTTGTACGAACAGGTAAAGTAGCCAGTGTAGTCTTAGGTTGTGATCTAGGAATATATTCGTGGATTAACGTATTTTCAGGCCAAAAACCTTGATCTATTACAGGCGTGGATCCAGGGGGATTTTTGGGTGTTGAAACCCGCACCCCCCGAAATTTTCGGAGAACCTTCACTTAAATGTTATATACTTGTGTTTATTATGTGGGCAATGGGTACCAAAAATAAAAACAGTGATTTTTTCATAATTTATCTCAAATATTCATGCTTTCTAATCCACTGAGTTCTGGCGCTCAATTCCGTAACTGTGCACAACATTTGTGTACACAAAATTCAAAATTTCATATGCACTCCAATAGCACACTTTTTAATTTCAAGTGATTCTGTAAGTTAAAATGTAAAAAATAGAAGTGCTGAATAAAAATTTGTGGCTGTCAACTTCAAAACTGTGATGAAAAAATAATTCAATCGTAAATATAAATAAACATCACTAAAGAAAAATATTATTTGTTCATATGAAGAAAATAAGTTATTTTTTCACTGATGGCAAAATTTTTAAAAATACAATCTCAAATTACGACGGGTATATCAGAACAGTAATTTTAAAATAAAGATTAAATATTCACGAAAAAATCTGAGTGAATAAAATTTGTTGATTGTGTACACTTTTAAGTTAAACTTTTTAAGTTAAAAACTCATTTTCAAAGCAAGTGAATCGGAAAATGTATGTGTACCAGTGATCTGCAACGGATAGATTTTTTGCGACTCTAAGTATATTCGAAAAAAATAAGTACAAAAACCGACTCAACCCTTAGTGCACGCAACTCTGCTAATACTCTCTTCTACGAAGCTGCAATGCGGCGGCTGAAATCAATTTGAGTATCCTAAATCGTGAATCGGATCGGGAGAGATCAGGTTTTTACGGTTCTTAAATACTTGTGGTTGTTGTCGTCTTGCTGATACTTATCCTACTTACCGAAATACTTATAATCGACTCACTCGGCTCAACTGCCACTGATACAAAGCAGAGCTCAGCAGAGCGCAGTAGAGCGCAACAGTGAAAAATGAGCGAGTTTTTTGTAATAGTTTTGTAAGTTTTTTTTTTTGCTGAGCATTTAGATAGAAACAGAAAAACCATGTGTTCTTCTTGTGTAGCTTTTTGTTTTTATCTTATACTGTGAAAGCAGTGCATGAGGTAAAGTTGTTGAGGCTTAAAAAAATACATAGCTTCGATAGTTTTAAGGTTTAATTAGCAATTTTTTCATTTATTTCATGACATTTCATTTTCTAAAATCAGCAATTATTATTAAATTTGTACAGTATTTATTTTTTATTTTTCTGTCACCTTTAGTAATCACATGCGCATAGTTTAACTTCTACTTTGATGCTTTTTTACCTACAACAAGCAAACGGTCACAGGCGCCGGCCACACAGGTTCTCTCTTCCCTAGAGTGCATCAATAAAATACAAACGGGCTTTCGAGAAAAAACAAACAAAAAAGAAAAACTAGAGATGACATTGCCTGCAGACAAGTGCTAACGAAAAGTGCATACGCAAAAAAAAAACAAACATTCAAACGAATAACCAGCAGTCGCGATCTATTGTGTATTGTAAACATTCAAATTTTGAAATTCCAAAAAAAATTTAAAAAACCCGATCAAAAAATTAGGTTGCATTTTTAATATCATTTTATTTCAAAAAAAGCCTTAGCTTTCACTAATTAACGCTCAGAGACGTTGGCAGAGAGAGAGTAGTACTCAGAGTGCACTCAAAATACATTCGAATCGAGCGCCTTAATAATAAACTCACTCAACGCACTCATTGAAAACGGCTCGAAGAGGATCGGATCACGCCGCAATCGGATATAAGAATGTACTTATACCCGAAAATATGCTAATGAGCCAAATGCTTATAAGTATTTACATATATCATTCAGTCTGCATAGAGTTGAAAAGAGCAAGAAACTCGGATATGATTTGAGTATCGGATTTCGGTCGGATACTCATTGCAGTTCTCTGATGTGTACACAATATTACGTATACACTGTTTTTTCCACAGTTAGAAAATAGGGTTCCTGTTTTTTATGTTTTTTTTTCGATATCGCGCCTTTAGCTGTAAACATTCATACATACAACCGCAACCTGAAGTCACAAAAACGCCGCATCTTTCGAATCAAATATATTCAAATACCGCACAGTGCGGTCCATATATATGCCGTATTTTTGCAAACACTGTTCGAAGATTCCAATAGAAAACGAGCAAAATCATTTATTGATGCTCTCAACAACTGCAACAAGCAATACTACCTAACCCTTCCGATTTCCGTGGCTTCAAGCGAACGCTCATTTTCATCTCTACGCAGATTAAGAACGTATCTGCAATGCAAATGAACGTGCATTGTGAAAGCCAAGAAAAATGAATATAATTGTATAAACTAAAAACAGTTGATTTGATTTACTGATTACTTATTTAATAAATATACTATGCATATTAGAGTGGCCCTTATTTTGTTTTTTTTTTAAATATATGACACAGACCCGTAGCCAGGATTTACTCAAGGGGGGGTTTTTATAAAAAAAATATATCGATTTTTTCTGATACCGATGAATAAAGGAATTTAGTATAAAACTTACTTTTATTTATTTATTTATTATGTTTGTATTAAGTCTTCTCTTTTTTTTTGCCAATTCTGACAATACATCATCCTCTGTGACTTTGCTATCCCTATGTATTCTTAAGGATGCACAACCATTTAAGCAGTACTCGCCCATAGAACTTCAAGAAAAACATTTCATATATCAATTTAACTCCTTCACCTATCATCACACTTCCCTAATATTTGCGCCAGCACTCGCTGCTAAATTCTGGTTTAATTTTTTCCTATGGTAGTGTTACTAGAGCAAGGTAAAATTCTTGCATATTGTTTAATTAAAAATTTTGACCGTTCCTCGTTTTCGGATGCAATCAAAATCAAGTTGAACGATTGCAAAAGCCAGTTGTGCTTTGTAAAAAGTACTTCCATGTTCTGTAATTTTGTAAAAATTTACCACAACATTAGAAATGTGACCTACAATGCAAATTCCTTTGAAACGATATTTCCGTAAGCGTCTTATACAAGCTGCTATCGGGTTAAAATTCTATATAAAGCAATGTTTACCTATAAGCCACTTGTGAACTACTAGAAAAACTATCACGATAAGAAGACTAACATTTTCTTATAAGTAAATCCGTAACCAACTCCTAAACTTTAACAGATCACTTAGCAAAATTCTTAATTTAATTGACTTTTTCGACAACATTCAAAAGGTTTGGAAATTTTATTTTTAAAAATTTTTCTTATCTCAATATTATTTTGTCAGTTTTGTTGAAATCCCGCGTCAGTGCTAAAAAAAAAAAACGCAAAACTTACAATATGCTCCGTTTTACAATTTGGAGTAAGCTTACTTATGCCAACGGTTCAACCAAGACTGCTTAAATCGTAGATTACGCGACAGGAAAATTAAAAGTTGGGGGAGGGAGGGACGGGGTAGGGAGGAAGGGGGATGTTAACTGTTTGGAAAACTTGAAATGAAATAAAATGGAAATATCATTGCTTGCACCTTTATGTACTGCCGAAGTCGAAGGGAGTTCCGATGTATCAAACGAAATTTCTGTTTCTGGAACAACTTCTACAATTATACACATAAAACACACAAACTTAGAATTATTTACATTAAAAGTGAAATAGTCTTAATAACACTACTTATACGACCGCTTTTAACATTACTGTCAATACTACCACCTCCTGCAACTGTCGGTTCCAAAGGAAGTTCTGGACACTTTTCAGGCTCTAAAGATTCTTGAACGCTTTCTACAATGCAAACGAAATACAATATTACATTATTATGATTTAGCTAAAATCGTAACCATTAAATAATTATAATATAGAATGGACACCGCACTAAATGAAATCCGTTGACAGAATTTCAAAATTGTGTAATTTTTTTAAAAGAGTATTGCCACCTACCAAAATGTATATTAAAGAGTTCTAAACATCATTTGACAGTGTTAAGGGGTCGCTGACTTCAAATCTGATGTCAGAATTTTAAAATTTAAGATGGTTAATAGTGTTGCCACCTAAAACTGTTTTATTTTCACGATTTCGGTGCTGGAGCACACACTAGGTAAAAATGGGTCGCTGAGTCCGAATCCGTTGCCAGAATTTCAAAATTGTGTAATTTTTTTTATAAGAGTGTTGCCACCTACCAAAATGTATATTAAAGAGTTTTAGACATCATTTAACAGTGTTAAGTGGTCGCTGACTTCGAATCTGATGTCAGAATTTTAAAATTTAATATGGTTAATAGTATTGCCACCTTAAACCTATTTTATTTTCACGAATTCGGTGCTGGAGCAAACACTAGGTAAAAATTTGTCGCTGGGTCCGAATCCGTGGCCAGAATTTCAAAATTGTGTAATATGCTACCCGAAGGTAAAATATGCCAAAGTGGAATATAATATTCCACTCTGTTCAAACTTCAGGTGCATAGCTCCGGATTATTTCTTTATGATGCAAAAGTAATATCAAAGAATATACAATATATAGAATGCGCATCTCATGTAAGAAGAAATTTTGTTTGCGGGTCGTAATATCGCGAACCGCTCCCAACATGCAACTCCAAACATGACAGCCCGTTCTAATACTCCATACCGCAACGTGCTGAGCGCGTGTGTGAGGTTGCAATCTAGGCGTTCTTTTTGCTATTAAGCGCGTTCGCTTGACAAAGTCATGGTATGAGAGAAACGAGACTGAGTTTGTATGGTTCTGCAATCTGCAGTCATATATGGGCATTTCCATGAAAACGTCAACCGCGACTGAAAAAATAAAAACCTTTGAAACATTTTTCAAACAGGGCAAATATTTAAAAAAGCACTCAAATTTTATTAAGAAGATGTATTTAGAGCTCATAACAATCATTAAAGAGCAAAAAATAACAGTTTAAACTGACCATCTCTTTGGTTAACCTTAAGAAATTGCAATCAGCTATTTTCTCTTAACTAGCGACTAAATTCAAGTGTTTGTAACATTGCAATTACACTTTGAAATTAACGTTACAACAACAACAGACAAGATGCACGAGGAAAGAGAAAATATAGAGTTCGATTAGCGATATTTTTTTTGGTTTGCTTTGGATGCTATTCTACTGTCACGTACATAGTGCAAAAACATCATTTATATACGTCATTTCAATTTGACCGGTCGCAAGTGTTTCAAAATAAAAGTTCGAAGCAAGATATTTGTCGCAAACAAATATTAATCATAATTTTTTTTCAGTTTTGTGTAATAAAAATTGTATAAGTTTCGAAAGTTCGTCACGTACGATATTGTAAGTACTACAATTGCAATTAAATGCATGAGAGTTAATTTGTTAATTATAAATATTTTGTTAAGATGGGTAAAACAAACTACGAGACTACAAAAAAATGGAGGGAGGATTTGAAAAAGAATGACGAAAAAATTAAGAAGTACCGAAAAAAAGAGGCTGAAAGACAGCGTGTCTATCGAAGAAAGATGGCAGATGCAGCCAAAAAAGACGAAAAACTTCTTCAAGAAAAAAGAACTAAAGATCGCATTCGACAACAAAGGCGGAGAGCAGAAATAAATAAAAGTGTACGTAACTTTATCCCCGAATCTTCTTATAAATGTAAGCAAACTTTGGGTAAAGCTATAAGAAAGGTAGAGAAGGCCCTGCCAATAGACATAAGCAAAAAAGTTGAAATAATTGAAAATTTATATAAGAAATATGTGGAACCTTTAAAGCGTGAACAGGAAAAAGACCTTGGTCCAGTTGAAAGTATTAATATAATTAAAGAATTCTTCATGCGAGATGGAATAAGCGTGCAAGCTCCTGGCCGAAAAGACACAGTTATCTATGATGGGAAAATAGTTCCTAAACGCTTTATGCTTTTGACTGTTGGAGAAGCTTACCAACTATACAAAAACGAGTTCACCATACAAAGTGTTGGAAAATCTTTCTTTTATCAGCACCGACCTAGCTATATACAGTTAATAGACAAAATGCCGCACAATATGTGTGTTTGCAAATACCACGCAAATTTTGCGTTTTTGTTGGAGTCCTGTGCAAAAGCTATACCAACGTTTCCAAATACATTTGATAGGTTCTTACAATTAGTCTGTTGCAATGTACTGGATGAAAATTGTATGGCTGAAAATTGTCAGAATTGCGTGCGAGATATAGAACATGATTTGATCCCTCTACGTTTCCATAAAGAAATGGAAAACAATTTGAAATGGAAGTATTGGAGAAAAATTTATAACCGTTTAACGTTAAGCTACACGATCGGTACATTGTCGGAGCTAATTCGTGAAATAGAAGCTCAACTGCCGATCTTCAAACTGCATAGTTTCGTAAAGCAATGCCAGCAAAGATATTTTAATGATAAAAAGATAAATGTTACGCCTGGTGAAGTGGTTATTCAAATAGACTTCGCTGAAAACTATCGATTGGTTAATCAAAATGAAATTCAAGATGCTCACTTCAGCTATCAACAGGTCACTATTTTCACGTGCGTTGCGTGGCTCTTTGGAAAAAGTAAATCTTTTGCTATTATTAGCGATAAATTAACGCATAACAAGTTTGACGTTTATTGTTTCATCACGAAAATTATGCTGCAAATAAGAGAAGAATATAAAGACATATCATCTATTTACATTTTTTCCGATGGGAGTAGCGCTCAGTTCAAAAACAAATTCATATTGAAAAGTATTCCTTCTTTCGTAAACGAATTCAGCTGCAAATATTTAGAATGGAACTTCTTTGCAACATCACATGGTAAAGGTGCAGTTGATGGAATTGGTGCAATTGTTAAAAGAAAGGTCTGGCAAGTTGTGAAAGCAAATGAATTAATATTGCCAGATGCTTTCTCATTTTATGAATGTGCTCATAAATATGTGGAAGGAGTTAATTTGTTGTATGTTGCTGCCGAAGAGATTGAAAACCTTTCTTCTCTTCTCAATGAAAAATGGCAAAATGTCCATCCAATTCCAAAAATAAAAAAACTTCATACGTTTGCATATCACGATAGTCAATATATAAATATTTCTCGAACTGCGTATTCATTAAGAGACAAAATAATAATTTAATTAGTACAAGTACATAGTATATAGTAAGAAATGAATTTAACCCTTTATTTTGTTTTTATTGATTTTATCACTGAATAACTATTTTTTGTTTGTTTTTAAGTTTTTGTATGCATATATTTACAAAACATATATTTTATTACTTAAGAATCACATAAGAGAAAAATCTGTCACGTACGGTATGTCACGAACGATATTAAATTTTTTTCATTATAAAATCACCAACAAATTTTTTTATATTTAAAAACTACGTATTCTAAAGGAAAAATATTTGGCTTAGTTTAAAAAATTACAATAACAAAAAAGCTTCACACAATTCGCAGATTTTCGCATATTTTTACATGCACCTCAAAGTTACTTCCGTTTTACGTCACGAACGATATGCTCTTATTTCCCTCGATATTTTCGACAACAGAATTCCTAATGTATTAATTTTTTTTTCATATATAGTCCCCTGTGAATGGAACATAACGACAAAATTTTTTAGAGTTGCTCCTATATTTGCACAATTTATTGCACTTTGTAGGTGTACAAATGTCACGTACGATGACATGGAAATGCCCATATACGAATATAAAAAAAAAAAAAAAAATAAACAAAAATCAAATAAAATAGAAATTATATAAAAGATATTAGAAGAAATTAAATTATATACAAAAATTATTTATCGCTAAGTGATAAATAAAGTTAAAATATAATAAAAATAAGAATAAGAGTAAGAATAAGAATAAGAGTAAGAGTAAGAGTAAGAGTAAGAGTAAGAGTAAGAGTAAGAGTAAGAGTAAGAGTAAGAGTAAGAGTAAGAGTAAGAGTAAGAGTAAGAGTAAGAGTAAGAGTAAGAGTAAGAGTAAGAGTAAGAGTAAGAGTAAGAGTAAGAGTAAGAGTAAGAGTAAGAGTAAGAGTAAGAGTAAGAGTAAGAGTAAGAGTAAGAGTAAGAGTAAGAGTAAGAGTAAGAGTAAGAGTAAGAGTAAGAGTAAGAGTAAGAGTAAGAGTAAGAGTAAGAGTAAGAGTAAGAGTAAGAGTAAGAGTAAGAGTAAGAGTAAGAGTAAGAGTAAGAGTAAGAGTAAGAGTAAGAGTAAGAGTAAGAGTAAGAGTAAGAGTAAGAGTAAGAGTAAGAGTAAGAGTAAGAGTAAGAGTAAGAGTAAGAGTAAGAGTAAGAGTAAGAGTAAGAGTAAGAGTAAGAGTAAGAGTAAGAGTAAGAGTAAGAGTAAGAGTAAGAATAAGAATAAGAGTAAGAGTAAACGTAAGAGTAAGAGTAAGAGTAAGAGTAAGAGTAAGAGTAAGAGTAAGAGTAAGAGTAAGAGTAAGAGTAAGAGTAAGAGTAAGAGTAAGAGTAAGAGTAAGAGTAAGAGTAAGAGTAAGAGTAAGAGTAAGAGTAAGAGTAAGAGTAAGAGTTTTTTTTTTTTTTTTTTTTTTTTTTTTTTTTATTATTAATTATCTTTATTAGTTATAATTTTGAAAAAATACACTTCATGATTCCCGCGAAGCCTTTAAGGCTTGTCTGCAGGAGAAAATTGTTGGAAATGTTTTTTTAATTTTCTGAATTCCATTTCTAGTTAAAGATATTTTAAAAATTCAAAGTAAATTGTGCTTAAATAAAAGCGAGAATTAAAAATTGAATAAAGAATAATAATGTATAATTGATGTATAACTAATGTTCAATAGCTACGAATTTGAGATTTCATATTAGTTTCCAGTTTGTGTTGTTGCTAGTTGTTGTGTTGTTGCTAGTTGTTGTGTTGTTGCTAGTTATGGCGTTGCTGCTAGTTGTTGTGTTGTTGTTGCCGGTAGTTTGTTGCTAATTCAATGTTGTTCTATGTTGAAGTATATGTTATTAGTATGTTCTTTTTATTTTATTTTATTTTTTTTTTTTTTTTTCGCAATCTTGTAGTGTTGCTGTTGCCAATGCGTTAATAGTGCTATGGGTGCGGTGCAAGTTTTGCTGTTGTTGTTTGTATTACCAGCATTGTTGTTAGTGTTGCTATGTTGTGTTGCTGTTACTGTTTTGATTAATGTTGTTCATACGGATGTTGTGTTGTTGCTGGTAGCACAATGGTGGTCGCCTTAACATTATTATATATTTATTGCTGTTTGTTATATTGTTGTTGTTTATGTTGCTCGTATCGATGTGTTGCTGTTGCCAATGTGCTAATGAGCGCTGTTCCTATTTAGGTAATTGTTGTAGTTGCGGGTGTTGTGTTGTTCCTGTTACGACAATGTTGGTCGTGTTGCCATTGCCAGTGGTGTTTTTATATATTTATTGCAGTTGCTAAATTGTTGTTGGTAGTGTTGCGATGATGTTGTATTACGAGTAATGTTGTTGCTATTTGGTAGTGCTGCTCTTTAGACTTTTGGTGTTGGTTCCTTGGTGCCATATTGCTGTTGTTTCTAATTTTCGTTGTTTGTTTTGAGTTTTATCTGTTGACAAAGTAATTTTTAATTAGTTTTCTTCGTTTCTCCACATGCGTGATATTCAGTATCTCTGTCGGGAGTTGATTAAGAAGAGTTGGTATCATTGTTTCCAGTATGCTTTTGCCATAGTTGTTGAAAAATGGTGTGACTTTAAATCTGCCTTCCGTTCTTTGACGCGTACCATGGTGGTGGTCGATCAGTATTCTAAAGCGCGGGTCATCATAGAATTCGCAGATTAGGGATGATTCAAATATTCCTTCGACGTTGAGTAGCTCAAGTTGTTTACTAATTGTTCCATTACTAATCTGCATATTGTTTTTTTTTGCTAGAATTTTTAGTAGGTAGTTTTGACTTTGTTGTAGTTGCCTGCAGTGCGTTGAAGATCCCCACGCCGTTATGCCATGACGGATATAGGATTCACTTAATGCTTGATACGCTTGCTTAAGTACTCGAAAATTACTACAGTTACTTAGATGGTGCAGTATGTATGAAGTACTTCGGAGTTTTTTACGAAGTTGGTCGATGTGATCATGCCATTTGAGGTTATGATCAACAACTACGCCGAGATACTTATATGTTTGAACCACTTCTATGTAGGTATCACAACTATCATTCGCATTACAGCTGGAGGCACGATTTGCATGCAAGCACTCAGTGTTATGGAACTTTATTTTGATGTCGCTATAGAGAACGTGTGGAGGCTTTATATGGATGAGTTTTGTTTTGTCGGCGTTAATTGTAAGACCGTTGTCGTGTGACCAGCGCGCAACGATGTCCAGCTCGTGTTGCATTTTAGTGGTTGCAATTTTGAGGTCTCTATGGGAGATCACTATTGATGTGTCATCTGCATAAGCATAGGTTGTACTTTTTTTTAAAGATTTCAGCATACTATTGGCATATATTATGTATAACAGTGGGCCTAGCTTCGATCCTTGAGGAACGCCATTTATAATTTGGTGTTCTTCGCTCACTTCGTTGCAAACTTTAACACGATATGTTCTGAAGTTGAGATAGTTTTTGAACCAGTTGAGGCAATTGCCACGTATGCCTACTTTTTCCAGTGAGACTATCAGCTGGCTATGCGACAGCGTGTCGAAAGCTTTGCTGAAGTCTACAAACAAAGCCAAGCTATGATGATTTTTACTCAGGTGTCCATTTAAATTGCTAGCAAAGTTTCCTAAAAGCTTGTTGATGCTCTTACCTCTTTGAAATCCATATTGGTTTGGATCGATGATTTTATATTTCACCATAAATTGTCTTAATCTTCGTACCACGATTTCTTCAAGTATTTTCTCTATTATGGGTAGTATAGCTATAGGCCGGTAGTTGCAATAATCTGATTTTATGCCATTTTTATATATTGGCCGTATTATAGATTGTTTTAGGGCTTCTGGGATTTTCATTTGATTTATGCTGGCGTTAATAAGTTTGGTAATGACAGGGGCTACGATATCAACATTATTTTTTAGGTCTTTTGGTCTAATTTCATCGTTTCCTGGTCCTTTCTTTATATTTAAGCCTTTTATTATATTGGAAACCTCTAATTCACTTGTTAGTTCAATATATATTGAATTCGAAATGGCACTTTCAGTATTATTCATTGTTTTAATTTCACATTCATGTATAGTTTTTTGTATATTTTGTTCGAATGTTTTCGCGAATTCGTTTGCGATTACGGAAGCTTGCTCGTTTTTAAAATTTTTTTGTATGACTTTGTCTAAATTATTTGATTTTTTTCCAATTATTTCGTTAATTGTTTGCCACGTTTTTTTGACATCTTTTCTGTTTTCATAAAATTTATTTTGATAATAATTAGTTTTTGCAAATTGAAGTTTTTTATTAACTATATTTCTAAATGTTTTATATTCATATTCTTTTTGCCTGTCTCTAGGTCTTAATTTCCATTTTTTATAAAGTTTATCTCTTTGTTCACAACACTTTATTAAATATTCGTTCATCCATGGGTTAGGAATTCTTGCTGCTTTTTCTTTCACTTTTATTTGCGATTTGGCATAGATATCTTTAAATGTGGCCGATAATTTGTTATAAATATCGTCAACATTTTGTGATGCTAATATTGCGTTCCAGTTAGTGGCGCACATTAGTGTATTTACCCTACGATCGCTGATTTTAGTTTTCTGTTGAATTTTTTCTCTTTCGTTGTTGTTGTTATTTTTTAATACGAGTCCGCACATTAGTGAGTAATGGTCAGATATATCTGTTGATATTGTTGCTGCGTGAATGTCGCTCTCTGTGCTTCTAATAAGTAGATGGTCAATATTTGTTGTTGTGTTTTTGCTAATGTCAACTCTCGTGCTTTCTGTGATTGTGCTTTCCACTCCATTCGCTGCGAGCATCTCAAGGTATTTCTTTGTGTTGTTGCAGTCTTGTTTATGTAAATCTATGTTCATGTCGCCTATGATCAAAGCATGGTGTTGTTTGTCGACTCGGTCAAGCAGATGCTCCAATTCGTCAACGAACATTGATACGTTGAGGGACGGTGGGCGGTAAACAGCAAGCATGGTTAAGGTACTTTTGTTTATATTGAGTTTAATTTGCATTGACTCGAAAGTAAGAGTAAGAGTAAGAGTAAGAGTAAGAGTAAGAGTAAGAGTAAGAGTAAGAGTTTATTATTTATTTATTTATTAATTAATTATCTTTATTAGTTATAATTTTGAAAAAATACACTTCATGATTCCCGCGAAGCCTTTAAGGCTTGTCTGCAGGAGAAAATTGTTGGAATGTTTTTTTTTATTTTCTGAATTTCATTTCTAGTTAAAGATATTTTAAAAATTCAAAGTAAATTGTACTTAAATAAAAGCGAGAATTAAAAATAGAATAAAAAATAATAATGTATAATTGATGTATAACTAATGTTCAATAGCTACGATTTTGAGATTTCATATTAGTTTCCAGTTTGTGTTGTTTCTAGTTGTTGTGTTGTTGCTAGTTATGGCGTTGCTGCTAGTTGTTGTGTTGTTGTTGCCGGTAGTTTGTTGCTAATTCAATGTTGTTCTATGTTGAAGTATATGTTATTAGTATGTTCTTTTTATTTTATTTTTTTTTTTTTTCCTTAACATTATTATATAACATTATTATTATATATTTATTGCTGTTTGTTATATTGTTGTTGTTTATGTTGCTTGTATCGATGTGTTGCTGTTGCCAATGTGTTAATAAGCGATGGCTGCAAGTTGCTGTTGCATGAGCGCTGTTCCTATTTAGGTAATTGTTGTAGTTGCGGGTGTTGTGTTGTTCCTGTTACGACAATGTTGCTCGCGTTGCCATTGCCAGTGGTGTTGTTATATATTTATTGCTGTTACTAAATTGTTGTTAGTAGTGTTGAGATGCTAATGTTGCGATGCTAATGCTGCGATGCTATAGTTGTTAATGTTGCTTGATTGGGTGCAGCATATTTACATGTTGTATTACGAGTAATGTTGTTGCAATTTGGTAGTGCTGCTCTTTAGACTTTTGGTGTTGGTTCCTTGGTGCCAAATTGCTGTTGTTTCTAATTTTCGTTGTTTGTTTTGAGTTTTATCTGTTGACAAAGTAATTTTTAATTAGTTTTCTTCGTTTCTCCACATGCGTGATATTCAGTATCTCTGTCGGGAGTCGGTTAAGAAGAGTTGGTATAGTTGTTTCCAGTGTGCTTTTGCCATAGTTGTTGGAAAATGGTGTGACTTTAAATCTGCCTTCCGTTCTTTGACGCGTACCATGGTGGTGGTCGATCAGTATTCTAAAGCGCGGGTCATCATAGAATTCGCAGATTAGGGTTGATTAAAATATTCCTTCGACGTTGAGTAGCTCAAGTTGTTTACTAATTGTTCCATTACTAATCTGCATATTGTTTTTTTTTGCTAGAATTTTTAGTAGGTAGTTTTGACTTTGTTGTAGTTGCCTGCAGTGCGTTGAAGATCCCCACGCCGTTATGCCAAGACGGATATAGGATTCACTTAATGCTTGATACGCTTGCTTAAGTACTCGAAAATGACTACAGTTACTTAGATGGTGCAGCATGTATGAAGTACTTCGGAGTTTTTTACGAAGTTGGTCGATGTGATCATGCCATTTGAGGTTATGATCAACAACTACGCCGAGATACTTATACGTTTGAACCACTTCTATGTAGGTATCACAACTATCAATCGCATTACAGCTGGAGGCACGATTTGCATGCAAGCACTCAGTGCTATGGAATGTTATTTTGATGTCGCTATAGAGAACGTGTGGAGGCTTTATATGGATGAGTTTTGTTTTGTCGGCGTTAATTGTAAGACCGTTGTCGTGTGACCAGCGCGCAACGATGTCCAGCTCGTGTTGCATTTTAGTGGTTGCAATTTTGAGGTCTCTATGGGAGATCACTATTGATGTGTCATCTGCATAAGCATAGGTTGTACTTTTTTTTAATGATTTCAGCATACTATTGGCATAAATTATGTACAACATTGGGCCTAGCTTCGATCCTTGTGGAACGCCATTTATAATTTGGTGTTCTTCGCTCACTTCGTTGCAAACTTTAACACCATAAATTCTCTTAATCTTCGTACCACGATTTCTTCAAGTATTTTCTCTATTATGTGTAGTATAGCTATAGGCCGGTAGTTGCAATAATCTGATTTTATGCCATTTTTATATATTGGCCGTATTATAGATTGTTTTAGGGCTTCTGGGATTTTCATTTGATTTATGCTGGCGTTAATAAGTTTAGTAATGACAGGGGCTACGATATCAACATTATTTTTTAGGTCTTTTGGTCTAATTTCGTCGTTTCCTGGTCCTTTCTTTATATTTAAACCTTTTATTTTATTGGAAACCTCTAATTCACTTGTTAGTTCAATATATATTGAATTCGAAATGGCACTTCCAGTATTATTGGTTGTTTTAATTTCACATTCATGTATAGTTTTTTGTATATTTTGTTCGAATGTTTTCGCGAATTTGTTTGCGATTACGGAAGCTTGCTTGTTCTTAAAATTTTTTTTTGTATGACTTTGTGTAAATTATTTGATTTTTTTCCAATTATTTCGTTAATTGCTTGCCACGTTTTTTTGATATCTTTTCTGTTTTCATAAAATTTATTTTGATAATAATTAGTTTTTACAAATTGAAGTTTTTTATTAACTATATTTCTAAATGTTTTATATTCATATTCTTTTTGCCTCTCTCTAGGTCTTAATTTCCATTTTTTATAAAGTTTGTCTCTTTGTTCACAACACTTTATTAAATATTCGTTCATCCATGGGTTAGGAATTCTTGCTGCTTTTTCTTTCTCTTTTATTTGCGATTTGGCATAGATATCTTTAAATGTGGCCGATAATTTGTTATAAATATCGTCAACATTTTGTGATGCTAATATTGCGTTCCAGTTAGTGGCGCACATTAGTGTATTTACCCTACGATCGCTGATTTTAGTTTTCTGTTGAATTTTTTCTCTTTCGTTGTTGTTGTTATTTTTTAATACGAGTCCGTACATTAGTGAGTAATGGTCAGATATATCTGTTAATATTGTTGCTGCGTGAATGTCGCTCTCTGTGCTTCTAATAAGTATATGGTCAATATTAGTTGTTGTGTTTTTGCTAATGTCAACTCTCGTGCTTTTTGTGATTGTGCTTTCCACTCCATTCGCTACGAGCATTCCAAGGTATTTCTTTGTGTTGTTGCAGTCATGTTTATGTAAATCTATGTTCATGTCGCCTATGATCAAAGCATGGTGTTGTTTGTCGACTCGGTCAAGCAGATGCTCCAATTCGTCAACGAACATTGATACGTTGAGGGACGGTGGGCGGTAAACAACAAGTATGGTTAAGTTACTTTTGTTTATATTGAGTTTAATTTGCATTGACTCGAAAGAGAAGCTATTAATAGAAATGCTTTCGTATGCGATTGAGTTTTTAATATAAATCGCTAAGCCTCCTCCTTTACCTTTTTCTCTATTAAGAAACTCAGAGCTAAAACCTTCGATAGCAAACAAGCAGTTTTCATCATTTGTTATGTTGGTTTCTACTAAAATAATAATGTGAACTAATTGAGTTATATTGTTTGTTGCCGCTAAAAAGGGAGTAAAGTTTTTACGCAGTGAACGAATGTTTAAGTTAATGCATGAAAAGTGATAACTTGCTAATTGGTTTTTGGGAATGTTTTGAAAATTGCTATATGTTGTTGTTGTTATATTATTCATAGTGTTTTTGTTGGAATTTTGGTTTTTCATATGCAAATATGTAAAAATGTTTGTTTTTTTTTCTTCAATTCGTTTGCCGTGCATTCTTTACATTAGTTGCTGCTTAATATGCAAAGACGATAGCTTAGCTATTATGTTGTTGTTTTTGCGCTTTGTGCGAAAAGCATCGATTATATCAGTTTCGGCTATGTTGACATCGATCGTTTTTGCAATTGCTTTAACGATATTTTTTGTGTTTTCGTTTTCTTTTATGGGAATATTGCTGATCTCAATATTCATTTCAAGGGCTTTTTGATCTAAAGCATTCATTTTTTGCTCCATGTCAGAGATTCGCTTATCTTTCTCATCATTTTTGAGGCTGAGGTCTTTGACCTGAGTAGCTAATGGTGACATAGTGTCGTTTATTTTGGCAAATGCATTGCTCATGTCCTTTCTCATTTCATCTTGCGAGGTAGTGACTTGTTTGGTAAGCTGCTCTATGAGTGTTTTAATGTCTCTAATGTCTGTTTTGAGTTCGGCAACGTCGGCCTTGCTAGCATCGAGATTCGATTTGATCACGCTGATTTATAGTGTATCATTTGAGCGATAGCGCTTTGTTTGGCAATCATCCTCCTCATCTTCTTTCTCATGGAATTGTTTTTGAAATTTTTGTTGGTGTTCTGCTGCAATAGCTACTGTTGCTTATGTAGAAGTAGCTGTTGTTGCTGCTGATTTACTTTTTGGTCTGCAATTGTGACACTTCCACTCAACTTTTCGGTCAGTTGTCATACGCGCGTAAGTAATTTCGGAAACGGTCGTGCATGGATTGAAGTGGTAATTTGACCTACAACTATGACAAATGACGAACTCTCCTGTGCGGGAGCGGTTTCATGCATTTGTTGCAGAGGGCGCTCGAAACATTTGATTAAGCTTCCTCACTCATGTCGTGATAAAAGTATTAAAAAGAATCACTCGCACTTAAGATAGCCGGAAAAGTTAACTTTGAACGGTTTTTTTTTTTGTTTTTAATTTTTTTTTTATATGATTAATTTTTTTTTGTTCGTTTTTAGCAAGGTTTCTATAACTTGCGACACCGATTAAATTCACGCTTTTGTGGAAGTTTTGTGCATAAAAAATAATTAAACTATAAAGAAAAATCACTGCACTTATTTTTGATAGTTAAAATGCTAGAAATAATAATTTAACACAGAAATAATTTAATTTAAACAGAGCTCAATTGAAATGCGTGCGATATGGAATTAATAATTCGAGTAAGAGTCGAGTATTTTTTAGTAAGAGTAAGAGTAAGAGTAAGAGTAAGAGTAAGAGTAAGAGTAAGAGTAAGAGTAAGAGTAAGAGTAAGAGTAAGAGTAAGAGTAAGAGTAAGAGTAAGAGTAAGAGTAAGAGTAAGAGTAAGAGTAAGAGTAAGAGTAAGAGTAAGAGTAAGAGTAAGAGTAAGAGTAAGAGTAAGAGTAAGAGTAAGAGTAAGAGTAAGAGTAAGAGTAAGAGTAAGAGTAAGAGTAAGAGTAAGAGTAGAGTAAGAGAAAGAGTAAGAGTAAGAGTAAGAGTAAGAGTAAGAGTAAGAGTAAGAGTAAGAGTAAGAGTAAGAGAAGGAGTTTTTTATTATTTTATTAATTAATTATCTTTATTAGTTATAATTTTAGCAGCGAAGCCTTTAAGGCTTGTCTGTATGAGAAAATTATTGGAATTTTTTTTTTTAATTTTTTGAATTCCATTTCTTGTTAAAGATTTTTTTAAAAATTCAAAGTAAATTGTACTTAAACAAAAGCGAAAATGAAAATTAAAATTAAAATAATAATGTATAATTGATACATAAAAAATGTTCAATAGCTACGATTTTGAGATTTCATATTAGTTTCCAGTTTGTGTTGTTGCTAGTTGTTGTGTTGTTAGAAGTTTTGTGTTGTTGCTAGTTATTGTGTTGTTGCTAGTGTAAAGATGCTGTCGAGATATTCTGTTTACGTTAATTTAAATCCAGATAAATAAATCACGATATATTATAATAAATAACAACTGAGAATAGTATCATACGTTTAGTCAGACTTAGCATTCTAACAACCATGAGTAGCCATGTAAGCAGCAGCCACCTCAGTTAAACTTCACCCGGTTGGCAACTCTAGGCCGAGGTGAAAAGCACACATATGAAAAACAGCGAAACAGCTGAAACGTAAAGTCACCACATCATCACTGTGCAAGACAGTTGGGGTAACTTAAGCAACGAGCAGAAAATAAAAATTCATTCACGCGACAGCGGCCAAACTGCTAAGTCATATATAATTATTTAGCTCCTGCAAACCTTTTCCCACTCGTTAAGCCATAGTGGATAACGATTCCTTTCCTAAGACCTATCAACGCGTCAAGCCATAGTGAATGACGATTGATTTTCCTAAGTCCTATCAACGCGTCAAGCCATAGTGGATGACGATTGATTTTCCTAAGACCTATCAACGCGTCAAGCCATAGTGGATGACGATTGATTTTCCTAAGTCCTATCAACGCTTGACCATAGTGGATGACGGTTGATTTCCTAAGACCTGTCTACGCGTTAAGCCATAGTGAATAACGATTCTTCCTAAGACCTATCAACGCGTCAAGCCAAAGTGGATGACGGTTGATTTCCTAAGACCTTCCTACGCGTTAAGCTATAGTGGATAACGATTCTTTTCTAAGACCTATCAACGCGTCAAGCCATAGTGGATGACGATTGATTTCCTAAGACCTGCCTAAGCGTCAAGCCATAGTGGATGACGTTTTATTTTCCTAAGACCTGCTACGCGTCAAGCCATAGTGGATGACGATCCTTTTTCCTAAGACCTGTCTACGCGTTAAGCCATAGTGGATAACGCATCCTTCTCAAAGCCGACGTGCTAAGCCACAGCGGGTGACGATGTTGACAGCTGACAGGATACGACACCGGGAAACTACGCCGAAGTCAGGATAATTCTAAGTGTAAACTTACATTAAATAACTATACCATAAGTAACTAGCATTAAAGTGAATGACATAACACAAAATTAAGAATAAGTGATATATTGTAGTAAATCTGTGAACTATCTATTTTTTTTAAACAATAAAAGTGGAATTGAAATTTACGTACCTTGTGACAATTTTTTTGTGATCAAACCCTGGACACCGGCGAGTGATACCTCGGCTAAAAGGTTCGTCACACTAGTTGTTGAATTGTTGCTAGTTATTGCGTTGCTGCTAGTTGTTGTGTTGTTGCTGCCGGTAATTTGTTGCTAATTCAGTGTTGTTCTATGTTGAAGTATATGTTATAAGTATGTTTTTTTTTTGCTGTTTTTTAGTGTTGCTGTTGCCAATGCGTATGGGTGCAAGTTTTGTTGCTGTAGTTTGTATTATCAGCATTGTTGTTAGTGTTGCTATGTTGTGTTGCTGTTTTGATTAATGTTGTTGCTACGGGTGTTGTGTTGTTGCTGGTAGCACAATGGTGGTCGCCTTAACATTATTGTATATTTATTGCTGTTTGTTATATTGTTGTTGTTTATGTTGCTCGTATCGATGTAGTGTTGCTGTTGCCAATGCGTTGATAAGCTATGACTACAAGTTGCTGTTGTATGGGCGCTGTTCCTATTTAGATAATTGTTGTAGTTGCGGGTGTTGTGTTGTTGCTGCTACCACAATGTTGGTCGCGTAGCCATTGCTAGTAGTGTTGTTATGTATTTATTGCTATTGCTAAATTTTTGTTGTTAGTGTTGCGATGCTATAGTTGTTAATGTTGTTTGGTTGGGTGCATCATATTTACAAGTTGTGTTACGAGTAATGTTGTTGCTATTTTGTAGTACTGTTCTTTAGAGTTTTGTTGTTGGTTCCTTGGTGCCAATGTTGCTGTTGTTTCTAATTTTCGTTGTTTGTTTTAGGTTTTATCTGTTGACAAAGTAATTTTTAATTAGCTTTCTTCGTTTCTCCACATGCGTGATATTAATTATCTCTGTCGGGAGTTGGTTAAGAAGAGTTGGTATCGTTGTTTCCAGCGTGCTTTTGCCATAGTTATTAAAAAATGGTGTGACTTTAGATCTGCCTTCCGTTCTTTGACGCGTACCATGGTGGTGGTCGATCAGGATTCTAAAGCGCGGGTCATCATAGAATTCGAAGATTAGGGATGATTTAAATATTCCTTCGACGTTGAGTAGCTCAAGTTGTTTACTAATTTTTCCATTATTAATGTGGATATTTTTTTTTTTCTAGAATTTTTAGTAGGTAGTTTTGACTTTGTTGTAGTTGCCTGCAGTGCGTTGAAGATCCCCACGCCGTTATGCCACGACGGATATAGGATTCACTTAATGCTTGATACGCTTGCTTAAGTACTCGAAAATGACTACAGTTACCTAGATGGTGCAGCATGTATGAAGTACTTCGGAGTTTTTTATGAAGTTGGTCGATGTGATCATGCCATTTGAGGTTAAGATGAACAACTACGCCGAGATACTTATACGTTTGAACCACTTCTATGTAGGTATCACAAATATCATTCGTATTACAGCTGGAGGCACGATTTGCATGCAAGCACTCAGTGTTATGGAATTTTATTTTGATGTCGCTATAGAGAACGTGTGGAGGCTTTATATGGATTAAGTCCCATTTCCAATAACGCGTGAGATGCGTTGCGTTTTACGCTGCGGAAGCTGCGTGAAAAAATCAATTTCCAATAGAGCGTGTGCGTGAACATATGATTACCCGCACTTCTGCTTAGCGAAGCATAATTTTGAACAGTACCCGGCTCAGTCAAATTTGTAAATAGCATTTTGTTTGCGATGTTTTGTTTTAGTTCAACTGAACGTAAAATTTTAACAATCAAGATATGACACAAATTACGCAACTATATACTTATATTTAAGAAAAAAAAATAATTTGAGGTCATTTTGTTAATTTTGATTAAAAAGTATTCGCACTAGTACCAATTACCTTATAATAAGTTGTCAACAGTTTATACAACACTGTTTTAAGTTACTCGAAAAAACGAATTTGTACGAAATTGTAAACATTGCAAAACAAAATAATAAATTACGTATATTAAAATGAATGCAGACCGAAGGAAAGTTTTAAGAGTATTAAGGTGCGTATAGGCAACTTCTATTGTTCATAATAAATCGAAAATAATATATTTTAAGGTGTGCAACTTTAGGTTTTCTTGCCTACAACGAAGCATTGGAACTACAAAAAGCGAGAAGGTGGTGGGTTCATCCAATGTTTCAGGATCGAGATCAATATGGTTTTTACGAGACAACGTTTGTAAAAATGAAGCGGGAAGATGGAGAAATATTCTTCAGAGCAACTCACATGCACGTAGATGAGTTCGATGCGCTTCTCAATCTTTTGCGCTTTCGGCTAGAAAAGACCTCACATCGCAAGTCCATACCTGAGTGTCGATTGGCTTTGGCAATAATGTAAGTAAAAAATAAGTATTTTTATTTGAAATATGATTGAATAATTTTGAAACAGATATGTAGCTTTTGGAGGCGCGCGGTATACATACGCATTTAAATTCAAAATGTCAACGACATCTGTTGGGCGTATTATAGCCGAAACGAGCCAAATAATATGGGAAGAGTTGAGCCCGATATATTTGTCACCACCAAGCTCAACCGATTGGCTAAGTATTGCGGGCGAGTATGATCAGAAGTGGAAGTTCCCACATTGTCTAGGCGCCATTGATGGGAAACACATATCAATTGTGTGTCCACCTAATGCAGGCTCGCAATTTTACAATTATAAAGGTCGCCATAGTATAGTACTACTTGCCATCTGTGATGCCAACTATTGTTTTACAATGGTAGACATAGGAGCAGTGTTGCCAAGTTAGCCTTTTTCAGGCTAGATTTAGCCTTTTTCTTTGTCATTTAGCCTGAAAAATCGAGTTTAGCCTTTGCCTTTTTTAAGCCTTTTTTGTGGAAATAAAAGGAAATATTATCTTTATTTTCCTTCAATCTCTTTGTTATTTTAATGTTTTTTTTATCTTTTAATTTCGAATGTTGTTTTATAAGTTTTTCTCTCCTGGTGGCTTTTTATTTTTTCTAATTTTGCACTTCGAAAACAACGTAAAATTAGCAGTGTATTGTCGGAAGTGTGTGGTCGGCTTTATTCCAATTAACAATTGAACAAACCTTTTGCATCGATCCGTTCACAGTATGAATGCTTGCGTTATTGTGAATGCAAACGCAAATTCCTTGTAACGTTATTTGTAACGATTTTTTTGTGAAACTAAAAATACACATAAATAAATATAAAATGGACAATTAAGTAAAAAGAATTGTTTGCAATAACATTGTGTTTAAATAATAAAAATTTTCAATAAAAAAATCATGCAGGTACATCAAAAAAGTACGGAAAAATACAGCATGCGAATCTTCAGCCGAAGAAGCTTTAAACGAACATAGTAGCAGTGAGCACAGTTCTAACGATTCGGAGAAGGAACGAGGCACAAGTTCAAAGAAAAGGTAGGATGGCTAATTTTTTTTTATGTAGTTCGTTTTTTATTTTAACCAAATTACTTTCAGGAAGTATTTGCAGAAAACTCGAAATGGCTGGCTAGCTGATCCTCGTTTAAAAATGTGGCTTGTAAAAGGAGACAATTATTTGAGTTGCAAATCTTGCCTTTGCAAATTAAGACCAAAACTTGATGGTCTTATTGCACACTCTAAAACAGCAAAACATAATAAAGCCATTGCGCCCTTTTCCAGTGGAATGGTGTCTTCTTTGCCTTTAATAAAGTCAACATCTAACAAAAACATGAAAATAGCAGAGCTGAAGAATGCGTTATACGCTGCTTGTCATACCTCAATTCGAGCGATCGACCATCTGACCATCATGCAAAAAGATGTGTTTTCAGATAGTAAACTATCAGATGAGCTGCGTCTAGGTAGGACAAAATGTAGTGGGATTATAAAAAATATTTTGTCTCAGTTCTTTAAAAAACAGCTTCAATTAGATATCGGATTGTCTTCATATAGCTTAATCATTGATGAGTCAACTGATGTTAGCATCAAAAAGTATTTAGGGATTGTTATTCGATATTATAGTGAAAATAGTATGGAAATTATAAATACATTTCAGCTATTTTTAAAACCTTAAAAGAATTCGGTCTTGACATTAAAAACTGTAAAGGACTTGGAACAGACAACGCTAGCGTAATGGTCGGTGTAAATAGGGGCGTGATAACTATTTTACAGAAACACAACCCAAACATAATACTTGTGCCATACATTTGTCATTCTATTCAACTGGCCGTTTCTAGCGCTTCTAAAAGTCTACCTAGTGAAATAGAATTTTTATTTTCTGAAACCTTCAATTGGTTTTCAAAATCGGCTTCTAGGCAAAGTTCTTATTCAAAACTATTTTCCGCAATAAACGATGGACACGAGCCATTGAAAATCGTTAGAGCCTGCGACACAAGATGGTTGTCCATCGAAACAGCAGTCAAGAGAATTTGTGATCAGGGGCTTGAGTTAAAAACTCATTTTGAGATAGCATGCCTTAAAGAGTCATGCCATAAAGCAATGCTTTTGTCAAAATTGTATGTTGATACTAATCAAGCATACCCCCAATTTCTAAAGCCAGTTTTAAATGAAGTTCAAATAATAAATAAAATGTTTGAAAGCAATACGGCTGACCCAACAAAACTTTTTGCTGAAGTGAATACATTACTATCTTATTTATGTAATATAATTACATATAGCTGCGAGGAATTTGATCCTTTAAGTTCCAATATTGAACCTTTTCTTATTTCATTACCACATTTTTCATATAATTTTGAGGAATTTATTAAATCGAAAATCAACCAAACTATTGATATTGATGCAGAAAAAGAAATTCGTGAAACATGTCAAAATTTTGTAACTACTCTTATCAAACAGTTGCGTCAACGTTTACCAAAGAATATCAAAACATTAAAAAATATAGACTTCTTTTCTTTTCAAAACTCTTTAAAAAGAGTAAAATCAAATATATTTTCTCATATAGACAAAGAAAAATACAACTATACTGATGAAGAAATTACAAATATTGAACTACAATGGCAAAAACTATCCTCTTTCAAGTGGATACGATTAAATTCAACACTTGAATTTTGGAAAGAGGTGCGTCAATTTAAAAACGCGTGTAATGATAATCCTTTCATCGACTTAGTTAATTTAGTATATAATTTTCTTGTCTTGCCATTTAGTAACGCTGAAGTTGAACGAATTTTCAGCGCAATGAACGTTGTTAAAACTAAGCAAAGAAATAAAATAAAATTGCATTTTCTAAATGCACTTTTAATGACAAGATGTTCACTAAAAAGACTTAAAAAATGCTGTCACGACTTTGAAATATCAGAAGACCTATTAAAATTTTTTGAAAAGCGCATGACAGTTTATGAAAAATATGACTCAGGATAATTTCGAGGATATAATGTTAGACCTCTAAGGGTTGGGTCATATTATTGCGCTGGAAGTTCGTTCAACTTCAGGTTTATTTTTATTTATTTTAATACGAAACATTTTAACCTAAAAATGGTTTTAAAATCTCAGATCTCAATTAAAATGTATATTTGTATTTTCTTTACACATTTTAAAAAAATAAACATAAAATTATATACAATATATTATATTTAATTTAACTTTATACATATATGTGTACCTTTAAATATGTAAATATATGTGAATTTAAGAACACCAAATTTTTTTGCCTTTTTCTTCAGATTTTTAGCCTTTTATTTTTAGCTTTTTACTTTAGCCTTTTTTTTTAAACTGTTGGCAACACTGTATAGGAGCTTCCGGTTCCCAAAGTGACGGCGGCATACTGGCGAACACAACTTTTTGGCAAATACTGTCGCAAAGAAAGTTGCCTGAGAAAATTTGATGCGTCCATTCGCAGGTAGATCATGATTTCGTGGTATTCTTTTATGACTGTGGAAATTTTCGTGGTATTTTTGAATGACTGGGAATTTTTTTTTTTTTTTTTTCGTCAAAGACTGTTGGAATTTTTCTGGTATTTTTAATGACAGAATTTTTGTGACACTTTTAAATTCAAAAATTACCGTGGAAATTTTTGTGGTATGTTTTAATTATCGATGTAGGAAAAAGGTTTTACTTTTGTTGGCAGCTAGGCTTTAAATACATATCTTATCATTATTTTGGAGTATTTTTTACGCGGCTTTTGTTATTAACGTCATCATTTGTTGTTTGTATAATTTTAGGGCAGAATTTGTCTGCAGAGGAAGAAAATTTCAACAAAAGACTGTCCCATGCTCGCGTAACGATTGAGAACGCTTTTGGAGTTATGTCAGCATGATGGCGGGTTTTACTCAACAACATAGCCGCATTGCCTGAGAACGTTGACAAAATTGTAAAGGCAACAGTCGTCCTGCACAGTTTTTTGATGTTGAAAAAAGGTTCTTCGTACTGTCCAGCAAACTACATCGACACAGCATCTTTGAGCCATTACCTTCATCACGTAGTCACAATGCTACTCGAGAGGCATACAAGTTGCGAAAAACAGTGTCCTCTTGCCTTTTGGAGCACTAAGTTAATCTATTTTAAATATTTTACAGATTACAATAAGTTACATAGATTACGTAAACTCTCCGAATAAAGGAAAAATGTTTTTGAATATGTTGTTGCTCAGCATTTTTTATTGTTTTTAACATTGTTTTTGTTGTTAACAGCTCGTTTAGAAAGAAAAATATTTTAGAATCAATCCAAAATTCTGGTAAGTTGAAATTAAATAAAAATTAACATTTAAAATGGTTTCAAAACAAATCTAAGAAAAAATATTAAATGTTTAAATACAAAACCAAGATAGAAATTCACTTTCTTCGAGTGACAAAATACCTTTTGTAACTATTATTGCCTATTTGTAACAATTTTGTGCAATGACTCCGTTACACCCATCATCAAAGTTGATAGCTCTATGGGTGACAAATTAAAACTTTTTACTATCTTCACAATTGACTGGAGAAACATGTCAACGTTGTCTGGCTCCTGCTGATCTATTGTGCTAGCCAGCTTGTCAAGGAAACCCGAAAATTTGTCCGTCATATCCAGTTTCTTCTTTTTCGACGAGGTGCTGCTGCTACTACCGTAACACAAGTCCTGCGTTCCGTTGCCTTGAGTTGACGAAACTTCTGGCACAGGTGTAGCTGAAATGATATATATAAGGCATTTAATATGACTTCTGTTAATGACCTTTACACTTACTGTATGAAGAAGAAGCGCATGTTTCAAAATCGAAGAGTGGTCCAGGCTCCGGTGAAATTGTCGTTTTCCTCCCTGAACTGCTGCTGCTTGCTGAGCACACATATTCACTGTACGTGGAAACTGGGGATATGTCTGGAACAGGTACAGCTGTAATTGAAGTAATTAATTTTCACATTCTTCACATTCAAAATATTTACTTTGAGTTGAACTGAATTCTGTGAAAATAATATCCTCCACATTTGTATTCTCCGAAATGTTGAGCTGGTCGTAGTTGCTGCAATGTCTTAAAAAAAAAGCATACATTAATATTGATTTTCAACAACAAGGAATGTCCTACTTTCTCGGCTCAATCGACGTTGCTCAACGTCATTCTGCAAAGTCTGATCAACTTTGCAGGTATACCGAACTCAGACATTATTGCGTATAGGCAATCCCTTCTCGTGCTATCGAACGCAGCTTTAAAATCGACAAAGAGATGGTGTGTGTCAATTTGGGTTTCGTGGGTTTTCTCCAGGATTTGTCGTAGCGTGATAATCTCGTCTATGGTAGACTTACCAGGTCGAAAGCCACACTGATAAGGTCCAATCAGTGTTTTTGTAATTTAATCTTTCTCACAGTACGCTTGAGAGAACCTTATATGCGATGGAAATTAGACTGATACCTCAATAACTTGCGCAGATTGTTGGGTCTCCTTTCTTAAGTAAAGGGCACAGTACGCTGAGGTTCCAATCGTCGGGCATGCTTTCTTCTAGCCATATTTTGCTGATGAGCTGATGCATGCGCCTTATCAATTCATCGCCGCCGGTTTTAAACAATTCAGCTGACAGGCCGTCAGCACCCGCTGCTTTGTTGTTTTTGAGTCGTTGGATAGCAACTCGAACCTCATCATGGCTAGGTGGTGGTACTTCCACTCCGTCATTGTTGATTGGTAGCTCTGAACTGTGCTCTCCATGGGAGGCATTGGTGGAATCGTCGCCAGTAAGTAAATTGGAGAAGTGCCGTCTCCACAATCTCAGCACACACTTCGTATCCGTATTCAGATCTCCATTTTCGTCTCTACAAGTGGATGCTCCCGGCTTGAAACCTTGGGTTAGACGCTTAACCTGTTGATAGAATTTTCGTTCATCGTTCTTGCCCTGGTACACCTCTAGTTCCTCACGCTCACGCTTTTCCTGCTCTCTTTTCTTGCGTCTGAAAAGGCGCCTCTCTTCCTTCCTCTTTTCGCGGTAGTTTTCTCGCACGGCTCGCGTTGCAGCTGGCTGCAGCGTTTTTCTATAAGCGGCGTTTTTTACTGCAGTCGCAATGCGACACTCCTGATCATACCATTGGTTCCGAGGTTGCGGGCGCCGGAAACCAATGACTTCTTCAGCGGCAGCGCGCATGGAGTGGGATATATGCCCCCAGAGTACGCCGGCGTCGTCGGGTCCAGAGGTTGGTTGGCTGAGCTTAACCGAGAGTTGAGCGGAGTAGGCTTCCGTCGATTACAACATGATCAATTTGGTTTCGCGTTTTTTGATCAGTGGACAGTCAGGTGGCCTTGTGGATGTCGAGGTGCTTAAATCTGGTGCTGCTAACTACCATGTTTCGCGCCGCGGCGAAGTCAATCAGTCTTAGACCGTTGTTCGTGGAGGTCTCATGAAGACTGATCTGACCGACAGTGGGGCCAAAGATGCCTTCCCTTCCGACTTTCGCATTAAAATCGCCGAGGACTATTTTCACGTCATGGACCGGAAGGTGGTCGTATACGTCCTCAAGACTAGCGTAGAAAGCGTCTTTGACGGCTTCGTCCTTTTCCTCTGTCGGGGCGTGCGCGCAAATAAGGCTGATGGAGAAAAATTTTGCCTTGATGCGGATCGTGGCCAATCTTTCGTTGACAGGTGTGAACCGGGAAACAAGGTGGCGTAGTTTCCGGCTAACAACGAATCCACATCCAAATTCGCGCCTCTCCGCATGGCAGCTGTAGTAGATATCACAGTGTGCTTGCTTAGAGCAGCCTTGCCCTTTCCATCGCATTTCCTGGATGGCGGTGATGTCAGCCTTTATCGTTTTGAGGGCTTCCGCCAGTTGGATAATGGCACCTTCCCTATAAAGGGTTCGGACATTCCAGGTGCATATCTGTAAATCATTGTCCGTTTTTCGTTTGCGGTGGTCGTCAACGTAATTGGGGTTCTTATCCGAGGCTGGTTTAGTTTTCATTGGGCAGTAGTAATGTGGCGGGACCCAAACCCTGCGCACATTCCATGTTTAAGGTCTATGGAGTGACCCGTCGCTCAAATTAGCCGTCAAACTGACGGATGCCAGTTTGCCGTTGCCCAGGGAACACCACGTGGAGGTTTGAGTCGACTTGAGACGATTTCGACATGGATAATGCTGGCCTCGCCAGGTTGAGGCGGTCAGACACGTTGCCATGTGAAGGAACAAATGTCGATCACTCTTACAAAAACATTGTGTGCTTTGTCAAACAACTCCATTCATGTTGCAACAGATGATTGGTTCCCTCAAAACGTTTGATGCTGCTCGGTTTTTTCGTCTTGTGACTACCCCCGCTTCAATGAGTGAGAAAGAAAAATGTTTGCTTTTTGTGATGCGCATTCTATATATTGCGTATTCTTTATGCAATTTACAAAATTTATAAATTCATTATAACATTTTTATTATAAAATTTCAAAACTACCAACAATTAAGATAATGTTAATCACGTTTGCTAATGATCTCTCTCACAAATATATTTTATGTTTTGTCAAACAACGCCATGCATGTTCCCACACACAAAATGTTCGATGCTGTTTACTTTGCTTTTTTCTCTTGTTGCTGTCCTCCCGTGTCAATGAGCGATAAAGAAAATTGTTTGCATTTTGTGCCTTGTGCCTTTGTGTATTGTATATTCTTTGGTAATATCTAACAATTTCTGAAAAAAATATTGATACTTAGATTTAATTTTCTTTATGTGGAAAAATAATGCTGTTTAATGATCCGAAATATTTTTCTGGATCTGCCCTTCCGATCTATTACCGTATTAAAGAGATCCCCAGGCAAATTTATTTTAAAAGAAGATATAAGTAGTACGCTCATATGAAAACTTGAATTTGTAAACCGAAATATTCTTGTTAAAAGGTTCAATTTATATAATGTAAAATTTTTTCTCCGGATGTATCAAGATCAAAACGAGATACAAATATAGATCTAGAATGCTGGACAACCACAATCTATTTACAAGATGGCAGATTAATGCTTTTTTCAATATTTGTTTTGGTATGGCACAAGTTAAAATCGAGCTCATTACGGAAGTTGAAGTTTTAAGAATAGTACATTTTTTTCTTACCAGAATTACCCGGAGAATCATCTCTTACGACTATTGTTGGGACCACTTCAGATTATATATAAATATAAATTTAGATCAGCTGATGCTCCCTCATTAGTATGGGCAATATATTCAGTAATATTATCTTTATTTACAGACTCAGTTGATTGCGCTTCGGAAGGTGAGTTCAAAACTGGTGAAAGTGGAATTAAATTATTATTATTATTAACTGACGGAGGTATGGATATGGATATTTAGGCTTATGGGAAACAAAAGCTTTATCCATTATTTAAAATTTTCTAAGCAAATCTTTAAAATCTGCCAATCTGGCTTAAGCCGTCACCAAGTCCTAAGACACCTCTAAAAAGCCTCTTCGAGATTCCCTTATAAGCTTCAAAATATCTACATCAGTAGATCAGCAGTCTGTATTAGATCAACGAAGTCCTTAACTTTCATGTAATTTTGAGTGCATCAAAAATTCTCGCATTCAATGCTGCACACTTTACGTGATAAAAGGCATCACGCAACCAGCAATTAACCAACTGGTCGGATTCACCTTTTACAGTGCAGTTGCGGAAATTGCAGAACATTTTTAATGATTTTTAATATTTGTCAAACACTTTGAGACAAAATAGTGAACTAGAGTCAAAATGCAACTGAAAATAAAAACCAAGTTTTGCTCTCGCTTCAAAAAGCTAAATATAAAATTGTTGTTGCTAAATAAAAAACAACAGATGCAAATAACAAAATGTATACATATAAATATAGTATAAAAGCAACTATTTTGAAAATGATTCAGCGTTTTAAGAGATAAAAAGCAGAAACAATAAAGTTGAAGGTCCTCAGCAAAGTTTAACAATCTGACTCGATTAATCCTTGGCTAAATAATTTTGCGGAAAATAACAATTTTAGATTTTTTTTAAGAGCACGAATAAAATACATAGCTTAGGTAAAGAGTATTGCCAGAGTATATGTTGCTGCACGTAATTTTAATGTTTTAATGAGTAATGCTTGAACGCTGACCTCTTAAAATTTAATTTTTTGATTATTGTTTACTAAACCTCTGCACAAGTGCGCTTGAAATGTGTTGCAGAACACTGGTTTGTGGAGCAAGTTTGGCTGTGTTTTGCTTTCATCAATTAAAACAAACGTAAACTACAGAGAGCACTCTTTGCGTGAGCCGAACAAAAACAAACGAAAACCGAAGCAATGTTATGCTTGAGTCTACAAAGAAGAGCGCAGCAGAATGAAATGAAGGGAAAGTAATGTGAACAACAGCAGAGCGCTTGAAGCTATGCTAAGCTATATGATGCTGTATTTGTTAGTAGCATTGCCTGAACTCGTGTCAGGCTTGTTATTGCGTCATACTATCGGTATGGATGTCGTAGCTGGAGTTGATAAGCAGGCGTTGCCATAGCTGCTGCTGGCTAGTTGATGGTGTGTGTGTGTCGATATCGGGCATGTTGCTTGTTGCGTCATACCGTTTGCATGTCACCTTGTCTGTGAGTACCGTTGCTCCGCATAATGTCTGTATGCATGTTGCCATGTGTAGCTGGTGTAAGCATTGTTGCGTTGATGGCGCATACATTATTATATGTGGCGTATATATTGTGGGGGCCTATTTCCCAGAAATAGGCCCCCACAATATTAAATTAAATTAAAGTCATTAAAGAATTTAAAAAAAAAATATATATTAAATAACAAAAAAATCCATTTTATAAAATTTCTTGTTGTCTACGTTGTGTCTCTTGTTGTTGTGGGCTTGTTTTTACCTTTATTATTTGTGTTGATTTTGTTAATTATGGTTTCTAATTGTGTTGGATTGTGGTTATTGCTGCTGGTGCTGTTGATGATTATAATATTAGCAGGGACTCAATATAATAATTATTTTTTTTAGAGGACGCAAAAAGGTTAAACAATTTAAGATTTATTATTAGAAAAAAACGCATGACCATTAAGTCATTAAAAATATGTTTTTGGTTTCTTATAACCATTATCGAAACCAAAATGTTTTTTGGTTTCCCATAACCATTATCGCAACCAGAATGTTTTTTTGATTGGCCATAGCCATTACAGCAACTTAATTTTTTTTTTTTGGTTACCTATAGCCTTTATCGCAATAGAAATTTTTTTGTTTTGTTTTGCTATCCGTCAAGATAATTGAAACTAAAAACCTTCATATACCAAGCACTGTTGACAGTTACGGCGATATCTTGCCAAATTGGCGGTTTTAACAACTACTTTGTCGAGGGAATTTATGCTATGGGTAACCAAAAAAAAAAATTAGGTTGCTGTAATGGTTATGGGCAACCAAAAAACATTTTGGTTGCGATAATGATTATGGGCAACCAAAAAATTATTTTGTTTTCGATAATGGTTGTGGGCAACCAAAAAAATATTTTGGATGCGATAATGGTTATGGGTAACCAAAAAAACATTTTGTTGCGATAATGGGTCTAAGCCACCAGTACCAAAAAGGATTGATAAATAATAATTATCTGAAGATTTTTCTAAAATTGGTCATAACTGTTATGTCTCTAAATGTTAGTTAGCTTATTAGTCAGCTTATACACGGCGCGCCTCGCTGCGCTCAGCGCTTATCCCCTAAAAGACGGCTTAGCTTTAGTGAAGCCATGCTTTTATAGTATGCTCGTAACGAGTTTCATTGACGTGGGACTTATTTTGAAAGCTTTACCGAAAGTTTTGGATGCTGAAAAAGGACCACGCCCCTCGTCAAACGCCCATAAAATGTTAAAAGTGGAACGCCATGTGTAAATTGAGGTCGAATACTAAATTCCGAGGCTGTGCGACCTATAAATCTAAGACTGTTCGATACCGAAGGCTGGTTTAGTTTTCATTGGGTAGTAGTAATGTGGCGGGACCCAAACCCTGCGCACATTCCATGTTTAAGGTCTATGGAGTGACCCGCCGCCCAAATTAGCCGTCAAACTGACGGATGCCAGTTTGCCGTTGCCCAGGGAACACCTCGTGGATGTTTGAGTCGACTTGAGACGATTTCGACATGGATAATGCTGGCCTCGCCAGGTTGAGGTGGTCAGACACGTTGCCATGTGAAGGTTCGCCCCCTGTTCCCCAATAAGAACAATATTAGAACAATAATTGCTAATAGGTGCTACTACGGGCTCAGTAAGCAACTAAGTTCCAGAGCCCTCTCTCGATCGACAAAACTAACACTCTACAAGACGTTCGTTCTACCTGTGCTGCTTTATGGTGCTGAGGCATGGGTAGTTTCGCAAACTGACGCAGCCGCTCTGGGGGTGTTCGAGAGAAACGTTCTTCGCAAAATCTTCGGTCCTGTTCGAGTCGGCGATGACTATCGCATCCGAATGAACCACGAGCTGTATGAGCTCTACGGTGACATTGACGTAGTTCGGCGTATAACTGTGCAGCGACTACGCTGGCTGGGTCATGTCCATCGTATGAACGACGAAGCTCCAGCAAAAAAGGTGCTCGAGGCGAGGGTCGCTGGTCAACGACGACGAGGGAGACCATGCCTCCGATGGATGGACCAGGTTGAGAAAGCCCTAACCGCACTTGGTGTATCCGATTGGAGAAGGCGCGCGCAAAGCAGAGGCGCCTGGCGAGAGCTGATGAGGTCGGTTGAAACCCGGACACGGGTTGTTAAGACCACCTAAGTAAGTAGTAAGTTCGATACCGAAAATTTGAGGTGTATTTAAGGTGCCTTTTACGATCGGCACCAGCCTTCACAGGAACCCTCTCAAGGTTTTGGTAAAACAATTGGCTTAGCGGTTTCGGAGTTTTTACGTGACATACACATATACCTATATACGCATATACATTAAGTCACCTCACGCTCCTTAGACAAAAAAGTGTTCAGTCCGGTTCTTCAAAATAATCCATGGCTAATGTTATGATAATCCCCAAAACATTTCGACTAAAAATATTGGCTGGTATGGTAGTTAAAAAATACAAACGGTCAGAAATAAGAGTAATGAAAAAGTTCTTTTGCATCAAAAAATCTAAAATTTTTTAAGTTGGACCAAAGATAATGCGGATTTTTATGAATGGTTTTAACGTTTTTTCAAATTATTTTCACTAAAATTCAATTGAATTTTTTCCCAAACTACTTTTAGTCAAATAAATTGTAAAATGTAAAAAATGTGTAAATTTTTTTGCAATTAATAACACAAAATATTTCATTCAATTTAAATCTTTCACCTTAAACTATATTTTATCATCAATAGATAATTTAAATAATATAAAAAAAAGTTACAAAATTAATGAAACCTCTGGTCCGACTGCAAAAATTTAAAATTTGTTGGTGAAGATTGAAAGAACTTTTTCATTACTATTATTCCTGACCGTTTGTTATCTTTAACTACCATACCAGTAAATATTTTTACAAAAAACTCAATTTTTAGAGCATATTTTAAACCATTCTGTGTCATTCCATTCACAACCATTCTGGTTGAGGTGCGTGGCTTGTATGCCATAAAACCCAGGGTCGAATTCCATCTGACACAGAATGTTTTTTCAATTGAATTAATTTTTCTGTTCGGCCGTCATCTCTATGCAGACAACGGCAAACCTCATAGAGTAAAAACTGACATGAAAAGCTTCTTGAGAACATAAGCCGTTCGGAGTCGGCATAAGACTTGTAGGTCCAGTTCTCGATCATTTGTGTTCAAACATTCCACAACACGCACAACACAATTGATCATAAGAAGTTCGATCAAAGTCTTTTCAAGGACTGAAATGGTCATTTCGTTTTTTTTTTATTTCAACCTATTCCAGCTCACGGATAGCTATCGCTACAGTTGAAATATTTGGGGAATATTCATAACATAAATCATTATTTTGAGGAACCGATCCGAACACGTTTTGTTTTTTGTAAGGACCCTTAGATTACATTCATACACTTTTCACAGAAAGATAGATGAGCAGAAAAGGTAGGCAGGGCAACATTTATATATATAGTGACTGCCACTTGGTCCCATTGCACCTACATACCAAGTTTCACTATCAAAACGTGTACAGCTCAGAAATTACAATGATTTCTGAAAAGTCGGCGTAGATAAAGTGCCACACGCCCATTTTTTTAAGGGTTAAGGCAGTAACTATATGAACTAATCTATCAAATTTTGGTCTGATACTGTAAAAAAGACTGATATATATCCTTTTTACGGATTTCTGGGCGTTACAAGTGGGCGTGGCAACATTTATATATAAAGTGACCGACACTTGGGCCCATAGCACCTACATACCAAGTTTGACAATCAAAACGTTCACATCTCAGGAATTAAAATTATTTCTAACCGATAGCTCTGCCAGATGTGCTTATTTAGTTATAATTTTTAAATTGTAATTAACTATAGTACATCAAAAAATAAATAAATTCAATGAAATTATTTCGGAAGAGTGGGCACAGATATAGTGCTACATGCACACTTTTGCAAGGCTGTCGATAGTAAGCGTATGAACTTAATTACCAAATTTTAATATTTAACGATGAGAATCGTCTGATTTATAATAGTTCTATTGATTTGTGGCAGAGTGTGTGGCCCATACGCGAGAGAACCCTGGTTCGAATCCGACCTGACACTTAAAGTTTTTTCAATTGAATTAACCTTCATCGGTCCCTTGTGTAAATTTTACACTATTTTCAACTTTAAGGTTATATTTCTTAATTATAAGTTCATTAAATCGAGCCTAGATTTTGGCTCAATGTAAAAATCGAAAGTAAAGTTTATATTTTTGACATCTTTTTTTATGGTAGATGTCGCTGCTACCCTAAACAAAAAATTTCCCTAATAGGTTCCTAAGTGTAATATTTACACTACGCATTCTTGGCGAGCAAAATGCCACGTTGTTCTTCTTTATTATAACGGAACATATAATATACGTTGTGAACAGACGCGTTACTGTTTTGTTTGGTGTTTTATTTGAAAATTTCAATAAAAACGATGGATTTATCCGGTTTCGATGAGTATCCAAGTGATGTGAGTGGTGATTTTGATTCAGATAGTGATGACGACTTTGTGCCAGAGAACAATGAACCACATAGTGAGGATGAGTACGACAGCGATGATTCTGTCCAGCAAGAGACAAGACAATCGGCTATTGTTGATCCCAATATACTGCCAATATACTGCGTTCGAATAGAAATTTGTCCACTTCCTTCGCCACCAGACAAGGTAAACTTGAATTTTGTTATTACTATTGTTATTATATTTATTATATTTATTATACTATTAGTTATTATTATTGTGTTTCTTAGGACCTACTGCATATGCTGTGGCTCAGTGTACGAGTATTCTCACGACATTTTTATTATTCATTGAACCAATTCAACAAACTGTTCTCGAAATGACAAATCTGTATGGCCTTCGTCGGTACAAGGATGACTGGTTGCCCATTGATATGGTTGAATTGCATGCTTTTTTTGGTTTACTCATTTTGGCTGGCGTTTACCGTTCAAATGGCGAATGCGTCACGGAATTATGGAACGATAAGCATGGAAGACCAATTTTTCCATCTACTATGTCACTAAAACGTTTTAAACTTGTCAACAGCTGTTTGCGTTTCGATGACAAAGAAATAAGAAGACAGAGAGATAAATTGGCTCCGATACGTTCAATATTCGATAAATGGGTGCAGCGGCTAAAAGTCTTATATTGTGTTGGTGATTTTGTAACTGTCGATGAACAATACTGCCATTTCGTGGTCGATCACCATTTACACAATACATTCCATCGAAACCAGCCAAATATGGGTTGAAATTGTGGATCGCTACAGATGCTGAGACGTGGTATGCATATAATTTGCAAGTATATATTGGACGTGATCGTAACTGCGCACCAGAAGTAAATCAAGGAGAACGGGTGGTGCTGGAAATGACTGAAGGTACTGCAGTTATTTGCTTTGTTTAGTAGCTTCGAAACTATGACTATTTCTATACTTATTTACTCATTCCACAGGTTTAAATGGAAGAAATGTTACGTGTGATAACTTTTTCACATCTCATCAGCTCGCTAAGAAACTAAAGCAACGACAAATGACTATGGTAGGCACGATTCGCAAGAACCGGAAGGAAATTCCTCCTTCATTGGTGGATATGAAGAGAAAAGCTATTCATCATACCGAAGCTGTATTCGACCATAATTTACGTGCTTGCATGCTATCATATGTTCCAAAAAAACGTCGCTTTGTTACTCTGCTCTCCACTTATCATTCAACTGACGAAATTGATCCGAACGACCCACAAAAAAAGCCCGAAATTATAAAATTTTATAATAGAACTAAAGGCGGAGTCGACGTATTAGATAAGTTGGTTGCGACATACCGATGCAAAAGAAAGGTGAACCGATGGCCAGTTGCCCTCTTTTGCAACATGATTGATATATCGGCATGCAATGCTTTCATTATATACACAGCAATGAATCCAGGATGGAATATTCATAAGAAGAATATCAGAAGAAGATTATTTTTGGTCGAACTTGGTCAATCGTTGTGCACTCCATACATCCAGCAACGTAAACGACTGCCACGAAATCCGAATGCGCTTGCTGTCGTTAACAGCATCCGCAATACAGATTTTCCATCAACATCAATTGCAGCGCAGCACATCCCACCACAAGTCGGATCATTGACGCTAACTCATCAACCAGTCACCAAGAAGAGAGCTCGTTGTCACATGTGTCCTTATCTCTCGAACGCAAATAACGACGCCACACGGTGTGATTTGTGTACTAAATCTATCTGTCCGGCACACTACTATAAGCTATGCGAAAAATGTGCGCATCAACGGAGATTGAATTAATTTCAATTGCTTTTTTGTGATTTTTTAGATATTTTCCTGATTTCTCATTTTTATTTTGAATTGTTTTCCTTTATATTGATTTGAAAATTGTTTTATTTCTTTTAAAATTAATAAATTAATAAATAATTAAAACGATTAGATCGCATTTATTTCATTCATCAACAAAAATATGGCTCCTAGAAAAGAGTGTAAAATTTACACATAAGGGACCTATTCGTTTCTAAAAATAAGGGAACGATGAAGGTTAAAGTTTTTTCAATTGAATTAATTTTTCTGTTCGGCCGTCACCTCTCTGCAGATAATGGCAAACCTCAGAGAGTAAAAACTGTCATGAAAAGCTTCTTGAGAACATAAGCCGTTCGGAGTCGGCATAAAACTTGTAGGTCAAGTTCTCGATCATATGTGTTCCAAGAAGCTCGGTCAAAGTCCTTTCAAGGGTTGAATTTGGCCATTTCGTTTTGTTTTTTTTTATTTGAAGGTGGCACAAGTGGGCGTGGCAAATTTTCTTTTTATATGTATTGACTGCCACTTAGAGCACCTGCATATCAAGTTTTACTTTCAAAACGTGTACAACTCAGGAATAAGCATGATTTCGATAAAGTGGGCGTATATATGGTGAGACCACGCCCATTTTTTGTACATTGGCCGACAGTAATCATACGAGCTAAATTACCAAATTAGACGGCAAAAGCCGTCTGATATAAAGCATTTTTACTGATTTATGGGCGGTAAAAGTCGGCGTGAAAACATTTATATTTATATAGTGACTGCCACTTGGACCTATAGCAGCAAGATTCACTATCAAAACGTGTACAACTCAGGAGTAAGCATGATTTTGATAAAGTGGGCGTAGATATAGTGCGGCCATGCTAATTTTTTGTACATTGGCCGACAGTAATCATATTAACTAAATTACCAAATCTTAGTCTTCTACGGCAAAGCCGTGTGATAAAAAGCACTTTCACTGATTTGTGGGCGGTAAAAGTCGTCGTGAAAACATTTATATTTACATAGTGACTGCCACTTGGATCCATAGCACCTCCATACCAAGATTCACTATCAAAACTTGAACATCTCAGGAATTAAAATGATTTCTGAAAAGTGGGCGTAGATACAGTAAGACCACGTCCATTTTTTGCACAGTCACTGAAAGTAACTATCTGAAGAAAATTACCAACCTTTAGTTATGTACGATTAAAACCGTCTGATATATAGAATTTTTTTCTGGTTTGTGGGCGATAGAGTCGATTTGGGTTGTATGGGAGATACCACGCCCTCTTGTCCAATCAACACCAAACTTCACAGGAACACTCTCAGAGTGCTGCTTCAGTATCCCTTTAAAATTTCATAAATAATGGTTGGGCGGTTTTGGAGTCTATGCGTGATATACACACATACCCACATACATACATCCATTTTTATGTATATAGATATATGTATAGATAGATGATGTGATTACGTCTCTTGTTTGCGTTTATGGGATGTTTGTTTATTAAAAATGGGATGTTTTGCATTTTGTGCTGTTCTTACAATATTTTATAATTTTCCAACTAGTAATATACCTCTGACAGCTTTTCCTTTATCAAGGAATAAAAAAAAACAGTATATAAAATAGAAATAAAAACAATTAAAAAAAATAAAAAATAAAATATTTTGATTAAAATAAAATTTTAAATTTAAAAATAAAAAAAATATATGTATAAGAAAAAGCTGTCTTTAGTAAGAGGATATAAAACACACGATGGCTACTGTACGACTGTTGCTTTCAAACTGTCCTTTATTCTTTTCAGTTGCCGGTATGCCTGTGAATATATACAGCAATAAACTTATTCTAGACTTAACATTAGAGTGAGATAGAATAACGGACACAAGTAATAATACATAACGCTGCACAATGACACAGCATAGCAAATGTACTGCACAGTGGAATAGTATAACATATTGCTACAATTCGGCCGTCCTGACGACCAGGATCTCCTGATCCTAGATGCTTTAGCCATCACTACTACTTGACTCCACACGACCTTTAAGCCATGGTTTAATATTGGCTATTGTCCACACTCCTTTATATGGAGTGCGCCAAAGCTGAAACCCGTCCACGTCCTCAACGACATAACGATCATTTCGTAAAACTTTTGAAATTATATAAGGCCTTTTTAAGTTATGTGTTTATATAACTCCAATAATTTTTCAATTATTAAAGGTTATATTTTATCGAGCTCAAGGTCAATGTTGCTTTCCGAAGAAAGCAACTGAAAGAAAAACAACTAACAACAACAATAGCAGACTAGACAGCTGACAGCAACGAAACAGCTGTCTTGTCTGTTATGTGATTGATACTCTATATACGGTATTGTTGTTGTTAGTTGTTTTTCATTCAGTTGCTTTCTTCGGAAAGCAACATTGACCATGAGCTCGAAAAAATATAACATTTAATAATTGAAAAATTATTGGTGTTATATAAACACATAACTTAAAAACTTATGAAAGAAGGTCTTAATTAATTTACAAATACATTTTATAAGGCTTTCTAGACTTTGGAATCAGTTTTTTTGACACCCCACTACGAGAGTCAAAGTTATTAACCATAACGTCTTCTTCTCTATATACCGTAAAAGCGTGCCGCTTCTTGTCAACGTATAGTTTATTGTATTCCCGTAACTTTTTTTGGCTTAATTCTGCTTGAGCTTGTGTCTCTTTTATATTCTGACTAACAACATTTTGTACTTCGTCAATAACATTTTCTTTAAGACTATCTACTACTGTACCCTTTTGTCGTGTTTCAAGCAACATATCACTTGGGTGTTCATTTATCATTTGATGAACAGTATTGTTGCGAACATATTCAACCGTCTCAAGCATATTGTACCAATATAATCCTTTATATGGTTCTGTCATCTAGGCTAACATTGGCCCTAAGCTCGTGTTGATGAGATCAACAAAAATATATTAAGAATTGATTAATACAGGCATTAACTTGGCCAGTTCTTGTGCGCAACTGTAAGCCGGCATTGCGAAATGCAGCACGCGCACAACAATTAGGTCAAACTTAATGTTCAATTATTGCAATTTTATCTCGCAATAATTGGTTTTGCAAGAAAATTCTTAAATAAGCAGTTTTAAGCATAATATAGGTCAAGCAAAGTTTGATTAGAGAGAGTTTAATTATTCTATTTTGTTTTATAAACTTCGTTTAATACTAATTTAAAGCCACTAATAACACATATAGCAAACAAAACAGGTGTGTTTTATTTGTGAGAACAATAAAACAACAAGTTTTATTCATTGGTCTTTCGAGCCGCTAAGCAGTAGTGGCTAAGCGTACCGTAGCTTAGATAACGTGCAAGTTTATTTTATAAGCGTACCGTAGCTTAGATAACGGGCAAGTTTAATTTACAAGCGTACCGCAGCTTTAATAACGGGAAAGTTTATTTTACAAGCGTGCCGTAGCTTAGATAACGGCTTTAATAACGTGAAAGTTTTTTTAGAAGCGTACCGTAGCTTAGATAATGGAAACGTGTTAATCATTGAAAATCTACAATAGTTAAAATACGCCATAATGGGAGATTTTGAGGAAATAATCAAGCAACAAATAACGATGGAACAAGAGATTCACCGCTTGTGGGCAAACTACAAAAAGGACTTCGCTTCAAGAAAAAATCAACAATATTTCCAGAAACGATTAGAAGCATTAGATAGTTTCTGGACGGCCTTCCACATAAATAATGGACATTTATACGAGTATGAACGAGAATTTCCAAAACATGATTATTTTGTGAAAAATTTTTGCATGCAAGTGGAAAAGAGATACGAAGAAATGAAATCAGCATTTCGAAATGAGATAACTCAACTTCTACAAGGAACTGAGACAAAGCAGGGCAGGACGGAATTAGCTCAGATAAGCCTGAAGTAGAAAATTTGCAGCAAGCAGATGAAACCAAGAAGATAAATGCAATTAACGTCGGAAAAGTTGCAAAAGAACCACAGAAAGCAGCTTTAGCTAAAATACAATTAAATGATAGCACAAGTGATCATCATATAAAAATACGTCTTGGGTATACTCAAAGAAAATTTTGTAAAAATCGTAAATTCAATCGATGTTAGTAAAAGTGCCATGTTTCGAAAATTTAAACCTGAACAGTTAAAGTATTGTTGGAGTAAGATTACCGAACTCAATGATAATATACTGTCTGCATTCGAAGACCATGAACACGAAGAGAAGTACATACAGGACAATGAGCTGAGTGCCTTTGAGGAAATATACCAAGAGTCCTACATCAGCTTGCAGGAGTCTTTATCATCAAGTGAAGTTGCTGAAACAAGAAATGCTGCAGAGCGAAGAATTAAGATACCCCACTAAGCATTCCGGTATTAAGTGGAAAATATGAGGAGTGGACATCATTTTGAGAGTTATACGTTAGGTTGATTCATGAAAATAAGGAGCTCAGCGATATAAAAAAAAATACATTATTTGAAGAGCAATCTTCAAGGAGAAGCGTCAAGAATTATGGGCCATTTGATGACATCAGCTGGCAATTATTCAGCCGCAATTGAAATACTGAGAAAACGTTTTCAAAATCCTGCAGAACTGGTCAACAATTACATTCAAAAATTGCTGGGTCAAAGAGCTCAAGACATTAATGGATTACACAAAAGTGATTCTATACGGCATTGAACATTTAGGAGTAGATGTCAAGTCATAGAACCCGTTAGTAATCAACCTTTTATTACCAAAATTAGACAGCGAAACCCGAAAGTTATGTCAGCAATCAAAAGGATCGTCAACAGATATACCAAAATTATGCGATCTTTTCGAGTTTATCGAAGCAAGATTCAGATCACTCGAAAATAATAGAGAAAATAGCAGAGATATCAACAGTGATCATAGAATTAATAGAAACTACAATAAGACTCACGTAACAACGTTAGTGAAGGCTGTATGCATTGCATGTGGAGACGATCATCAACTGTATTTATGCAAGAAATTCGCTGGTATGAAAGTACAAGAGCGGCGCAATAAAGTTAAGCAAGCGCAGTTATGCTTTAATTGTTTTCGAAGCGGGCATGACAGTAAGCAATGCAACAACAAAAGACGATGCACAAGCTGTAATTTGAAGCATAATTCTTTGTTACATATGGACAGAGTAGAGGTGGCTAAAACTGAAAAAAAGGTAAACAAAATGCAGCAGCGAAGCCATTTAACAACACAGAAGTAGCTGCAACAACCAGAGATCGGGAACAAACTATTTTGTTGGCAACGGCTATGGTTAATATTAATGTGAAAGCCCAAATAAAGCCAGTAAGGTAACTCTCGATCAGGGATCGCAATCATGTGTGGTGACGGATCAACTAGCTAAAAGTTTAAAGATTCCTCTGATGAAATATGAAACACAGGTCAATGAAATCAATTGTTGTTTTATTGTTCTGATAAATAAAACACACCTGGTTTGTTTGCTATATGTTTTATTTTATTTTATATTCATTCATTTGAATATGCATGAATATTCAATGCCGAGATGTCGAAGCCACTCACGCAGCTTTGAAGTCACAACTGTCTATGGAATCATCCATTTAACCGCTTGTTTTCTCGAAGTAAAAAAAATTGCGTGACGCTTCACTTTTTATTCTTATTACTTTTTCACTCGTTTTAATTTAGGAATTTTCGAAGTTTAGTTATTTAGAAGTCTTATTTAAAATTTAGAAAACTTAAATAATTTTTTTTCTCGAAATTAACTTATTTGTGCAGTTCGAATCCTACTTCTGAAATTTAAGCAAGAAGATATAAAACACAGATAGTTACTGTATGACGGTTTCTCTCAAACTGTCCTTTATTCTTTTCAGTTGCTGGTATGCCGGTGAATATATACAGCAATAAACTTATTCTAGACTTAACATTAGAGCAGTGATTGGCACACTAATACTGTTATATTTTCAGCAGTTTTGTACTTGTGGTAGTCGAGTCTCGCTCTCATTTATTTTTCGCTGCATAACAATCAAGTTTGGAGCATCAAGTCTCAGCGCCAACTAATTGAAATAACTCCATGTTGGTGTTTATATATGTGAGAGAAGGGAGTGAGTTTGTAAACGAGTCTCTAGTAAGCGTTCCTCTACGCTCCCAACACTGCATTAGAGTGAGATAGAATAACGGACACAAGTAATAATACATAAGGCTGCACAATGACCCAGCATAAAAAATGTACTGCACAGTGTAATAGTATAACATATTGCTACATGTCGGAGGTATAATTTCGTACTAGCTAAAAAATATAAAATACCGTAAGGTTATATAAAATACCAAAAATCTAATTTTTAATTAAAAACTAAAGTATTTTGTATGTTAAAGTTGTCCAACATAAAATTTTGAAAATGCATTAAGTATGAATGCTTCTATACGATAATATTTTCAAAACGTCAAAAAGTAGTAGTGCTGACCTTGAAAAATGTGAATGAAATTTTTAGTGGACAAAAATATTAAAATTTTTCATCAAAGTGTTAGTAAATAATTACACCACAAAGAAGATCACTTCAAGGTCTTCAGAATATGTCCTTAACATTTTTTGTAGGACTAACGGTATTAAAGATATAGTTTTTTTAATTTATGTTAGAATGACGATTTGTGATTTTTTTTTTAATTAACCATTAAAAAAAATATGCAACTATTTTTATTTTCTAAATTACTTTTCACTTTTTTGATTACTTTTTTTGAATTGTTGACAAAACCAAAGGAATTACAAAAGGTGGATGACTTCCTCCTATTTCTGGAAGGGCAGTTTCACACACTGAAAACGATCGTCCATAAGGATAAGGATGCAACACCAAAACTACCTTACAAAGTTGTGTCTTCAATTGCAACTTCGAACAACAGCTGCTAGTTATGTAACAATGGTTGTTATCCATTATACTCTTGCAAGAAATTTCTACAGCTATCATCTACACAACGACAATCATGGGTCAAAACACCACAATTATGTTTCAATTGTTTTAAAAACGATCACACATCAAATAACTGCACATCAAAATATTGCTGCAAGTGTAATAAGAAATACAACACATTACTACATGTGGACAATAGAAATAAAAAGCAACAAGCTTCAAAATACTGTCAGCCGATGAAGCAATCAGCAGCACTCCAAATGCAACGTGTTAACTCAAGGATACGACTACTAGCAACAACAAGAATAAAAATCACAGCTGCCAATGGCAATTTAGGAGAGTTCAGAGCAATATTTCACTACGGGTCACAGGTCAACATCATTTCAGAACGTTCCTTCTTGGGAAGGCTTCCTTGTGCATTGAAGGAATGTGCATTGGTGATGCTCAAAAGAGGTCACTGAGAGAATTAATGTCAATATACAATTCAATAGCGGCAGCTTCACAACAAACTTGGATGCTTTTGTACTTCCAAACATCATTACCGCTCAACTGAGTCTTCTGGATACTTTAAATTGGAAAATCCCAGCCAACTAACAGCCAGCAGATCCAGATTTTTACAAGCAAGATATGATTGACATTTTGCTTGGTGCCTAATTTCACTTCAGTCTGCTGGTACCTGGTCATATAAAGTTAATGACTACCGACCCATTTCTCCAAAACACTTCACTTCATTTGGTTGGATTGTGAGCGGAAAATGTGGATCATATGAACCATCGGCGGAATCATTGACATGTGCAGTTTTCGGGATAAGAACGGATATCGAAAACAGAAGTGGTCCACTAATCGAGGCAATTGAAAGGTTATGGAAGATGTATGAATTCGAAACAAGTGAAAAGAGTGTGTCTCCATCAAAACAACAATACGAAACACACTTCCTTCAAAATATGCGCTAAAATTACCACGAACGCTTTATCGTAAAAATACTATTTCTTGAAAATCCAGCATATTCGGAGAGTAAATGATTTGATGCATGCGGAACCCACAGTTCAAAGTGAACTATTTTCAATTCTTCTACGCTTTCGGTTTCCTCGTTTTGTTTTCATGACCGATATCTAGAAAATGTATCAGCAGATCCTAATGCATCCAGAAGATTAACGGTATCAAGTCATAATTTGGAGAGAAGATCCAACAGCAGCAATTAAGTACTATCAATTAAACACCGTCACATATGGTACACGGGCAGAAACATACCTGGCAACAAAATATTTGCAACAAATCTCAAACGACAAGTTTAGTCATCAATAGATGACTGCACATCAAGTAAATTATGGTCTTGGAGGATTAAACAGCCATAGAAATGCAACAACAATTTATCAAAATACTGAGCACACATGGATTCAATTTATTGACAATGCTAATACAAATTATTGACAAATATCCCACAAGGTGACCAGGAAGTGAATTTTGATTTCTCTAAGGACAGTAATGACTCAACAAAAACACTGGGCTTGCTATGGTTACCGAAGGCTGATGTATTTTGCATCAGAAAAACTCTGGATCCTGTGCGGACAATTACTAAATGAACAATCAGTTGCTATTTAGCACGACTATTCGATCCTCTGGGACTATTACCACCCGTAATTTTTAAGACAAAAATATTTATACAACATCTATGGCAAATCAAGTTATCCGGGGATGAAGCACCCCCATCAAATCTCGACACCACATGGACAACATTTCGAGAAAATTTGAGCAGCTTTAACAATCTCAAAATAGGTAGACACATCTTCAAGGGAGAACCGTCATATTCAACTCAATTACACAACTTTACTTATGCCTCCGAGAAGGCTTTTGATGCGACAGCATACTTACGAGGAACTGTGAAGGATGGTAGGATAATAACGCGGTTATTATGCGCAAAAACTCGTGTTGTACCAGTGAAAAAAAAATCATTGCCTCAACTAGAACTTTGCGCAGCACTAGTTGGTTCCCAACTCGCAGCTCGGGTGAAAACAGATTCTCAGATACAAAACCAAACCCGTTTTCTTTTGAACGGATTCAGAAGTTGTGCTTCATTGGATAAATGCACAATCATGTTCATACGAAACTGTTGTGGCAAACAGAGTATCAAAAATGCAAATGCTTACCTCATCTGTGCAATAGCGACATGTCAGCTCAAAGGTAAATCCAGTTGAATTCCTATCAAGAGGATGTTCAGCAAAGGCATTGGCTGACGACGCATTTTGGTTCCACGGACAGATGTTCTGCATGGCAGCCAAGAAGTGGCTCCCAAAGTGGTCAAACCATCTGCAAGTTCCATGTAACATAGGGCTGCCTTACGTCCCGATTTTCCGGGACATGTCCCGGTTTTTGATTGCTTGTCCCGGTGTCCCAGTCCAACGTTAATATGTCCCGGATTTAGCTTAAAAGGGTCCATTTTAAAGATTTAATTAGGAGCACATTTGCAAAAATACATTTTTAAAATTTGCAACTACTTTTTACATGTGAAATAGTAGTCAGATCATCTTTCATTTTCAGTAAGTTGAGCTACTCCATAGCAATAATCGATAGTTGATATATCGACTGCAGAATCCAATCTCTTACTAGCAACAGCTGTTTTTCATTAAATTTATTGTGTGCTTGTTGTGTTTGCCTGCTGTAACTTTTCATGTAAGTTTTTGAGTCAAACTTTGTTGTTTATATGCTTATATTGTTTTTTACTACCTTAGAAGAGGAAGTGTAAATTCCTTCCCACATATACAACAGAGTGGTTCTTTATAAAACGAGGTAGAAGTGATCACGATTCTTTGTGCACGGTATGCGGTTGTTATATTTCCATAAAGCACGGTGGACGGTTAGACATTGTTGACCACATCGCAAGTGCCAAATCGATGCTTTGTGAAGATTTAACTTTAAAAGACATTTCTTCGTTTTTTGTGAAACAAAGCACCACACAATGTAAACTGATCTCTGCCGCTGAGTTAACAACTGCATATAAAATTATTGATCACCATCAATCGTTTAGCTCAGTAGATTGTACTACTAAAGTAACAATAAGTGCACTCTTGTATCCAGACTCAGAAATAGCAGCAAAGCAATCAGAACCAAAGCAACAGCTTTAATAAAGAACGTTTTGGCTCTGCATGCAGTTGCAAATTTTTTTAAAAATATTAATTAAAAACGTTCCTTTTTATGGAATTTCAAATACCTTCAAAAAATCTTGTAGCTTTTGGTGCTGATAATACCATAATACCATTTACAAAATACCATAAGCTTTGGTGGAAGGAAAAGGCAGGGAATAAACAACATATTTTATAAATTAAAAGAGGTTTCAGGAAAAAACAACGAGGGAATTAGTTGCCCTGCTCATATACTTCACAACACAGTTTCGACTGTGGATGTGATCAGTGTGGATGTGATGCCAATCGATGTGGAGTCTGTGGTTATTAAAATATATAAATTTAATTCTATTCTGTGGTAAGAACGGAGCGGTTTAAAGAACTTTGCGACAATGCGGACACAACTTACAAATGAATTCATTCTTATAGAAGAAGCCGGTGGCTCTCATTAGTACCCGCTATAGAAAGAATCTTGCAAATGTGGAAGCCACTTGCAAATTTCTTTTGCTGACGAACAGCACATTCCTTTATCTGAAGTTTATGTGTCATTTATTCACTGCCAATCTTTCATGATTGAAAAACAAATTAAAAAAATTTTAAAATACACAATACAATTATGGAAGTGTAAAAACTAATAAATGAGACTAAAGATTTACTAAAGGTTTAAATGACAGGTTTGAAAATAAATTTTTTGGAAATCAAACAAATATTACTTTAGACCAATTAAAGGAAAGCTGTTTATATTCAAGAAAAATATTAATTTTTGAAGAGGATGCGAAACATGTTTTTAATACAGCAAAAAGTTATTTGGAATAATGGACTTTTCATTTAAATAAAAATTATGTTTTTATGTGGATAACCTTAAATAATGTACCAAAGTGGGCAGAAAATAAAAAAACTATAATGTATTTAAGTGAAAAAATATCAAAATATCTGATGAGTGTTTTGAGGAGGTTGCATATTTAAAGAACTTTACTGAAAGTCAAAATCATAATCATAAGTCTAAGTGGACTAAGGAAAAAAATTCGCTCAATATTATAGCGGTAAAAAGCATAATCCAATGCAAAATCAATTTTAATTTGACTTGCAGAGTCTTATAATTATATTAAAGGCAAGCCGGAAATTTTTAAAACAAGTTCTAAGTAATGAAAAATATGACCGAAATTTCTTCAGGAATTTTTATTGACGAATGAAATCTAGTCTTTTATGTTGAGAATTAAATGTACATAAAAAAAAAATTTGCGAATATATAACTTTTGTAACTTTATTTTAAAGTTTTTTTTGTCGACAGTTGTTTCACCAAAGTGTCCCGGTGTTGCAATAAACATATCTGGCAGCCCTAATTTAACATCGAAAAAAAAGGGATACAGCCATATCATTAATCACTGGGGAAGCAAATGTAGAATGGGTTTACTAAATGAATCATCACAATTCATTTGGGGACACTTCAAAGAGTCATTGGATACGTATTAAGATTTATAAACAATACTAGATGCAAACAAGAGGCTAGATTGAAACACACCATTCTATCGATAATCACACAAGAACAGGCATTGGCGGTTATCATCAAGATCGTCCAGGCTTATGACTTCAAAGAAGATATCAAAAACCAGAAGCAGCACAATGGATTTAAAAATAGCGGTTCAGTCCACAGTTTATTAGCATTTCTAGATGACATGAACATTTTTCGAGTGGGGGAACGTTTAGAAGCAGCTGCACTTTTATTCTACGCTAAGCACCAAATGATGCTTCCATACAACAACCCGCTGATCAAGTTACTTTCATCAAGGTGCATGACGGAAAATGACAACAAATTACGGAAAACCTGCCAACTACAACAGTGACACCAACGCAACCATTAACACTTGTGTGCATTACGCAGGGCCATTATGTGTGCATTATAAAGTCCGAGGAAAAAGGCCAACCAAGGCATACTTAGCTGAATTTTGTTGATTTGCCTCTAAGGCAGATCATCTGGAGCTGGTAACGGAGCTGTCAACAGACGTATTTATTGGAGCTCTCAAAAGAATCATAAGTAGAACTTATATCGTGATAATGCCACAAATTTCATCGGAGCAAAAAATCAATTGGCTGAATTATCATCAGCAATTTACTTATCAGACGCTCAAGATCAAATTAGAAAAACATGCAATGAGAAAGGAATATAATTCCACTTTATTCCTCCCAGATCCCCACATTTCGGAAGACCGTGGGAAGTGGCAGTTAAGTCTGCGAAACAACTTCTACTAAAGAGTGTCGCGTCAGCTACATTGACTTATGAAGAATTGGAGACCGTCATTATGGAAATCGAGGCCATATTAAATTCTCGGCCACTAACACTACTTTCATCGGGTCCTTCTGATTTGGGTGCACTGACGCCAGGTCATCTCCTCATAGGAGAAGCGCTTACCGCCCAAATAGACACCAGAGCACATTCAACGAAATTATCGCTGTTGGCACGATGGAAACTGGTATCACAAGTAAAACACGATTTCTGGAAGAGGTGGACCAATAAGTATCTTAATGAACTCCAATAACAACGCAAATGGACAAGACAGATAGATAACCTTAAGCTCGGGGAGTTGGTAATCATCAAAGAAGACAATGCTTCTGTTATGCGTTGGCCTCTGGGCCGAATAGTAGACTTATATAATGGATCTGCTGAAGTAGTACGCGTTGCTAATGTAAAGACAGCAACGGGAACATATAAACGTGCATTCCACTAACTTGCCCGACTTCCAATAGACACAGTTACTGGCACTGAATCAAAGGAACTTGTGACCACAAGTAAACGAAAGGACGAAATGAATAAAGAACCTCCACGGACAACAAAAACGGAATGGCATTACAGCTTAATGACATTATTGCCAATACTGCTAATGTTGCCAAAAGCATGGTGCGGACCAGTCAATATTACAAAATTTAATCCAAATGAAGGCATTCATTTCGAACACATCGGATCAAGCAAAATCATTACAAGTAAATGGAAACTGATTGTTTATTATAATCTCAAACAATTGCGTATTGATATTCAACTACTGAAAAATGGCACCATGACAATCAATCACATGTGCGAACAAATACAACAAACAACAATATGCGATGAACTAGTCACACAGTTTCACCTCACAAATACCAAACTGGATTTTGATAAAGGTTTGTTAACAAGCCATCGTCAAAAGAGAGTCAGTCAATTGGCTTAAAGAAGAGGTTAACCAAAACAATTAAAAAAATATTTTATTTTTTCATTTCTTTTTATGCATACCTATTGATTCTGTGATTTAATTTTATTTTATATATTTTAGTCAGATAAGAATGTTTCTAAGTCATGACGTTGATTATTATTTATTATTTTTGAACTAATATATATTTTAACTTTTAACGAAAAAGTAACCCTGAAATATAAGCAGAACCAGTTTTTGTAGGAAAAATATAATTGTTGTACTGCCCTGGGTAGCGAAAAAGTAGGCCTCATAGAAGCGCTCGCAGAAGCAGCGAGGAAGTCATGTGTCTTACCGCCAAAAGTAGCAGTAAATGCTCGCCTTCGTTAGAAGAAGCCTAGCTTCATTACCTATTGGGATGATCAACATATGGTTTATTTTTGTTAAGCAAGTTCACAAACATAAATAAATAAATATAGTATATGGTTAACATGTTTGCATGCATTTGTTTCTTAACCCTCAAATGCCTAGCAACAATTCATCAAATTCTACTTGGCGAGTTTGACTTTGACAATATGAGTGTTTCAATTCGAAAATCTATATATACGATGGCTATATCAATTTAGGTACGGTGAAGGGTTAAGGGTTAGAATATATGAACAGTGTTAAGCCGTTTTATCATAATCAACATTGAATTCTTGAATTAATACTATTCTAAATTATAATCATTACCATTATGTTACTATTATTATTACTACTATTACTAATGTGTGCACTTTGTACACGGCAACTCTAAACTCATGTAAATAAGCTGAATTGGTTATATTAAGCATATGCTGAAATATTATGTACTATGATTAAGCCTAACATGAAAATTAAAGACTTACTTGAAATTGAACTACCACGGCGTATAAAAATAACCTTAATTTTTACAAGCTAGCACAACTCAACCGCGATTCTTTGACAAGTGCCTAAATCGTGAATAGTATAAAAGAATTAACAGTGAAACGAACATAATAATCACAAACGTTATTAAACAAAGGCAAAACAAGTTAAAACTCTAATTCAAAAAAATTAGAAACAATTAACAACTATTAAGATTTTTCATGCTCGTAATAGCATTTTTGCTGCCTTTCATATAACATTACAATCGACACCAAAAGTTGTCTCAGTTTTACACTAAAATTAGCTAAATGTTTCTTTTATTAAAAAAATTAAGCCTACCAGCACAGTTAATCCAGCGGCGGAGATTTGCCTGGGTGCTATTAACTTGAACTAGAATGTTTTATTAACCCTTCTGTTACCTTAAGGTCATTTCGTGACCCTTTTTTAATTAAATCACTGATATCTTGTAAAAAAATTTTTTCTTTCTAATTTCCTTTCATGATATCCTTCAAGATATTAATGCACATCTTAAAACAGCAAAAAAAATTGTTTAACATTTTCAACTAGGTGGCAATCCCAACACTTACGTGTATACACCATAAGGTCAGCTGATGACCATAGTATATTTCCCGCCTTATTTTGTGTAAACACATTAATTAAAAACAATTGCATAATGCAAAACGAACGTCGAGCGAAAAACGAACGAAACGGTAAGTATTTGATATTTTTGTTGAATTTCAAAAATTTTTCGATTTTGGCAGTGAGCGGACGTGTTTTTTTCTTAGCTCTTAGTGTCGCGATAAAATATCTTATTGATAACTACATTCTTGAAAATAAAAGTTAAAAAAAATAAAAATAAAGACACAAAACAAACAAAACATTTAATCTTATGTGACTTTTAATAAATGAAAACGATTATTACTTAAAAAGAATCACAAAACAATAAATTTTCACGTTTTTGCCATTTCTTTCTTGCTCAACTTCGAGGCATTGCATAAACTACAACGAGAGAATTGCTACAAAATAAAACATACCTACATTAAAAAAATAAATAAATAAAACACAGCGATCACTACATTTTCGCTCTCCGCCACCCACACTAAAAATTTCTGCTGCCTTCCGCTACTTTGTTTCTCCTGCTCTATTTTGCTATTTTCTTCTGCTCTTCATCCGCGCTGTGAGTTAACCAAATATAATGCCGCCCTCGCCTCGTTTTACACGACAACAACAACAGCAACAGCTGACGCATCGCTTAATCAACAGAGATGATGGCACGCCAAAACTTCTGAATGCTGATTCCTCATCGAAATCTCTTCGTGCACAGCTGCTAGAAATGGAAGAGCGGCTCTGTGCTAATTTTAGAAGTGATATGCTGCAACTAAAGGATGAACTTCTCGCCAAATACGACAGCTCTTACAAGTTGCTAACTGAGGAAATTGCAAGCGTCGAAATGAGAATTTCGAATAAAATTGAGACTGATGTGAGTGCGCTAAATTCTGTTTGCAGCGAAATGGACAAGAAAATCTCTTTGCTTGAGAATGAACTGAGTGCTCTTAAAAGTCGATGTAACGACTTTGAACTTTTAAGGGATAACCAAATTTGCATCAATAATTCTAGTGTAAAAAGCTGCTGACCTCTCTTCGGATGCTGTCTTATTTGGCCTGCCTGCATCAAATGATGAGAATCTAAAGGCAATTTTCAATCGGATTTGCCACTATATTGACTTTCAGCCTCCTCTTATTAGAGATATATTTAGAGTAAAATCAAAGCAGCACAACTCAAGCTCAATTGTTATAATTAAATATTTATCAGCAAGTGACAGAAATCGAGTACTCAAAGCTTTCGGGGATTTTTGGAGGCGCAATAAATCTGCAGTTAACCTTAGAAATGCTGGGTTTGATTATGATAAAAAATTTTTTATTAATGAGAGCCTCGATGTTGACACTCGCAAACTCTTGCAAGCTGCTATTGCTTTTAAACGCCAGAAGTGCATCTTTAACGCGTTTTCCTTTCGTGGCTCTGGACGAGCTTCATGTGTTTTCAAATGATGTCAGTGCTGAAACCTTGGCCCCTACAAGCTAAATTTTTATATATCTTTATTTTTATGTCTGTACTTATTGTTTTATTTCTATATGTTTATTTAAGCCTTCCTCTTTTCTTCTTTTTCTGTTTTTTGAGCTCTCTATATTCTTTTTTGCCTGGAATATAATCTCTCTTCGATTCTTCTTATGGCAAACTCTAGCTTAACACCTTCTGGTGCTGATGAAAATCATAAAATCTTAATTCAGATTCTATGTAAGCAACGCAACGGGCTTAATGTCGTTCATTTTAATGCTCGCAGCTTAAACATGGATAAACTGGACTATATCAGGGATATTTTTGATAGCTCCTTAGTAGACATTATTTGCATCTCGGAAACTTGGTTATGTAGTGAAATTGAAGATGCTTCTTGTGGTATTTCTTGTTATAATCTTTTCAGAAATGACCGGCATGACAAAAAGGGTGGGAGGGTTGCAATTTACTGCAAAGATAGCCTTAATGCTAAAGTTGTCAGTCGATCTGTTGGACCAGGTATTGAATTTATTAATTTATGTATATCAGACAACAACAACAAAATTCTTGTTTCGTGTGTGTATAATGCCAACAAATGTTTTTCTGTAGAGCCATTGTTTTCTGTATTATCTAATTGTATTCTTGATTATGACGTAGTTCTGCTGCGTGGTGATTTCAATATAAACCTCCTTTCTTCCGAACAGCCTAAACAATTACTTCATAACAACTTATCTTCTCTGGGATTGTCTGTTGTAAATGACTCTATGCCTACGCGTTTTTCTAGCAACACCACTCCCAGTCTTCTTGACTTTTTTATTGTTTCTGAGCCGTCTCTCGTTTCCTTTTTTGATCAATTGTGCTTTGTCTCTGATCATGATTTGATTTTCTGTACATTAAATATTAATTTTAATCGTTTAGTGATTCCAAATTCTTTTTCTTATCGTGACTTCAAGCACATAAATTATCCGTCTCTCTTCCATGATGTTTCGTTGTTATCATTTAATAATTGTTGGCTTCACTACGATATTAATGATAAGCTTAATTCTTTTGTCGAACCAATTTATTTCCTATTTGATAAACATGTTCCTATACGTAGTTGTAGATTAAAAAACATATCGTGTCCCTGGATTTCCCAGCATGTCCTATATGTCATTAAGAAAAGAAACAAGTTACGTAAAACTTGGCGGCTAAGTCCCTCAGATGCCAATTGGGAAGCTTATAGAATTGCGAGAAATGTAGCCGTAGTGGTTACTAGAAAAGCAAAAACGCGTTTTTATTCTAATAAACTTAAGCCCTCTCTTCCTAGTAAAGTGCTTTGGAATAATATTAAAAGTCTTGGGGTATGCAACAAAAATAAAGTTGAATGCCATCTAGATCCTGAAGTTTTAAACTCTTTTTTTGCTGACAATGCTGCATCTGTTTCCAACAACAGCAATACTTTTCCCCTCTTAAACCCTGCCATATGTCAATCTTTTACTTTTTCCCCTGTAGTTGAGCTTGATGTAGGTAAATGTGTGTCGCGTATCAAATCAAATGCTATGGCTGCTGATGGTATTGCAATTAAATTTATAAAAATCTTATTGCCCCACATTATAAGCCCCCTTACTCACGTTATTAATTCATGTTTAATGTCGTCAACGTTCCCGGATTTATGGAAAGTCGCCATCATATCACCATCAGTCACCAATAGCAAAAAAGCAAAATCCATCCTGTCCCAATGATTTTAGGCCAATAAGCATCCTTTCACCATTAGCAAAAATTTGTGAAAAACTCATGGCTCAGCAAATTACACACCACTTAGTAAGTAAAAACCTTTTATCCCCGCTTCAATCTGGGTTTCGTGTTGGACATAGCTGCTCGTCTGCAGTTGTAAAGATTCTTGATGACATACGTCCACAATATGACGATGGGTCGTTGACGCTTCTGTGCTTATTGGATTTTTCGAAAGCGTTTGATAAAGTAAATCATCATATTTTGTGTAGTAAGCTAAAGTCTTTGTTTGGGTTCTGTGATAGTGCCGTTAACTTAATGTCCAGCTACTTATCCTTTAGGTATCAAAAAGTTAAAATAGGCCAATTGTCGTCAGGGTATAAACTTGTTTCTAGTGGTGTTCCTCAAGGGTCCATACTGGGCCCTCTTCTGTTTTCAATGTTTTTAAATGATATTTTTTCCGTTTGTAATCATACTACTGTCCATGCATACGCTGATGATGTCCAGTTATATCTTTCTCGTAGAACTGGCCTTATTGATGACCTTTGTTGTAGGCTGAATGAAGACCTCAACAGTGTTAATGAATGGGCTATAAAAAATTGTCTTCTTCTGAACCCCTCAAATTCATATGTTCTTCCTGTTTGTAAGTCTAAGACTAGTTTGAATGATCTCCCTGATTTGTTTATTGGATCTAATAAGCTTACAGTTGTGTTGGAAATTGTAAATCTTGGATTTCATTTGAATTCTTCTCTGTCTTGTGTGGATCATGTTAATAATGTAGTGAAAAAGGTATATAATGTTTTACGAAACCTAAGATTGTCAGCCAGTGTAACTCCAGTTGATATCAGGCGTAAGTTGGTAATTCAACTTATCTTACCTATTCTTACTTACTCTGAAATAGTCTATAGTAAACTTGATTCTTCGTCCCAGTTGAAATTTCAAATAGCGTTTAATTATGCCACGAGGTATGTTTTTGGTCTTAAAAAATACGATCGTCTTTCCAGTTTCCGAAATGCAATACTTGGTTGTGATATTATAACTTATCTAAATGCTAGGAACTGCATTTACCTTCATAGGTTAATCTATGAGAAAAAGCCTGAGTATTTGTTTGGAAAACTGCAGTTTAGTATGTCCAGAAGAAGCCATGTCATGATAGTTCCGAGACATTATTCGCTTACCTCATCTCATCTGTTTTTCATCAACGCCATTAGGTTGTGGAATGCTCTGCCTCGTGGGCTTAGAGAGATCCGTGGGAGAGTAGCTTTTAGGCAATCTGTTTTTTCTTTCTTTTCTACTACTTAAATTACTTTTTCTTATACTATTCTTTGTTTTTCTTATCTCTTTCTCTATATTTTATCTTAAATCTAATTAGTTTTAAAATAAATATACATTAATTATACTTGGTTACTTTTATATCCATAACTTTGTTTTGATCTTATGTAATTTTAAATTTTAAAACTTTTATTAATTTCATTAATGTTCATTAATTTATATATATATATTGTACTATAAAAGAGCTAGCTCTTAGTGTACTTATGCTTACTTCTTTTCAAATTTCGCTAAGAAATCAACTTTTTGGAAGCGGTCGCAGCGGCTCACCGAAAGCCAAATTCAGGAAATCATTGAGGAAGATGAAGAATATGATGATTTTTCTGACGATGGGGATGATGACTACGTGGCAGAGGAGCTTTGGGACTATGAAAGCTCTGAAGGGTATATTGATAGCGATGCTGATATTGAGAGCAGAGTTGATGGAACGCTTGATATGAATGAAGTCCCACTGTCAACTTATTGGGATAAAGATAGATATGTTGTGTGGTCAACGGAACCAACAAGCACCTCTAATTCAAGAGCAAGGACAGAAAATTTAATTCGCAACCGGTGTGGAATAACAACTTATGCTGTTCATCGTATTTCCAACATCAAGGACTCATTCAATATATGTTTTACAACGCAAATAAAAAAAAAACAATCATGCAGTTCACTAACATAGAGGGAGTAAAAAAATCGGTGAAATCTTCAAACACTTAGACGAAATTGAATTGGATGGATATATCGGAATTTTGATTTTAGCAGGTAATTTAATTTTTGCATTCATAACAATACGTATTTTGTAATAATATCCATATGTTTAAATTACATCGATTGCAGGAGTATATCGTTCCCATGGAGAAAGTGTCCGCAGTCTTTGGGATGAAGCTCATGGTCGACCAATATTTCGTGCTGTAATGTCGCTGTGAAGATTTTTGGAAATAAGTCGTGTTTTGAGATTTCATAACAGAGAAAATCGCAGAATTAGTAGAAGCAACGATAAACTTGCTCCAATTCGTGATTTGTACGACAAATGGCTTGCGAACCTTCAACTGTTATTTAATCCTTATGAAAATATTACAGTTGATGAAAGGCTCATTCCATTTAGAGGTAGATGTCCATTTTTAGTGTACATGCCAAGCAAGCCAAGCAAATACGGAATGAGGGCATGGGCAGCTGCAGATATGCGAACAAAATTTTGTCTCAATTTTCAAAATTTATTTGGGGAAAGAATGCGCATCTGCTCCGCCGGAGCGTAATCAAGGCCAAATAGTCGTGCTGGTTCTTGTAGGCGAGTATAGTGGACGGAATACTACAACGGTTAATTTTTTTACTACAAGAGATCTTGCATACGAATTATTGAGGAAAAATATGACTTTGGTTGGAACCGTGAGAAGTAATAAGCGATTCCTTCCGGTTTGTGGAACTAAGCAAGAATTACGACGTTTGCCTGTGCTAACGAGCAGATTTTTTTTTTAACGAAAATATTACCATTGTTCAGTATGTTCCAAAAAAATACAAGATGGTTACAGTTTTAAGCTAGCTGCATCACAATATTACTATTATAATTCTACAAAAGCGGGAGTTGACACAATTGATCAGCTAGTGGAAACGTACACGTGCAAGAGGCAGACTAATCGTTGGCCAGTAGCGCTATTTTCAAATATTATTGACATTTCTGCACTCAACGGCTACGTACTATGGACGGAAACGCAGAAATTTCAAACGCAGAATTTACCTTGAACAGCTTGGAAGTGATCATGTTCACGAATTAATTCATCGTAGAGAACGATTGCCAAGAACTCAAGCATCTGTAGCTATTGTTCAATCAGTGCGGACAGAAGCTGAACAACCTACTACCTCTACAGGTGCTGTAAAGAAAAAGGAAAGCATACGAACACTGCACCGTTTGCAAGAAGCCGATATGCCCGCAACATCGTACTACAATTACAATCTCAAAAACTTATTGTCATGAACATACCAAATAAGTTCTATACAAATATTGATAACTGTTTCAGAAAATAATTAAATAAAGTGCCTTATAACTTATATACCTTAAAAAATTAAAATAGGATCTGAATATCCATATAAATTTCAATAAAATATGTATCAGGTCATCTCGTGACCTAAGAGTCACATGTGTAAGTTTTTCTTAAGGTAACAGAGGGGTTAAGGTAACTAATACCCCAGACGATTCCCCAACTGACGCTCCCACTCTAATTCAGATAATTATTTATATCATCACTCGGTGTGTGTATCCAGAAGTTGCTGATGTTTTTGCTTAGATATTCTTAAAGCAGAACTCTAAGCTGATTTACATGCATACATGCATACTAGAGCTTATCAGCGTGAAGCAAGTATAGAAGCATAATCAACATTTGGTTTATTTTTGTTAAACACCAATATATACACATAATCATAATATATGTTAACATGTTTGCATATATTTGTTGATGACGCATAGTTTTTTCCAGAAATGTTAATTTTTTTGATGTTGTAAGCGACAGAGCCGTCTTCCCGACTCGAAAAATGCTGAGACGAGATCAGCTAAGTCTCAGTATTTCTTGCATGTGTTGAGGGGACTTGTTATTTTTCCAGAAATTTTATCGTACAAGTTCAAACATGTTTCTTGATTGAATCTTGATGATCTTATCGTTTTTCCAAGAATTTTATTTTTGTTGATAGTGTTGAAATTCCCTTTTTCGATTCCGGGGGAAAAAATTACTCACGATCGGCCTGAATATCTTTGGCAGTTTCGAAAATATCGACGTTCAAACTGGGAAAAATGTCACAATTTTACGTAAGCTGTTCTTTTGAAACCCAGTATCTTTAAGATTTTTCAACGAGCTCACAAAAATTTTCTTTTACTTGATAGGAATTTTAATAAACATTTTAGTTTTTTTATTATCTTTCATTTTTTCAAACAAATTAAAAAGAAATTTTAAAATCGATTGTATTAAAATTCAAGAACAATTGATAAGGTTCTTACAGCTTATTTTAATTTGAAAAACTTCACTTCAGGGAATTTCTGCAATGAAAGGCATCAGGACCATCTTGCTTAAGTCTCCAACAATAGTCTGATATCATGTGACAATTCCACTTACCTTGGCACATCTCCTCCAAGATTTTTGTCCTGATGAATTCTTTCTCCTTGATCGTTGCTTAAATCACTATAATTTTTTTTTTCTATTTATACCATTTACTTCAACAAGTCAGAAATGACAGTCATCATGATCCAGCAAATCACAAAACGACGAAGAGGCCGAAATGTCTAATGTCATTTAGAATATAGTAATCGAACAATTCAATATCGAAAAAAGTTTGGTCCTCTGATAGCAGGCAAGCCAACGTTCGGGCAGGACAATATCTGGTTTACTAGTAAAGTATAAAAAATAATCAAAATCTGAAAATATTTTCATAATCAAAACCAAAAATTTATTAAAATATATCCACTAAAAGTACTAAAATATCAAGATATTTAAGTATTAATTTACATTTGGTAACACAGTGGCAAAATAACCATATACGGACACCACTACGTGATAAAAGACAAAAAAAAAGGACCCCTGTCACCCAGTTTTTCCCAAAGTCCTCCAGGTTTTTTTTTATGGGCCCCCAAAGAAGTGGGGTCTCGGTGTTATTTTTGGAAAAAAGTTAAATTTTCTGAAGCTCATATTTTGCAAACCGTTCGGAATTTTGATTTACTCTCTGAGTCAAAGTTGTAGCTTTTGCCATAAAGAACAAAAACGGTCAACATATAAAATAAAAAACTTCATCTTCAGGGGCAAAATCGCAAAAAACTTTAAAAAATGCATTTTTTTTTTTACCTTTTTCCCCTCTTCAGGTCGATAGGTAGAAAACCGTTCAAAATTCAAGGAAACAATCAGCTACAAAAATGAACTTAAGATTTCAATAAGCAACTTTCTAGAACATATGAACTTGCTAGGAATGATTCTTAACACCGTTTAGGTAGCGCTTAGGTAGCCGCAAAAGTAAAAAATTTCCCGAACATTTTTTAATTTCATTTGTTTTTTCTTTACTTCAACATTGAGATACTATAAAGCCTTCTCCCTTAAGTGAAAAGGCATGTTGCAGGTTACATTGTTGTACTATTACTGATTTTATTAATCTTAGTTCTTAGGTGGTATGGGAATCTGACTCTGATTCAGAACTTATGGTGCCCACAGGCACGTTACTTCCAGACTGCTCTCCATCATCAGCTTTTTCTTCTTCAGATACTTCATTAACATCATACAGGGTGATCTTGTGACTCCACCAACATACCTGAAATGAATTAGAAAAGAAATCAAAAAAGGAATGCAAAACAATGCATCGATAAAATTGATATTACCTCTGCAAGCAATGCGTCGAGTTTTTTGCCTTAGTACCGTTTTTCCATGGGCATTGTGGCTTGGTGAAACCGTTCTCCTTGCTCATCGGATTCGGTAGGGAGTTGTTTGATAAAATCGTCAAAATGAAAATGAAGAAAATGCAGCTTTAATGTCATCGATGTGCCGATTTTCTCAAAATAATACAGCATTTCTTTCACCCATTCTCTTGCTTCCGGTTCCGCGTCTCGATCCCTTCCCAAGACTCTGGTGCATACACGCTGAAGGTAAATCCATGCCATTGAATGATTATAATCATGAAACGATGATTCAAAGTTGCTCTTGAATAGCTTTCTAATGGCAGGGCCATTAAGTACGCCTGTTAAATGAAGACAAAAAATAAAGACAGAAAAGAAAACATTAACAAAGTGATAAAAGTACAATGTGGTGAACAAAAATTCGTTATAAATTTACTACAATATCTTTTTTAATTTTGTCATCGCTACGCTTTGGGAAAACGCTTTTCAAATAGTCGAATGCGTTTGGACAATTTACAACGGCCACTTCGATGAATTTTTTAACAATTCCCAATTTTATGTTGAGCAGTGGCATCAACATGTCTTGAGTATTGTCTATTAAAGGTGCATTCCTCAGTTTATGTTGTTTCAGTTGTTCCTCCACACTTCCTCTTGGTCTCCACGAATTACATTGGTATTGATTCAGAGGTGAGCGCGAATCCCAATTAAAAAGAGAACAAAAGAATTTTGGAAAGCCGCCCTTATCGATGATCCCTTGCAAAATGTTGATGACCTTCAAATCACAGCAAATCTTCCATTTATTTTCGTAGTATTTGATTTTTTCCATTATATCTATCAATGTTTCATAGCTTTCTTTCATGTTAATACCGATTGCTAGCGGAATGGAAGGTTTTCGGTTCGACACATACAACAAACAACACTGCTTTCAAGCTTGAAACATAACTATCAATAAATAATCTGCAGTCACTAGCGGTGTAGTTCATTCCCATTTTTACCACCAAAGCTTTTACATCGTTGCAGTAAGCGAACGAATTGTCATCATTTAGAGTGTAGTGGCCCTGAAATTCAGCTTGCCGTTTGCGGTACGCCGTAGAGTTCACATTACCAAAGCTTTTACATCGTTGCAGTAAGTGAACGAATTGTCATCATTTAGAGTGTAGTGGCTCTGAAATTCAGCTTGCCGTTTGCGGTACGCCGTATAGTTCACATTACCATGTGTGAGTTTTCTTTGCTTTGAAAACGCTGTCAAAAATATGGCAAGTCGCTGCGATAGTCCCAATATGGCCACAATGAAATCCATTTCCATTTGTGTTATTAGTTGTGGTCCATCTCTTCCCTGTTGGGGCTCATAATCGGTATCAAATGGAATGGACACAACTTGCTCTATTCATTCCTGTACATTCTGTACTACGATCTGGAGTTGGCGGCCTTGATGATACAAAATTTTCAGGGGCAAGCACTGGTTGTGTGGCTGTTACAGTTGCTTTATATGTTTTGTTCCTCTCAGCATATCGATTAAGACCACATGTGTAATTTACGCATGCATAGCAACTGGTCTCATCATGATCACCTGTAATATTAATCCAGTTTACCGGCTTACATTACTTCATACTATGTTTGCCTCGACTCAACCATGCCATGAGATAGTTATAACATTTTCGACAGACTGTATTAGGTGTGTAATTTTCACCGGTCAAGTCTTCTTCGTCGAAAAACAACTTATATGCTCTCTTGAATTCACTTTTCAAAGATTCTTTTCCTTTTGAAGTTTTGTAGAATTTTTTTTTCTGATTTGATGACCGCAAACGTAGCAAAATTAATCAATATTTTCACACTGCATATTGAAATTGTCAGTTGCCAATGTTGTGTGCGAATTATGCTGTAGCACTTTCACTTTTATTACTTTATCTTTCACTTTTTCACTTTCACTTTTCAATGCAGATGTTTGTTTCCAGGTAGTTTTTTGATACAAGTTTTTTTGATTTTATATGTTCACAATTTCATCTTTATGACAAAAGCTACAATGTGTTTCCAGGTTTTTTTTTATATTTTGGGTTGTTTTTATGTGAATTCAATGCAGATGTTTGCGTCCAGGTAGTTGTTTGATAGTTTGGGCACGGGAACTCACCCACCAGCTTGAGAATTTTTATCAGAATGCACTTACTATCAGTGAAGGTACAGTGCACTCACACACTCGGCCTCCTGACTGACAATTATTTACGTTCAAAGTTTTGGAATCAACATTTTTTTTAAGAAATCGCTTATTTTCTTACACTTCAATTGTTTTTAAGCGAAATTTTGACCTCCAGAAAGTACTTTTGTTAGAAAAACCTCATTATCTCCGGTCTTAGAAGGGTTAATGCGGAGTATTATACCTTAAAAAAAGCTTCATGTGTTGTCTTTTACTGAGTCTAGAAAGAAATAAGTTTACTAGGGCTGTTTTTTGAGAAAACCAGATTTTTATTAAAAAGGTGAGGTTAAAAAATCTGTTTTTTTTAATTCGCCCCAATGAGTTAATAAAAATTAACATATTTACATACAGATTTATAGCGTTTTCAAAGGTCTTCTCAATGATACCCATCTCAACCAGATCGGATAAGAAATTTGTGAGGTATAAGCGATTATATACTCAAGCTATGAAGGCCTGTATCTCAAGAAGTTGGATCGGCCTCCTTAAAAAAACTTTGGGATTTTAATCAGCGCTGTAAGCCCTAGGAAGGAAATTTGTTCGTAAAAGCGGAAAATAAAAAAAACGCTTTGTGCGCCATTTTTCGCTCATTTTTTAAAGTTTTTTGCGATTTTGACCTTGAAGATGAAGTTTTTTCTTATTTTATATGTTAAAAATTTGTGTTCTTTATGATAAGAGCTACAACTTTAGTAAACTGAGTAAATCAAAATTCCGAACGGTTTGCAAGATATGAGCTTGAGAAAATTATCACTTTTTTCCAAAAATGACACCGAGGCCCCACTTCTTTGGGGGCCCATAAAAAAAACCTAGAGGATTTTGGGCAAAACTGGGAGACAGGGGACTTTTTGTTTTGGTCTTTTATTACGTCTTTTTTTTCGTGTTGCACTGTGTAACTTTCTTTTTCGAGACATTCTAAAGTAATTAATTTGGACACGATCTCTTATTAAGCTCCAGCAGTAATCTGCCATTATATGTTTGTCCCATCTCCTTTGGAAACGGTCTTCCATTATTTTCATGTCCTGATGGAAACGCTGGAAACCTTGTTCATCACTCGTGTTTCCTAAATTCTCAAGTAAGTGGCATAAATGGCTGTGCAGATAGTGAATCTTGATGCTCATATTACATCCAAGATCCCTAGAATTAGCAAGCATGTTGGTCACTAATTCCTCAAAATTACTTACTTTGTAATTGCCTAAAAAGTTTTTGACGACTAATTCAAATGAGTCCCATGCCTTTCGCTCAAGGTTTGTTATAGAGTTTTAAAAATGGGAGTCTTTCATTAACTGTATTATCTGCGGACCATCCACAATACCAGCTTTAGGCTTTTCTGAACTTATCCCAGGTAATTTTCTACTTATCTAAGCAAAACATAGTCCTTCTTTATCAATTGCTTTCATAAATTGCTTCATCAACCCAAGTTTAATATGCAGTGGTGGGAGTATGATTTTTTTTCTTAAAAGTAAATGCTCGCGAACTACATTTTTGCAAAATTAATTAATGATATCATAGGCCATAACACACGCGAAGTTAGTGCTGCATTTTCTAAATTAGAAAAAGAGTCGAGTCGCATGGGTCCTGCAGTAAACGCAGATAAGACGAAATATCTGGTATCAAAAAACAAACAGTCACAGCGTATTGGCACCCACGTCACTGTTGACAACACCTCCTTCGAGGCTGTCAAGGACTTCATCTACCTCGGATCCAGCGTTAACTCCACCAACGATATCAGTAGAGAGATAAAACGAAGAATAACTCTTGCCAACAGAAGTTACTTTGGGCTCAGTAGGCAACTGAGAAGTAGAGCCCTCTCTCGACAAACAAAAGTCACGCTCTATAAGTCACTACTCATGCCCTTCCTGTAGCTCTGATGCAAAGACTTTGGGAGCGTTCGAGAGAAAGATCCTTCGTAAAATCTACGGATCAATCAGCGTCAATACATAGTAAAGACATAGTAAAGCACATAAAAATCGAGCGGCTTCGCTGGCTAGTCATGTTGTGCGGATGAAAGACGACCGCTTCTCCGTTGTAAGGACCAAGTAAATGACAACCTGACGAGCTTCCAACTGGCGCCAGCAAGCGCAAAACAGAAATGGCTGGTGCAATTTCTTACTCCAGGCGAAAACCAACTTACGGTTGTAGGCACCACCTAAGCAAGTAAGTAATCACTTGCCTGATAGTAAGAAATGCCCATTGCAATCAAAAGACCACCTATATCATGACAAAATACAAGATTATATTCTTGAGTCTTTACTCAAAGGAAATAGATTTTTCTCTCTTGTTCGGTACATGGGCGCGACCAGAATTTTTTTTTGGGGCTTTTATAATATATCAAACTTACATATAAAAAAACCTACCTATCGCGCCTTTTGTGTAGTGGTAACTGAGTCCGATTTTTGCATTAATACTCAGGGCCACATTAAGCAGGGGACAAAGGTAGGCAAATTTGTCGGTCGGCAAAATTGTAGGGGCGGAAAAAATTTATTAATAAACAAAAACTAATAAATATATATATATAAAAAAAAAAAAAAATAGTCTGTGAAACGGAATTATAATGAATTTATTATTTCTACTAATATTTTACAAATGATATAAATCTAATATTTCTGCGTAACCACTTGGTCATAGCTTTGTAGTGAGACTTTTATAAATATAAGTGTTGTAATGGTTATGTTGAAAATATCTTTTTTACTAACAGTACTAGACTTATGCCTAAGCACGTGAGGCCTCGGCTTAGGGCGGCAACATTTTAGGGGCGATAAATTTTTTAAGGCTAAAAAATTTTGAGGAAAAAAAAAGTTATGAACGGAATCAATTTGGTTCGAGTAAAATTGATAGGGCGGCATAATATTTTCGTAACTAGTTTATAAAGGGCTGAAAATAAATCAATAAACTTGCTTGATGCGTGCTGTAAATTTTTTGGCGGCTAAATGTTTGAGGCAAACTAACCAGCAAAAACTTTGCTCACATGCTATTATTATTATTATTATTATTTATTTGAATGCTAGCACATATGGCTTTATAGCAATTACTTTTTAGCAATCAACAAAATAAATATGATACAATTATTTTATGTACAATTAAGTTTTAAAAAAATGTAAAATTGTCAGGATTTCAGGTATATACAGATGCAATCCGGTTAGCTTCTTAGTAGTAAATAGAATGAATTGATTAGAGCGGTGCTCCCATATGCCAGGCTAGACGGACGAGGTCGAGCTCATACATGTGCTAGGCAAGGCAGACGAGGTCTTGCTCTGGATAATCAAAATATATCTATAGCGTGTATATCTATATAAATACGGATTAGAGCACAGCTCACACATGCAATGCTAGTCGTACGACGTCAAACCGCCATATGCCTGGCGAGACGGACGGGGTCTCGCTCTGGATAATCATATTAAACTACACAACTAGATTGTATAAGTTGTTACCAAACATCACAGGAAAATATTAAGTATCCTTGGAAAGCATGATCCAGATTAGTGGCGATACTGTAGATAATCTAAAATAATAAATTTAATTGATTAAACGGACTCATTTAAAGAAACTGAATCTGAAACAAAATTAAAGTCCCCACAAGCGCTTCTAAGTGGTTCGTTTTGCAAGTAATTAGTTCAACAAAAGTTCATGTAAAGTAACTCAAAAGATCTTCTAGGTCGGAGAGGAATATTAAAGTAAATTTTGCTCAGTAAGTATTGACTGTCTACATATCCATGTAAAAGTTTGATTTAGCATAATTCTCCGATTATTTAAAGTAGGAAGATTTAAAAGTTGCAGACGATATTCATAAGGTGGTAGGTTATAGTTGCAATTGCAGTAAAGATGGCTTAAGCAGAACAAAAGAACCTTTTTCTGAACTGATTCTATGTCGTCAATGTAACAACTATATCGAGGGCACCAAACAATTGAAGCATACTCTTAAATAGGTCGCACTAGAGAGGTGAATAAGGTTTTTGTTGTATAGGGATCATTAAACTCTTTTGCCCATCGTTTAACAAAACCTAAAGCTCGATTTATAATTTTATTAAGGGGGTCCTCTGGTAATCTATGCCAAATTTTAGCCTTTTTTCAAAATATTGTGGAAAGAGAACGAGTAAAGATATTTTAGTTCCGTTTTTTGATTTGGGTAGCTTAATTTATTGAAAAAAATACAAAATTTTGAAAAAGTGAATTTATGGACCGTTCAGAAAGTTCTCGGCCTGGTAACGAGGTTCTCCGGAAAAAAGGTGGGTCCAAATTGCGCACGATTCCAAGTGTAAACATCGTCTGAAAAAAAAAAAAAAAAAATATTCAGTTACTTAGAATGAATGTCCCTATAGCCCCTACCTCGGAAACAAAAATCGAAATTTTTTTAGGGGGGGAGCCGCCACTTTGAAAATGAAAAATCGAATTTAGACCTTTTTTTTTGTAGTCTAGTGTAGAAAAAAATAGTAAACATTATTTTTTCGGCAAGTTTGAGGTAGGGGCTATAGCGGCGTAAATTCTGCGTCGTTTCATGCCTCATATATCAAAATCGGTCAAAAACTGTTTGAGTTATCGTGCGCAAAGTTTTGAAAAACATGGTTTCGAGAAAAACGCGTTTAAAGTTTTGACTTCAATTTTGAGGCACACAAATGACATTAACACATATTTTTTTAATACAATACTTACGAATATTAATCGGCAATTCCAGCCCCATAAAGTGTGCCTTCCTCCATCTCATAAAACGAGTTTTCCATGGCTTTTTGGGCTCTGCGGGCTGTGCGACCCTCTTTCGATGATGCGTACGTTTTTAGCTCTGAGCGTTGAAGTCGTTTTCCGTCGCGATATTCAGCATACATCTCGGCTTGTGGGCCGATGACAATACCCATTGTTGACATTATTTTTAAAATACTTGTGAAGCCTTCGTTGAAAATGCAGGTTGCCAGAAAATTTGCGATTTCGACTGTGGTAGCACCACAGTGGATATGTTTCGGCACAAAGGTCCACAAAAGCGAGTTGAACGATTCGTTACAATTTTGCGTTTCACCTCCAGTGCATCGGTTGAGTAGATCGTCGGATGATAACGCTTCGTATATGGGCTTCATTACTTGCAGAACCTTTCCATCAAGTGGGGCGTACGTGTGGTGAAATGAGGCTAATGAGCCTTCTGCTGCTGACTTTTGATAGGCGCACCAGCTGGACTCACCAGGTGGGCAATACATATGTTGTGGATTACTATCACTTGAACTTTTGTGATAATATGTTGACCATATTTCTTTTCTCATGTTTTCCACAGAGTCCTTATTACGTCGAATAGCAAGTCCATAGTAAGTAGTCAGCTCGCTTATGACTTTGTCTGTCAGTTTGCCAGTGCCTTTTCCACCGATGCCTTTGTTTTCTTTTTTGGCCTTGCGCAGCCGTGTGCCCATGCGTTTTTGCACGTGAGCGATGCACTCCTTTTTTGTGACAACGGGGTCGCCGTTATACGGATCAAGGTCTATAATGGCCTTGAAGGTTTTGCTGTCGCCATCGCCAATATATTTTTCATATTTTATGCCATATTTTTCGATCGATGAGGCAAACATTTCCTTCACGGCATCTACCTCCATCTTGCCCGCACTCCCACTGTGGTTGTTTGTGCATGTTTTCTGGTGCGATTCGTACCATTCTTCGAAGTCTGCAGAGTCATTTTTTTCCCCCCACATTTTGCATGCCTGGCAAAGGCTTGATTTGACAACGGAGTCAACCACTTTTTTGGTATGTTTACCGACGAGCGTAGTGACACCAAAAAGAGACGAGAGTCCCCGTTTTTTCCAGTTGCCATCCCCTGAAACGGTCAGCAATGAGGAGTCACAGTCAGTGTTCGCTCAACAATCAATTCAAATAAATAACAGAAAACCACTTTGTTTTAAATTCTACTTAAAAATATTTATTAAACAAAAAGATATTAAAAGGAGTTACACTTTATTAACTTGAAGGCAAGATCCACGTCTGTTACAGTAAACGGTTGAAAAGCGACAAACTAAAAAGCGGAGCAGCGTCAACTGCTTCAGCCCAAAATGTCTTGTACATACAGTACAAAGACAACAACAAAAATAACGCGATGAACAGTTTTATATACATTGTAGTTGTATAAACAAATAAATTGTGTGCTGCTAAGAGCACTGTTGAATGTTATAAATAACAAAAAAAAATGCAAGTTTGCATATTTGGTATGACGTGCCTCGAAGTTATTTAGATTATTGACTGGACAGCCATCCGAAACCTTTGTTTCAAGTGACTGAATAGTCATGAAAGAATTTAACTTAATTATAACTTAATTATAATAGTTCGCATTAAACATTCCGCCCCCCAAGGACGATAGTTCTTCAAGTATGTGCGAAGCCAGAGAGATATGCTTAGGTAAGTAGACCTCAAGGATGAGGAGTAAGGCCGATGGAGGTTATTGGTGAGTCGCCTGGTTGACTGGCTGCGCCTCGACTCGCAGCCGATGTGCCATTACTTTCATCGCTTTCTCGAGTGGAATCGTGGGAATCTATATTCGGAAGAAAACAAATTTTTCTGATTGGTCGTTTAAAAAATTTACCATTGCATTTTAAGGTAACTACGCGGACCAAGTTATCTTTGCCTGGATGAACTTCTGTAATGCGTGCTAAAGGCCATTTTCCAGGTGGACATCTCTCATCGTATAGTAAAACCAGATCTCCGATTCTTGCATTCGTGCGTATAGTTGCCCATTTTGGTCTCGATTGCATTCGACTTAGGTATTCTGAGCGCCATCTTGACCAAAAATGTTGTTTCATCTGTTCTATCAATCGCCAGCGATTGTTGCCGGTTGTTTTAAGATCGAGGAGGTCCTCATTTGGTATGTTGATTGTAGGCTCACCAATTAGAAAATGAGCGGGTGTGAGCGCATCGCAATTTTCAACATCTTCGTTAAGTGGACTTAGTGGTCGTGAGTTTAGACAGGCTTCAATTTCAGCTAGAAGCGTAGCTAGTTCTTCATAGTTTAAAACATGGTCCTGCATGATTCTTTTCAAATGATGCTTGGTAGATTTCACGCCTGCCTCCCATAAACCACCAAAATGGGGAGATGCAGGAGGAATAAAATTCCAGGTAGTACCTTCTTCAACCAAAAGTTCTCTCAGATCCTTCGTTAACGCAGAAGTATTTTTTGAATGCATTTTTTGTAAAGCAGTATCAGCACCTACAAAGTTTGTGCCGCAATCTGAATATATTTGACTACATTTACCCCTTCTTGAGACAAATCTTCGGAATGCAGCAATGAAAGCCTCAGTGGAGAGGCTCGATACGGCTTCTAAGTGGATGGCTTTAGTTACCATACACAAGAATATACATATATATCCCTTTGAAATTTTCGAATTTCGAAGTGAAGACTGTCGAACATCGATGGGTCCTGCATAGTCCACACCGCTATGTAGAAATGGTCGAGCTGGCTTAAGTCGAATTGATGGCAAATTTCCCATAAGTTGCTCAGCAGTTTTGGCGGTATACTTAAAACATACTAAACAGCGTTTCAAGATGTTTTGTGCGATATGTCGAGCATTTGGTACCCAGTATTTACAACGAACGAAGTTCAACATCAATTGAATGCCACCATGTAATGTTCTAACATGAGCATCTGAAAAGATTAGAAAGGTAAGTGGATTTTTATTTGATAAAAGAATTGGATGTTTCATAGATGCCGGAATGTCTGCAAGTTTAAGTCTGCCACCAACTCGTAAAATTCCAGTTTTGTCCAAGAAAGGACACAGGTTTGCAATAGCGTGCCCCTTTTGTAGGCAACCATTGGATATCTCTTCGATTTCTCTAGAAAAATCTATCTGTTGAGCTATTCGAATAAGATGATTAGTTGCCATTTGTATTTCTTGAAATGATATAAACCCTATACGGCGATCTTCCTTTTTGAGACAGTTATGATGAAATCGAAGCAGGTAACTGGTAATGATGAGTGTTTTTCTCAATGTAGAATATTTTACCAATATATCTGGATATGACTTCGAAACAAGATTCGATACTTGAACGGATTTACGTTCCTCTAAGTTTGTGTTTACTGCTGGATCAATATCGGACGGCCAAGAGGCAGGAACATCTCTCAGCCAAAGTGGACCATGCCACCATAGATCATGGTTAACTAGGTCTCGCGGCATAACACCTTTTGTTGCGCAGTCAGCTGGGTTATCCTTCGTAGGTACGTAACGCCACTGACTTATTGAAGTCAATCGTTGAATTTCAGCTACACGATTTGCTACATAAACAGTCCAGCGAATTGGTTGTGCTCTTATCCAGGCTAACACAGTTGTGCTGTCACTCCATAGAATTACTTCATCTATGGATCCTTCGAGTGATTCTGATACTTTGTTTATTAGTTTTGCCAATAACTGTGCTGCACATAATTCAAGCTTTGGTATTGATAATGTTTTAAGGGGTGCAACCTTTGTTTTTGCTTGTAATAACTGTATTATAATGTCTCCATTTTCCATTATAGTCCTTGAATAAACGGTTACGGCAAATCCAACTTGTGAAGCATCACCAAATCCGTGTAATGAACATTTTCTTTGTTTAGAAATACCAATATATCTATGAATTTGTACCTCTTCTAAGTACTTAAGTGAGTTTCGATACTCCATCCACTCTATTCGTATATTGTCGGGGAGCAAATCGTCCCATTTGATGCCAGCGAGCCATAATTTTTGGAATAACAGTTTAGCAATAATTGTTGTCGGTGCCAGCCATCCTAGTGGATCAAAGAGTTTCGAAGCATCAGACAACAGGCTTCTCTTAGTAGGAGCCGATGATGTATCAAAGTTAACTATAAATGAAAAACAATCAGTATATGGTTTCCAATATAAACCTAATGCTTTTATAAAATTATCTTGATCAAGTTCAACAGAATCTGATGATTCCCTTAGCTCATGTGGTATTAATTGAAGTAAATCCATTGAATTTGAGGCCCATTTCCGCAAATTAAATCCACCAGCATTCAGTAATTTGCACAGTTCTTGTTGTAGAGCGAGGGCTTCTGGAACATCATCAGTTCCAGTCATGATGTCATCCACATAAATATCAGTCAAGAGCTTATCCGCTGCATCGGGATATCGATTATATTCATCTCTAGCTAGTTGTTGAAGAGTTCGAATTGATAAGAACGGTGCGGAAGTAGTTCCGTACGTTACAGTGTTTAATTTATATATTTGAACTGGTTCATTTTTAGATTTCCTCCACAATATTTGCTGATACCATTGGTGTTCTGGTTTTATAAGTATTTGTCTGAACATTTTCTCAATGTCAGAGCTCAACGCAATTTTGTGTCTGCGCCATCGTAGAATTATTTGAGACAAATCGCACTGAAGAGCAGGGTCTGGTGCTAACTCTTCATTCAACGACCGTTGATTACGATATTTGCTAGACCCGTCAAAAACTACACGAAGTTTTGTTGTCGTACTACTTTGTTTTTCAACTCCGTGATGAGGAAGATAATACGCATTTTTCTTTACGTCATGTGGGTACTCGCCTATTAGTTGCATGTGTCCAAGATGAAGATATTCATCCATGAATTTGCTGTATTCTTTATACAACTCAGGTTTTCTCTCAAAAGTTTTCTCCATATTACGTAGCCTAATGCTAGCACCAATATGAGAATCTTCAAAGTCTTGAATTGATTTTCCTTCAATTTCAGCTTTGAATGGCAATGATACTATATACCGACCTTTGTCGTCTCTTTTATAGTTCGAAATAAAATGATTCTCACATGCAACTTCTTCTAATGTAGGTACCCGTTTTTGGGTCAATTCTTCTTGTTCCCAAAAGCGCCTTAATTGATCATCTATTTTGAAAAAATGAGTGCTAATGGTGAACTCTTCATTCAAAGAACTTATTGGTCCAGAGAGTATCCAACCGAAATAAGTTTCTTGGAAAAGTAGTCCATTTTCATTTTTATGTTGGCCCTCTTTTAAGATTAAACCATATACATCAGCGCCTAATATAATATCAATTGGACGTGATTCGAAATATTGAGGGTCAGCAAGATTGAATGGTAAGCTTGATGTTATTTTTAAAGGCGAAATGCTTCGATTTGGTAAGTATGTTGATAAATTTGGCAAAATAAAAGCTTCAACAGCAACAGAGAATGTGTCATGATTTGAATATAGTCGCATATAAGTGGACTTCCGTGCATAATTGACTTGATTAGGATTTACCCCATGAATTTTGAGGTGAGTAGAATGACAGCGAAGTTTGTATGTTTGCACAAACTGTTCAGTGATAAATGATCCTTGAGATCCTTGGTCTAGAAGTGCTCTTGCCCAAACTCTACCATTCGGGGTTTCAATTTTCAGCAAAAGTGTTGCAAGTAAAATATTAGTTAAGTATTGCGGCTGATGCGCATCGAGAGTGGAAACGTGATGGTTTTGTAAACTGCTTGAGCTTTGCTTGACTGTGATATTTTTAGCTGTCTCACTTGGAGAAGTATTATGTAGGAGAGTGTGATGCTTCTGATTACACACTTGGCAAGTATAGCTTGATTTGCAATCACAAGCCTTATGTCCGCTACTTAAGCAATTCATGCAAATTGATTGGCTTTTCACGAACTTAATCTTATCTTCCAATGAGTAAGATTTGAATGCCCAACACGAATAGAGGGAATGAGATTTTTTGCAGCAGAGGCAAAGTGATGATTTGTTAAGACTGAATGTCTTAAGCTGAGAGCGCGATGGCCCATTCATAGATTTTGGTTTAAAGGCAGCTTCAGCTGTGCCTAAGGTTTCTAACGTTCGGAAGGTACTTTCCAAGAATTGAAACAGATTTTCAAGTTCTGGAAGTTCATTTGAAGCTCTGAGAGTGTGCTCCCAATCTTTTCTAGTTTCTGTATCAAACTTTTGTACCGTAAGGTGTACAATCATTGGGTCCCAATTATCAGTAGGGATATTTAGATTAGCAAGTGAAGATAGACATTCCTTGGTAGTATCTAATAAAGTTTTGATCGCTGAGTGCGAAGGCTTACTACACTTAGGAATAGCGAAGAGCTTTTGAAGAAGCGTGTCTACAATAATGCGTTTATTGTGAAACCTGTCCTCCAATGTCTTCCAAGCTAGATCATAATTTGCTTCAGTTGCAAATATATGTCTTATTAAATGTTCTGCCTCTCCCTTGACGGAGCCCTTAAGATAGAACATTTTCTCAATTTTGTTCAATGACTTATTGTTATGAACCAGAGATGTGTACAGGTCTCGAAATGAAAACCATTCTAGGTAATCACCTGAAAATGTTGGAACAGCAATTTTGGGCAGCCTTGTTTCTGCTCCCAAAATTGTGTCCTCTCGTTGCACATAGACTGTGCTAGAATGGGGTGGTGTGCATGGATCTATAACGCCTTCAGTTTGAATAATGTCTAAGAGTTCTCCCTTTAATTCGAAGGTTAACTCCCTATAATGATAATATATCTCTTCGGTAATGTATGGAATATCCTTTGATTCCAATGATGTTTCTTGAGCTATTTTTAATATATCGAAATGATTTTTCTTTACCTTATCAAAGTTGTTGTTCAGTTCATTTAACACGGTGGTAGAGTATCCTCTAGATTTACTTCTTCGTTCACGTACCATCTTTATCATGCGTGACAAATCGTCAAACGCATCGCGTTGTTCTTCAATTAATTTTTCCATCGTTGTTGATCTTTCAGATACAAAATACAGTGCTGATAATCACTAGAGTTCCAAGGAAATACAGTAGAGCAGCGGCACAGCAAGCTAATTGTAGCGCACAGCAGGGCAGCCCGGAAGTGCAAGATGATATTCCAATTAAATATAGCAGAGTTGTTATGAAGATGCAAACAAAAGCTTTTGAATGCATTTAAATTTCTGTTAAGTTCCCGGGTTTCGGCACCAAAAAATGTTCGCTCAACAATCAATTCAAATAAATAACAGAAAACCACTTTGTTTTAAATTCTACTTAAAAATATTTATTAAACAAAAAGATATTAAAAGGAGTTACACTTTATTAACTTGAAGGCAAGATCCACGTCTGTTACAGTAAACGGTTGAAAAGCGACAAACTAAAAAGCGGAGCAGCGTCAACTGCTTCAGCCCAAAATGTCTTGTACATACAGTACAAAGACAACAACAAAAATAACGCGATGAACAGTTTTATATACATTGTAGTTGTATAAACAAATAAATTGTGTGCTGCTAAGAGCACTGTTGAATGTTATAAATAACAAAAAAAAATGCAAGTTTGCATATTTGGTATGACGTGCCTCGAAGTTATTTAGATTATTGACTGGACAGCCATCCGAAACCTTTGTTTCAAGTGACTGAATAGTCATGAAAGAATTTAACTTAATTATAACTTAATTATAATAGTTCGCATTAAACAGTCAGGATTTTTTTCTTTCTGCTGTTCCTGCTCTTCTTTAACCGCATTCAACAGGCACTGCTTGTAAACTGCTTTAGCAGACACATGCATGTTTTTCAAGGTGCCATAGTACGCATCAAGGCACAATCCTTGGCATATGTCCATTAATCCGCAGAACATATTAATACCTTCTCTCCCTATTCCAAGCAATCTCATGGCAAATATCAACCGGCGATTTACAACAAAAGATTTACCGACCACCGGCGAAGAATTAATATACTGTGTAGCTTTACATTGGCACTGCAGACTCACTTTGAAGCCGACTCCACGCATACATGTTTTTCCAAATCGAATTTTTTGTTTACATTGGGCGCAGATAACCAGAGCAGCAAGCGTTTGGAAAAATGAAAAAAATTCCAAGAAACAGAACTGGAGGTTGTTTTCGATGATGACTTCATTGTCTTGCGTTTTCTTCAATTTTTTGGCCGATGTGCTGGCAAAGTCGGTGTCCTCTACTTGGGAGTGCTGGTTTCCACGGAAATGCCTCTTTTTTGTTCGATACGCGTACTTACGCGGCGCGTTTGGGTGGCTTTTTTTATCCATAGCAAACAAAAAAACACAAAACGATTTTTCTTTTATTTTACAACAGCAGTTATCGCGCACGCGTAGCTTTCAGCGTTCGAAAATAAACTGAATCTCGTTCGTTTGCTTCTTTCATGTGAACACCTGGGCTCAAAATCATTTCAACCCCTAAATCAAAACATGCATGTATACATACTGCATGTATACATACTGTGTGTGTATATTTTGTAATATCAATACATATTTTGGAAGAATTCCACAGAATTTTCGACTAATGACTGCAGGCAAATAAACAACTTTGCTGATGCGTTATTTTGACGAAAACATACCTACACAAAAATGCCTGTATCTCCTAAACTATTTCGAATTTTGAAAAATCCTTTTGGGAAAATGTTTTTGAGTATCTGAGCAATAGAAATATGAAATCGAAAAAATCGAAAAAAAAGCAATAGAAAAAAATTTTTCGGATTACCAGAGGACCCCCTTAATATGAATATGAAAGCGAAGTTTAGTATCCATACTTACTCCAAGATCATGAAAGACATCTAAAGACTCTAATGTATGGTCACAAATTTTATAAACACATGTGACAGGAGATTTTCGGGTGAAAGTCATGTGCTTGCATTTCTTCATGTTAAGATTCATACGATTCACGTTGCACCAGCTATAAAGATGGTCTATGTCAGCTTGCAAGAGAACGGCATCATTAGCATTTTTGAAAGGAAGAAATAGTTTCACGTCATCTGCGTACATTAAAATACTCGAATGCTTTATGACAGATGGCAAATCATTTATAAACAGTAAAAAAAGAAGAGGTCCGAGGTGGCTTCCTTGAGGTACACCAGAAGTGACAGGAAACTCATGAGATTTCACAAGTTTAAAAAGAACACGTTGTGTTGTCAGATTTGATGTTTAATTTTACCTTTATTAAATAAATATCGTAAGATTGCTGGCATAATTGACGATACTTGTACTTAATAGAGGTATAAGAACCAAAATCTGTAATGCTATGAGTTTTTTGAAATTTTTTATAATGCATGGATTTTAAGTTTCTTAATTTTCTCAGTTCTTCAGTAAACCATACAGGACCAGATGCTAAACGGGCTTTTCTCTGTGGTACTGATAATAGAAAACAATCATTGAGAGTTCTATTAAAAGCAGAGACAGCCGAATCAAGGTTTTCTTGCGATGTTTGTGTATTAACGATATTTAGTACGTATGTCCAGTTAATATTAGATATATGGTTTTTTAATAAAACATAATTGGTTCTTTTAAAATTTAACTCAGCAGGAGGTTGAGCAATACGATTCTTTACAGATTGTTTAGGAAAATTAAGAGCAATTTCTAAAGTTGGATGGTACGGATCTTCTGGGAGCACGAGTGGATCTGTCCTTGAAACTGAAATAATATTGCTGTCGTCAAAATATACAAGATCTAACAAACGCCTATTCTTAATAAAGTGGCTGTTTAATTGAAAAAGTCCTTGACTTGAAAGCTCATTTAAAAATGAATTAGCAGATGAGCATTCAGACGAAGGCAATAATATTGCAGGGTTTTCGGTGCAGCAGTTCCAAGCGACCCTTGGAAGATTAAAGTCACCCGTTATTAGAATGTGATCATGAGGCTGAAGTTTTAAGCACACTTTATTTATCGAAACCAAATGTTTCAAATATACCTCTACGTTGGAAAGGGGAGGAGGGGAGGGGAGGGGAGGATTCCAAATGCCTCAGAAATTATTATTTCTTGTGAAAAATAAGAAGATTTAACGGCAATTAAAACTCCACCGCCATCAAAAGAATTACCAGCAATAGCGTTTCTATCTTATTATTAGATAGAATTTCAGTATTTAGGGTGTTAGCCTTAAGCCAAGTTTCACTGAAAACAATTATGTCAAAAAATAGGTTGTGGCTCAAAATATGTAAATATTTTAACTTTGTATTTAATCCTCGAACATTTTGGTATAAGATAAGGAATGCAAGGCAACAATCTAGTTTTTTGTTTAGTAGTACGAATAGGTAAAGTAGCCAGTGAAGTTTTCGGTTGTGATCTAGGAATATATTCGTGGATCAACGTATTTTCAGGCCAAAAACCTTGATCTAGTACCGTATTAAAGAGATTCCCAGGCAAATTTATTTTGAAAGAAGATACAGTACGCTCATATGAAAACTTGAATTTGTAAACCGAAATATTTTTGTTAACAATATTCAATTTAGAGTTTATATGATGTAAAACGTCTTCTTCGGATGTATCAAGAGCAAAACGAGATACAAATATAGATCTAGAAGGCTGGACAACCACAAGTTCTTTACAAGACGGCAGAATAATGCTTTTTTTCAATATTTGTTTTGGTATAGCACCAGTTAAAACCGAGCTCATAACGGAAGTTGATGGAATAGTATTAGTAGCAGTACAGGCTTCGGCATAAGTTTTTTTCATACCTATTAATAAAATAATGTAGAAAAGTCAAGCAATCGATTACTTTTTAGGTTACAAAATGTGTTACTTTAACATAGGCATGTCATTGACTGTAGTTAAAGTAAAAATCAATCAATTAAGCAATGCAATAAATTTGTTGGTCTTAATGCATATTTGGTCTTCCTGACTTAATATAAGGTATAATAGAATAAAATTTAGGGTGATACATTGCAAAATTTTTAAATGTTTTGCTGAGTTTATTTAGAGGGCGGAACAATTTTGAGGGTCGCAAAATCTTAAGCATGGCTGAACAATTTTGAAGCTTAAAAAAAAAACTTTAGTTTCGACTTTGAACAATTTTTGACGGCGACGTTTCGAGCGCAAACTATGTTTAAATAAAACTTAACTTAAATAAGGAGGGTTAGACCAATTTGATTCGGCAATACTTTTTTGTAACAAGCGTAGAGTACTTAATCTATGACTGTTGACAGCAATTACAGAGGTTTAGTACAAACTGTGTTGATGCACTACAAAAATAATGAACATTTTGCGTAGACAATTCGATAAACCCGCACACTTTTCTGTCATCAGAACGATAAATTTTAATCAATAAATTTGAGTCCACAGGCGCTGTTGTGCAGGCGAAAAGGAGTAGTCTTCTCCGTTCCACTGAGTTGGCGACAATCAGCGTTGACGATGACCAAACAACAAGAAATCCAATTGGCCATCTTTCAATTGAAATAAGAAAAGATATGTAAAACAAAATGGAAGGAAAATGGAATTGCAAGAAGAAGAGGATGACTCAGCTGGTTCATCATGTGGTGTATTTGATGGTATTGCAAGCGAAATAAGAAATAATTTGCCTGAATTGAAATCAATTATTTAGAAAAGAAGAACCTTCGCTACATGTCAATAGACGTGGTTTTCAAGGTCATTTGAACGGTTTGAAAACAACATATCAATGTTTCAACTATTTTTTGACAGACAAATTGTTGAGGTACTTTCGAAACATTTTTAATTCCGCGAATGTTCACATTCAATAATTTTCTTTCCTTCAGATTTTGGTTGATCAAACGAATCGTACGCTCGAAAAAATGATATTTCAATCAGATTTGAATGCAAATACATTTCAGCTATGCAAATTCTGTTGTATCATGTGTTTTAAGTTGGTTTTTCGTTTTCCGAATGTTCGTACTTTTTGGGGAAAATACTGTTTGGAACCTGTACAACAAACAATGACTTGCCAACGATTCGAAGAGCAACACAGTAATCTGCATTTCAATAATAATTATTTGGCTCTTGAGAAAGATGCACCTGGCAACAACCGACAGTTCAAAGTGAGAACTGCGATCACATATTTCAAAGGAAGATTCCATTCGATTCCAATGCGCAAGCGTCTCAGTGTTGACGAGCGAATGTGACCTACGAAATTGCAAGGCAATCCATTCGCCAATTCATGCCGGCAAACGACAAAAGTGGGGATCGAAGTTATATACATTTCAAATTTATCTAGGCGCTGACGATAATGTGCCCCGATCTTGGAGCTGCATCTTATGTAGTTGTTCGATTGTCAAAGCACATCCCAGATAATATCAATCGTATCGTTTATTTTCAGAATTTGTATACGTCTATTGGTTTGAGGCTTTATTTGAAAAATCGTAGCATTTACAGTTTGGGAATCGTGCGACCAAATCTCGTATCAAACATTAAAATCTACGGTCGGTTAATCAAAAAAAAAAAAAAAAAAATCGAACGTCTATATGCTGAAGAATCTGTCGGCACTGTGCTTGGTACCGAAATAAGCAATATTTTGTGCAGCGGCACAATAAATATTTGGCTGCTTTCAACCTAAGTAAGTACTAGAAATTTTGTATCATTCGAAATAATGATACCATCCATCGAAAGCCTCACATTGGGACCAAAAATTTAAACAAAACATGGAAACCAACTGTCCAAATAAAATAAATCAGTACAATAAACGTTTGGGAGGCGTTGAAGTTTTAGATGGGCGTACTCGTATGAAAACTAGAAAATGGACAACTCGTAATTTTTCCACCTATTGAATGTGGCTATGGTGATCCTGTATTAATTATCACCGGCTACATCAACAAAGCAAAGATATTCGCTAGATCAAATAGATCATTAGTGTGAATTTTTTGATAATTCGGGGAAGAATGTGAAAATGCCTGGTTGTAAATCAGAAATACAAGCAGTTTGCCTGAAATGTAACCTGAATTTATGTAATTTGACAAAAAAAAAAAAACATATTTTTACGCTTTCCACAAGTATTCATAATATTAATATTTTCCCTGCTAATAATTTCTTTAAGCTTTTTATTAAAAAAATTACCCTTTTATTTTTTGAATTCCTATTTTACTATGCCTAAGTCCGCTTATACGCGCAGCCGGCATTTTCACATATAACAAATGAACGAAGTACTCGTATCAAAATAAAACAAGAGCTTCAGATGCGTTTTTCTGTTCTCTAAATTAGTCTTATCTGATTTTTGGTGCTGACACAAAAAATGTGGCATTAGAGGGTTAATAAAAAATATGAAGTATTGCAAAATTCTATTATAAATGCAGGTTATAGGTGAAATATAAGGTGTAATAAAAAATGACTAACAAATGAAGCTCACATTCAACAAATAGTGCTTGTTAACGTGAGTTTTTCCCAAATTAAAAATGAGAAAATTAAAAAAGGCGCCAAAATCGTTTCTGCCCCACGGCAGCATCTAGTCTTAATACGGCCCTGCTAATAGTTCCTGCTAAAAACCTCAGCCAGGGCAAGCAACATTTTACCATTTAACTTTTTCACCTCACAGTAGTAAATTTCTACTTTTGGGAGTAGTATTTGCATTTAAAGTATGGTAAAGTTAACATACAAACAAAAAATTTCACCACAATGATAACATTCATAATAACTGCATTCCCGTGGCATTCCACGTGGCATTCCCTGCATTCCCATCGAGCTGAAGTGTCAAAATACGAGTGCGAGTAGTAATGGCCAACTCACACGGGATTGTTTAATTTGCAATCAATGAACTTTTCTTACGCTCCATAAAATTTTAAATCTCTACTTATCAGTAGAGAACTTAATTTGGAGTAATTTAGAGTAAGCCGCTATAATTATCCTATCTGAAAACAAATTTATGAGAGATATAAATACATTTACATTTCAAACTATAAGTATTACAACTTAATTTAATGCTTAACTATTTCTTGTTTCGAAAAATACACTTTTTTCTCGGCTTTTTTCTTTGTTTACTTCATTACTTCATCACTTGTTTTTGTCACGATTTTTTTCATTATGTTATTGTAAAAAGTATTACGTTTCTTCAACAAAAATTTTATTTTGCCACCCAGCAACACTGTTCAGATTGCTGCCATGTACAGCAATAAAAAAGTGAACAAATTTGATTGCTGATATCTGTGTTCATCCGCACACAGATTCGAAAAATCGATCACAAATTACGATCAATTGTTTGCTTTTTACAGACGTTACAACGTTAGTTACAGATTTATTGTGATTAAGATTAACAAAATAAACCAAAACTATATTTTCAAATTCAGTTTACGCTTACTTTCAGCAAGTTTATCTAAAATAAAATCCACTGATATTGATGGTGTCACATCTCTGTACAGTAGAGTGGCCCTTATTTTTTTTTTTACAAATTCAAAACGTGCATGGACCTCGATTGTTCCTTTATATGTAAAAAAAACCTATGAAATTTTCAGGAAAAAATATTGATATTTAAACGTGCCTGTAGCGACCATTATATTGAAAATTTGATTTATATGGGAAAATAGTGTTCTTTTTCCAAAAAAATCCGAATAACATTTTTCAAACTCAAAATTTCTAAAAACTTGTACGCTTCTCATTTTTTATTGAATTTTTCTTTAAAACGAGCTATCAAACATGAAAATCGAATTTAATCTACCAGAGTTATGATTTTTTACTTTTGGAAAAAATATCATTTTTTTTCTTGTATTAAAAAAATCGCAAAAATCAAATTTCAAAAAAACTATCATGGAAATATTTTCTAAAACTACAGCTAATGCAGATACAATAAATATACCATTTTTTATGTTGAAGTCATGTTGAATAACTTGGTCGATATGAATTTTTTTGCTAGAAGTGTACCTTTTTGAAAGTTTTGAGTTTGAGTATTTTAACAGAAAAAATTCCCAAAAATCCAAATTTTAAAAAACCGACGAGATATAAACTAAGAATAGTTTTGATCTTTTTTTGTGCAAAAAAATATAAGAACCAAAAATTGGATTAAAAAGTTATAGCTGTTGAAACTTGACTATTTTTTCAAAAATCCTTAAAGTGCCATGTTCTGGCATATCGAACACAGAAAACAATGATAAAAAATCAAAAATACGAAAATTTCTCATTTAAAATGACTTCAATAATTCTTGAAAATATATCTGATCTTCTTTCGAAAAATTTTACAATTACAGGATGGCCAAAATATATATAGGAAAATTAGGTTGCCCTGGCTTAAGTTATAAAAACACCTCAAAAACCCAATTTTTCATTTAATCACAAATTCTCTCTGTAATGTATTACAATTAGAAAATACAACAAAAAATCCCACGATCATTAAAAATTACCACAAAAATACCACGCCTTTTAAAAATACCAAAAATACCTTATACATATAAAAAATAAGTTGCATTGTGTATGAAATTGATGTTCTCTGTAATGCGTGAACCGATTTTGTTTCTTTACGTAAATGGAATTTTACGAAAAAGGTTGTAACTTAGCGTTACAAATCAATATTTAACAATATTTATATTTTATATTATATCTACTATATCATAGTATATATTAGATTATATTTCATATTATATCTAAGTATATCATAGAATTATATTAATAATTAAAGATAATAATAATATACTTATCATTTAATCTATACAATCAGCCACAGATAGGCTACACACAACATAACATAATACATGAAATAACAACAAATCGGCCAAGCCAGTAAGCTACCAACAACACGACATACACAAAATAACAACAACCACAGCAACTAGCCAAGCCAGTAGGCTACCAATAACACGACATACTCAAAATAGCAACAGCCATAGCAACTAACCAAACCAGTAGGCTACAAACAACACGACATACACAAAATAACAACAACCATAGCAACAAGCCCAACCAGGAGATTACCAACAACACGACACACATAAAATAAATGACAAACAAACAACAGTACCAAAATAGACTCTGCATAAGGGCAACAACAAAATCAATGTGCCCATAGCCAGCAAGCACTATTTGCATACGCAGAGGGAAATAGAATATAGTTCGCAAAGGGGTATCTTTACGAGTCACGTAAATGGAGACCACGAAATTGGTGAAGGCAGCGTTCCTTTCTTTAGGTAAGCTCAAAATCTCTGCTTCGATCAACCGAAGCAGAGTAGTAGCGTTGCCTCGGCAGACTGCAAAGTCCTCTCCGAGGCAACGGTCAACTATTCATCGCGCCGCTGCCCTGATCGACCGCGAGGTCCTCCGCAGGGGCATCGACGCAGGCACTCGCTACCGCGTCACTATTCTCTTCTTTGTTTTGTATTTTCTGACCGCGTCACTGCCTCGACCGACCGCTAGGTCCTCCTCGGGACAGCGACGCAGGCACTCGCTACCGCGTCGCTATTCTCTTCATCTTTTTCTTCTTTTTTTTATTATTTACCGCATCACTGCTTCAACCGACCATAAAGTTCTCTTCGGGGCTGCGACGCCGGCAAACGCTACAACGCTTTCTGCTGCGGCTAATTTAATATAATTTAATTACAAGATTTTATAGGAGCGTTCCTTTCTTTAGCCACCACCGATTAGCACTTACCAACCGATTACCGAGGCACTCACTGGCTACCGAAGCGATTACCAAGCTGTTACCGAGTGTTACAACACTTACTGAGACACTAACCAGTGCCAGAGAGAGCTGACCAACCGAGTACCGAGGAAATCACTGATTACCCAAGTGCTTACCAACCGATTACCTAGGCACTTACTGGTTACTAAATAAATACAATAAATACATTGCTAGACCTCTTTTTCGTGAATGACTCCAGTAAAATCTTGCTAAGTGATCAATTATCTGCTCCTATGTTTTCAAAACATGATCTAATATTTCTTACATATGATTTCAAACTGGTTCCTCAGGAAGAAACGTTGACTTTTCGTGATTTTAAAAGTGTTGATCATGTATCGTTGTTTGCTGAAGTCGAAAGCATAAATTGGCCCACTTTATGTTCTGTCCCACAAGTAAATGACCAAGCCCTGTTCCTTGAAGAAAATATAAAATATCTTTTTAACAAATATGTCCCCAATAAAACAAAAATTATTAAACACAACCAGCCCCCTTGGTTTACAAGTAGAATAAAAACGCTAATCGGGATGCGCAACGAAGCTTATAATAGGTGGAAGCGGTTCAAGACGCCCGAGCTGCATGATTACTTTAAGCAATTAAGAAGAGACGTCGTTCGCAAGGTGTCAGCTGCTAAGCTGGCGCACTACGAACATAAGTTTTCATTTGCCCTGGATAGTAAGCAGAAGTGGAACCTTGTACGAAAAATTGGCATAGCGAAAAGTGTAGCTTGTGTTAATCAAGATATTGATGTTAATAAGCTTAACGAAAAATTTACTAACGTACCTATGCCTACTTCGAGACCAGATTTTTATAACGACGTTAACCCTCCCGACTCACTTTCAAGTTTTAGTTTCTCCTGCGTAGACCAAACTGAAGTTGTGCAGAGTATACTTGCGGTGAAATCAAATGCTGTGGGCATGGATGAAATGCATTCTATATTCATCAAGATGCTTCTCCCAAAGTTATTGCCATTCTTAACGTTCTTTTTCAATACTATTTTAACGTGTTAATTTACTGTCGGCCTTCTGTTGTTTTGTGTTGAAATTAAATGGGCTATGGCCGTGTAAAAAAGAACAAAAACTTTTTTAAATGTTTTTGGCTTTTATTATTTTTCCAATATTTCGGCACACTTTGTGAGCCTTCATCAGGGCTAGAAAAAACACATCACATACACACACAAATAGACAACACATTAAACATATTGAACAAGTGCAACTACTACATAAAATTCACCATAGGTTGCCTTATCTGGACGCTATAGTTATCAACACTAACAACACAATGAAAACAGACTGGTATCAGAAACCTACAGCATCGGGTAGACTTATAAATTTTCATTCTAAACACCCCAAAAAAACTATTTTCAATACCGCTAAAAACTTCATCCATAGAGTTTTCAAGATAAGCGACAAAAGTTTTCACAAAAACAACATTTCACGCATCAGGGAAATACTGGCCTCCAATGATTTTCCACCACATACCGTTACACGACTGATAAAAACATTCTTGAACAACAACAGTGAGCAAAGTAACACTGAACGAGCGACTGAACCAAAAAGGTATAAAGGTATTACTTATGTACCGGGTTTCACTGAAAAATTTAAAAAAACGGACATATATAACAAAAACAATTACTTGCTTGCACCTAAAACAAACAACACTTTAAAAATTCTTCACAGCAAGACTAAAAGCAAAGTTGAAAATATGGACAAATGCAATCTGGTTTACGAAATAAAATGCAAAGGTGACGGGTCCAATATATGCAACAAAGTATATGTTGGAACTACAAAATTAAAATTGAAAACAAGACTATCATCACACAAAACAGATTTAAAATCAAATCATGAACATAAAACGGCGCTTGCGTCCCACTGTATACAAAACAATCATGCACCGGACTTCCCAACAACAAAAATTCTGCAACAAGAGGCTAACTACGCGAGAAGATATACACTGGAGATGCTACACATACTAAACACGCCAACGGCAATACGATTGAACTACAAAACGGACACCGACAATTGCTCGCATATTTATAAATACTTGACAAAACACAAACTAGATGGACGATGAAGGTGGCAAACAGCTGTTCGACGATGCTCGACCACTTTTAAAATATAATTGTTTTTTAAACTTTAATTTGTTCAACTATTTTAATTAGTTATTTAAACAAATATTTTTCAAAATGTTTTAAAATCAAATTTTCCGTCTTTTACGGTAACAAAATTGTTTGTGGTATATTCTATAACTTTGTGATTAATTGTGATGTGTTTTTTCTAGCCCTGATGAAGGCTCACAAAGTGTGCCGAAATATTGGAAAAATAATAAAAGCCAAAAACATTTAAAAAAGTTTTTGTTTTTTTTTACACGGCCATAGCCCATTTAATTTCAATACTATTTTAACTTCATCTGAGTTTCCCTCTAGCTGGAAAAGAGCAAAGATTGTTCCCATCCCTAAATCGTGTAATGATTTCCGCCCAATTGCTATTCTGTCGTTTCTTTCAAAAGTTCTGGAAAACATAATGAACAAGCAAATGAAAGTTTTTTTACAGGAAAACTCGTTATTGTCTGATTGCCAGTCAGGTTTTCGAGCTAAGCGAGGCTGCGTAACTGCCTTACTCGATGTAACTGAAGAGATACGATCAAACGTAGACTCCAATGAAGTAACATTTTTAGTTCTTCTTGACCATTCGAAGGCTTTTGACACAGTTGATCACCGGGTGTTATGTAAAAAACTGAAACAACTTTTTAACTTTTCTCCAACAGCTGTTAAACTTTTGATGTCATATCTTGAGGGCAGATCGCAGGCCGTAAATATTAGCCATACTTTTTCTAACTTCTTACGCGTTAACAGAGGTGTACCACAGGGTTCAATCTTGGGACCACTACTTTTTACTTTACGCTAACGATCTACCACAAGTACTGCGGGTCAGCAAGATTCACTTGTACGATGATGTCATATCTTGAGGGCAGATCGCAGGCCGTAAATATTAGCCATACTTTTTCTAACTTCTTACCCGTTAACAGAGGTGTACCACAGGGTTCAATCTTGGGACCACTACTTTTTACTTTACGCTAACGATCTACCACAAGTACTGCGGGTCAGCAAGATTCACTTGTACGCGGATGATGTGCAGCTTTACTTTAGTTGCCCGGTGAAAGACATTACGCAGGGCATAGTAACGCTTAACGAAGACTTAGCCCGAGTAAATGAATGGGCGTCGATCAATGGTTTATGTTTAAACCCATCAAAATCAAAATGCATCGTAATCTCAAGGAAACCCATGCAGACACCAGTTCCTACATTAATAATAAATGGTTCATGCATTGAGGTGGTTAAATCCGCGAAAAATTTGGGTATTACTTTCAATAGCTCCTTAACTTGGTCAAACCACATTAATGAAGTGCTAGGAAAAACTTATAGCATGCTGCGTAATCTCTGGGCCACTCAACATTTTACCCCTCAAAACATCAGAATGTTACTCGCAAAAACTTATTTGATCCCAAGGTTACTTTATGGATGTGAAATTTTTGCAGCTTGCGACTCTACGAGCAGGCGCAAACTAAATGTGCTATACAATAACATTGCACGATACGTTTTTACGCTAAAGCGCTCCGATCGAGTATCGCAATTTGCAAATAAAATATACCAGGTTTCCTTTGATAATCTTGTTAATTCGAGAGCTCTGATCATGCTGCACAGAACCATTACAACGAAAGAGCCTGAATACTTGTTTAAAAGATTGCATTTCCTACGCTCTAATCGCGGCATTAATTTCGTCCAACCAAGACATACTTGCCTTACGTCTGAACGCCAGTTTTTTGTTCACACAATTCGTCTCTGGAACTCGCTCCCCAATCACATTCAGAAAATTAAAAATGCAACGCAATTTAAACTTAAACTGATGAATTATTTCACACGTCCATGAAGATATGCTTCTGAGGTATTCACTTCTTAAATAAATTTGAAAAATAGGTTCGCTCGCATTCGTACTACAATAATATATCTTAGTTTCGCTTAAATTAAAATATGGCTTGTCTGTTTAAACTCTCACTTGCGTATAACTTGAATTTTATAATGTTTTATCCAATCTTCTATTAAATCTTTATCTTAATCTTTATTTTTAATTCTTTACTTAAAATACAAATAACAAAAATTTGTAATGTCTCATTTAAATTTGTATAAAACTTTTATCTAAATTATTTAAACTTATTATTAAATTTAAATTATTTTTTCTGTTCTTATATTATATAATTTTTGTTATGTTTTGGGTCATTCAAGGCTATTAAACTTTTTTTTCTTATAAAATTTGTCACTAAGAATATCATCTACATGTTACGGTGCTTGTCATAAGACTTATGTCTTGTTAGCTCCGTTGTCGAATAATAATAATAAATAAAAATAAAAAAAAAAAAATAAAAATAAATAAAGCGATTACCAAGACGTGGCCGAGTATTCAAATACTTATTGAGACATTAACCAGCGCCAGAGAGCTGACGAACCGATTACCGAGGTAATCACTGATTACCCAAGTACTTACCAACCGATTACCGAGGCACTTACTGGCTACTGAAGCGCTTACCAACCGAATACCGAAAGCCTAACACCGTAACCCACCAATACCCACGCCAACTCCTACCTGAGGCTGCTTATTTAAGATACTAAGTTGGTAAATTGTTCAATAAAAGGAATATTTGATTTATTGAAAAACCTGCGTTTTTTTTATTTCAAAATAATTTGTGAAAGTTAGTGGATCTTTCACAGGATTCTGGGGCGGCTGAGTTTTACCTCAGCTTTCGAGAAAACCATGTCACAAATGGCGCCCGAACAGGGACCTGACTTTAACGACGACTGTGGAAAAACAGCAACCACCACCAACGACGTTGAAGCAGGTTCCACGCAGGACAATACCAAACAACCATCTAACGCAGCAACAGAAGCAATAAGCATGGAATCGCAGCAACTAACTACAGATTCAGTTGGCTGGGTATATTTACTAAAGAAGGAACGGTTAGTCAGTGAATGTCAGAAAATTGGACTGAAAACCGACGGTTGTAGCGTTCCTCAGCTACGTCGGCAGCTAAGCGACGTCATCAAAATCAAACGGAACCGGAAATCTACGGAAAACTTTTTAAAGGAGTTGGAAGAGGAAGTCATCAGGGATGACGAAAAAATACCCGTCTCCAGAAACGAAGGAATCCTCTTGCATGTTTCTCCCGGCCCTCGACTAGATCCTTTTCCTTACCATTGTACTGACTTTAACGCCGTTCGCATGGTCCAGCGCTGGGATCTACACTTCGAAGGGGGGAATAACCTGCTAGAGTTTATTGAGCGATTTGAAGAGCTGGCCGAATGCCACCGCATGTCACCCGACACCCTGTTGTCATCGGTACCCACGGTACTGCGGGACAAAGCACTGCAATGGTATCGAGTGAAGAAGGACCACCTCAATTCTTGGGAAAACTTTAAATTGGAAATAAAAAAATTTTTTCTGCCTAAGCGACATTTAATCCATCTCGAGGAAACGATTTACCACCGAAAGCAAGGACCTCGTGAAAACTCACGAGAGTACATACTCACCTTACAAACGTTAATCCGGCAACATCCCACGTTAAGGCAACTCTACCATACTAATGGATCTAACTGACGAGTTTGAGTTGCTAAAAAGAGACGAAGCCAAGCCAAGCCGTCAGCAGCCAAATTATTATATGAAAATCCCCAGCACATACCAGAGAAGCCCCCACTGCTGGAAATGTAAGCAACTGGGCCAACGCCGACAACAATGTCATAACCAGCGTCTACTATTCTGCTCGCGATGCGGACAGGAAGGAGTGTTCTCCCGGTCTTGCAATTGTGGACATAGGCTTGCGATCAGTACAGCACCCCCACCCAACCCGGCAAATCAGTACTACATAGAAATCAACATCTCGGGGTTACAAACAAATGCCTTGATCGATACGGGTGCATCTTCCACTTACCTAAATAAGTCCATATACGAGCATCTCATCCAGCAGGGAATAAGACCACGACGCTTAGAACGAAGTGTTCAATTAGCCAATGGGACGAGCATCACTTGCGGAGAATCTTTTCCGGTCAAGATCCAGAGCAACAATCAAACCACTTGACTCATTGTCTCATACATGGCCGATTTAGCTGAACCCCTCATACTAGGAATGGATTTTTTGACGCATAGGAAAATTACATTAACCCCCGATGGTATCAACTTAGCCCCACCTAGAAGCACTGGCTCTACCGCCTATCATTTGAATATGTTGCAAAGCGCGTGAGTTTTTAACCACAGAGCAAAACCAGCAACTCGAGAATTTGCTAACAGAAAACCTCCCAAAGTTTGAACAGATTAGTAGATACAATATGGCGATTCTGGCTCAGGAGGCGCGGAGGTGCAAGCCGATGACGTCATGCCCGGCACTCAAGTATGAATGGATTTCTGCTTGTGCTGGTGGACGGACAGACAAAAAACCGCAAGTTGTTTTTGCTTTAAGCGTTGATCATGTTCTTATCAGTGTTTGTATGTTTTATGATTTTTTTCATAACCCTAGCATTAGTTATAGCAGTGACTCAAAATTCTGCTGGCTGACTTTAGCTGAAATGATATGACTTGCTATATGAAAATATATGTATTAATATGGGTTGAAGCAATTTAGATACGGCGATGGTTGAAGGGGGAAATAAATGTTTATAAATTTAATAAAGTTGGCAAGTTTGGTGTATGTCTTTGCTTTATTTAAGCTTTTAAAAATTGGCAAGTTTGATGTATGTCTTTGCTTTAAACTTTTTAAAATTGACAAGTTTGGGGTATTTCTTTGCTTTAAGCGTTGGTCATAATTTTATACACTACATTATCGGTAGTGGTAGTCAAGCGAGTTCTTATCAGTGTTTGCATGTTTTGTTTTTTTTTTAACCCTCGCATTAGTTATAGCAATGACTCAAAAAATAAATATATATTTATAAGACTTCTAACGTAGACTGCGTGGTGGCATACTTATCAGAGTTCGCAGTAGTAAACGAAATACGTAGCAACCAAGAAGAGTCAAGAAGTTTCTAGAAGCTTCGAGATGCAGAAACGTCGAGAACATTTTAGAAGTTGACAACATCACAAAAAAAAAAAAAAAAAAAAATTTTTTTAAGTCAAAGGTGTTAAGTCTCAAGCTTCATGGTGTGAGAGAGAGAGAGAGAGAGAGAGAGAAAGGGAGAGAGAGAGAGAAAGGGAGAGAGAGAATTTAATAGTAAGAGAGAGAAAGGGAGATAGCAAATAGCGCGATCCTATACAAAGAACACTTCAGAATCAACCTAACCTAAGCCAATGCCAAGAAGAGATAGGAAGTTTCTAGAAGCTTCGAGATGCAGAAACGTCGAGAACATTTTAGAAGTCGACTTATGTTATTGTATGCCGATGACGTCACCCATACCCATCCTGTCACGGATTTTAATTTTATTTAATTTCAATTTCAATACTAATTTCAAGGTTAAAGTGATAAGAGCCAAGCTTCATAGTAAGCGCACTCATAACCCGCAAGTTCAAGATAAGGCAGCAATGGACAAGTTCAAACATGTTTTTTTGTGTTACTTATAAAATAAATAAACAATTTTTGCGGTCAAGTGCAAGGGCAAAAAAAGATGATAAGAATTTAAAGTTGATATGTCAAAAACTAAGCTAAGCTATCCTAAGCTAATATAAGCTAAGGCTGCGTTTATAGTGAACGCCCATAATCGGCTGCTTTTTTATAATGGTTGTTGTTGTTGTTGTTCTTACTGTTGCTATTGTTGTTCTTACTGATGTTGTTGTTGTTGTTCTTGTTCTTGTTGTTGTTCTTACTGTTGTTGTTGTTGTTGTTGTTCTTACTCTTGTTGTTGTTGTGGTTGTTGTTGTTGTTGATGAGGCTGTTTTACTAATAAAAATAGGCAATCTAAAGTTACTAAATAAATAGCTAAACTTCTTTATTAAAATATTATTTATATTAATTACACTACATTTTGAGCCCAATTTGGTCACATCTGTTGATAACCAAGATAAGCTATGGAAGCTACATCCAATTACGGACCATCTCAAGTCAAATATGTTAAAGAACTATCACCCAACACAACATTTATCTTACGATGACAATGGACGACACGGTTGCAAGCAGTTTTTTTAAAGGTAAACCAATCGGCCAAACGGTTACATGTTAAATTTTGACATATATCAAGGCAAGAACCCACGTTGTACCAATCCATATGATGAACGATTCGGAAAATGTGCAGCACCACTTATAACTATGATCGATGACTTTCAGATGATTTGAAAGGCCTTATTGAATATTTCATTCATATTGAATTATTGTTTGATTGATTATCGATATTGTGATTGATTGATTGATTGATTATCGATCAGTTTTAGCAGGTAGCTGTAGAACAGTACAGACCAGTTTTAGCTGGTAGATGTAGAACAGTACAGATCTGTTTTAGCCGATAGCTGTAGAACAGTACAGACCAGTTTTAGCAGTTAGCTGCTGAATAGTACAGACCAGTTTTAGCCGGTAGCTGTTGAATAGTACAGATCAGTTTTAGCCGGTAGCTGTAGAACAGTACAGACCAGTTTTAGCAGTTATCTGCTAAACTGGTCTGTACTGATCAACAGCAACTGCTAAAACTGGTCTGTACTGATCAACAGCAACTGCTAAAACTGGTCTGTACTGTTCTACAGCTATCGGCTAAAACAGATCTGTACTGTTCTACATCTACCAGCTAAAACTGGTCTGTACTGTTCTACAGCTACCTGCTAAAACTGATCTGTACTGTTCTACAGCTACCTGCTAAAACTGATCGATAATCAATCAATCAATCAATCACAATATCGATAATCAATCAAACAATAATTCAATATGAATGAAATATTCAATAAGGCCTTTCAAATCATCTGAAAGTCATCGATCATAGTTATAAGTGGTGCTGCACATTTTCCGAATCGTTCATCATATGGATTGGTACAACGTGGGTTCTTGCCTTGATATATGTCAAAATTTAACATGTAACCGTTTGGCCGATTGGTTTACCTTTAAAAAAACTGCTTGCAACCGTGTCGTCCATTGTCATCGTAAGATAAATGTTGTGTTGGGTGATAGTTCTTTAACATATTTGACTTGAGATGGTCCGTAATTGGATGTAGCTTCCATAGCTTATCTTGGTTATCAACAGATGTGACCAAATTGGGCTCAAAATGTAGTGTAATTAATATAAATAATATTTTAATAAAGAAGTTTAGCTATTTATTTAGTAACTTTAGATTGCCTATTTTTATTAGTAAAACAGCCTCATCAACAACAACAACAACCACAACAACAACAAGAGTAAGAACAACAACAACAACAACAACAGTAAGAACAACAACAAGAACAAGAACAACAACAACAACATCAGTAAGAACAACAATAGCAACAGTAAGAACAACAACAACAACAACCATTATAAAAAAGCAGCCGATTATGGGCGTTCACTATAAACGCAGCCTTAGCTTATATTAGCTTAGGATAGCTTAGCTTAGTTTTTGACATATCAACTTTAAATTCTTATCATCTTTTTTTGCCCTTGCACTTGACCGCAAAAATTGTTTATTTATTTTATAAGTAACACAAAAAAACATGTTTGAACTTGTCCATTGCTGCCTTATCTTGAACTTGCGGGTTATGAGTGCGCTTACTATGAATCTTGGCTCTTATCACTTTAACCTTGAAATTAGTATTGAAATTGAAATTAAATAAAATTAAAATCCGTGACAGGATGGGTATGGGTGACGTCATCGGCATACAATAACATAAGTCGACTTCTAAAATGTTCTCGACGTTTCTGCATCTCGAAGCTTCTAGAAACTTCCTATCTCTTCTTGGCATTGGCTTAGGTTAGGTTGATTCTGAAGTGTTCTTTGTATAGGATCGCGCTATTTGCTATCTCCCTTTCTCTCTCTTACTATTAAATTCTCTCTCTCCCTTTCTCTCTCTCTCTCCCTTTCTCTCTCTCTCTCTCTCTCTCTCTCTCACACCATGAAGCTTGAGACTTAACACCTTTGACTTAAAAAAATTTTTTTTTTTTTTTTTTTTTTGTGATGTTGTCAACTTCTAAAATGTTCTCGACGTTTCTGCATCTCGAAGCTTCTAGAAACTTCTTGACTCTTCTTGGTTGCTATGTATTTCGTTTACTACTGCGAACTCTGATAAGTATGCCACCACGCAGTCTACGTTAGAAGTCTTATAAATATATATTTATTTTTTGAGTCATTGCTATAACTAATGCGAGGGTTAAGAAAAAAACAAAACATGCAAACACTGATAAGAACTCGCTTGACTACCACTACCGATAATGTAGTGTATAAAATTATGACCAACGCTTAAAGCAAAGAAATACCCCAAACTTGTCAATTTTAAAAAGTTTAAAGCAAAGACATACATCAAACTTGCCAATTTTTAAAAGCTTAAATAAAGCAAAGACATACACCAAACTTGCCAACTTTATTAAATTTATAAACATTTATTTCCCCCTTCAACCATCGCCGTATCTAAATTGCTTCAACCCATATTAATACATATATTTTCATATAGCAAGTCATATCATTTCAGCTAAAGTCAGCCAGCAGAATTTTGAGTCACTGCTATAACTAATGCTAGGGTTATGAAAAAAATCATAAAACATACAAACACTGATAAGAACATGATCAACGCTTAAAGCAAAAACAACTTGCGGTTTTTTGTCTGTCCGTCCACCAGCACAAGCAGAAATCCATTCATACTTGAGTGCCGGGCATGACGTCATCGGCTTGCACCTCCGCGCCTCCTGAGCCAGAATCGCCATATTGTATCTACTCAGATTCATGAACCATACAACATCGGCGCTCATCATATCCGGCTAAAACACCAGGAGCCCATTAAACAAAGGTATAACCCACGAAACCCAGCAATGCAATCCATCATCAATCAGGAAGTCGACGAACTCCTTGCTGCTGACCGAATAGAGCCCTCTTGCAGCCCTTACAGTTCACCCATCGTGCTAGTAAGAAAGAAACAAGGAACCTGAAGAATGTGCATTGACTACCGCCAGCTCAACAGTACCACCGAACCAGATGCGTATCCCCTTCCGCAGATTAACGCCATCTTAGACCAGTTAAAGGAAGCAACATATTGGCAAATCCCGCTCACCACCCAGTCCAAACCAAGCACTGACTTTACCGTCCCAGGCCGTGGCCTCTTTCAATAGAAAGTGATGCCATTCGGCCTTCATTCAACACCAGCCACTTTCCAGCGGATCCTCGACCAAGTCATAGGGCCAGAACTACAGCCCCAAGCTTTCGCTTACTTGGACGACATAATCGTGCTGGAAGAACTTTTGAGGATCACCTCAGAAATCTTGATGCCGGTCTTAGGAGACTGTAGCAAGCCAATCTATAAATCAATTTTGATAAGAGTGAATTCGTTCGCACCAGCGTAAAATATTTGGGCCATGTAGTCAGCGCCAAGGGCTTCCACACCGATCCCTGCAAGGTCGAAGCTATGCGCGGGCTAGCAACCCCCACCAACCTCAAAGAACTAAGACGGGTTCTAGGGGTAGCATCGTGGTATTGGAGCTTTGTACCCAATTTTTTGACCCTCGCTGCCCCATTGACTCAGCTGCTCAAGAAAATACTAAATGGACCTGGGGGAAGGATCAAATAAGAGCTTTCGAAGAGCACAAGGACAAACTAACACAAGCCCCAGTTCTCTGTTGTCCAGACTTTCAACAGCCATTTATCCTACAAACAGACGCCAGCCGTGAGGGCCTCGACGCTGTGCTCTTTCAACGGCATTCAGACCTAGAACGTGTGATCGCTTATGCCAGCCGCACACTAACAGCACTAGAAAAAAAATATTCAGCAACCGAACAAGAGTGACTTGCTATTTTATGGGTCATCAGGAAGATGCGACCATATTTAGAGGGATACACATTCACCGTAATCACCGCTCACCACTCCATAAAATGGTTGCACTCACTACAGAATCCCTCAGGACGCATAGCTCGCTGGGCGCTAGAATTACAGCAACACGATTTTAACATCGAGTATAGAAAAGGAAGTCTAAATGTAGTCGCAGACGCATTATTACGCAGCCCACTCCCAACCCAAGATGGAGACGCTCTTTTAACCATCACCACCGGAAAACCAGAGAGGTATTATCTCTTGAAGCAAAAGGTTAAGAACCAAAGTCAAGACTTTCCAGGTTACAAAATCTGGGATGACCTTTTATTTCGACACCTAGTCCGGAAAAACCCGACCACCGCCACCCCACAATGGAAACTCTGCGTGCCCATCTCCCAACGAAGTCGCATTCTAGAGGAAGTTCACAATAGTGCTGCTGCCGGCCACTCCGGGGTATAAAAAACCACAAAAAGGGCTCAAGAAAATTACTATTGGCCTGGAATGCACCGGGATATCCTTCAATAAGTTCACAGCTGCAACAGCTGTGCAAAATATACAGTGGAACAACACAAACCAGCTGGCTTCATGAACACAATGACATATTCTCACCCGTGGGAGCTCATCTGTACCGACTTCATCGGACCGCTTCCTCGCTCTACTCATGGCCATACCGGTCTACTCGTGCTGATCGACAAATTCAGTAGGTGGATGGAACTAGCGCCGACACGACAAGCCACTACCGCATGCGTAGTCAACGCACTCAAGGAACGGATAATCTATCGATTTGGCTGCCCAAAAATATTTCTTTCGAATAATGGAGTGCAATTCACCAGTCGTTATATTCAGCAATTTCTCGCCGCCTGCGGAATCGAGCATCGGCTAAACGCCCCATATTCCCCGCACGAGAACCCTACCGAAAGGACCAACAAAGTAGTAAAAACCATGATCGCTCAACGGACTCAACAGGATCCTCGCCACTGAGATAAAGAACTTCCCGAAATTGCATTCGCTATCAATACCTCCGCTCTTGAATCCACCAAATATATGGCAGCAGAAATAAACTTTGGTCGGAACCTTGCCACACCAAATCAATTCCGAGTGTTGTGAGTCACTGAGTCACAGCTATTAAAACCAATGCAAGATGCATATTTGCAGGCACTACCTCTAGTGCCATACAACAAACTTAATAAATTCACATAATAAATTCACTTAGTAAATTCAAAGTCAATGCCAAGTTCAAGTGCATGAAAATGCAGCGTCAGCGATAAGGCGTAAAACAGTTTAAGCTCGTCGCGTGCTACCAGCCGGTACCCAGCGACCAGCTTAAATAGTTAGCCGTAGCGCCAGTGTGTTGTTTTTGTCTCAACGTGAGAAATAAACTGACACCACTTTGCCTTCTGCATTGGGCGCAAAATGCATTGACAGCATTTTTAATTAATAATATTTTATTGTCGTAATTGCATGCATTTATGGTATTTTATTTACTGTAGCTTGCACTTGCAAAATATTTAGCGTAACAAGAGTTCCGCCTTTGGAAAATTAAAATATGACTAATAAAATGCAACTTGAGCATTTTTACATATGTTAAACAAGAACGTTTCCGTATAACTTGAAACTCGGTCAAGTTATGGGGAAATAACTTGTAGATTAAATAAGTGTTACAATTATTACCAACCGATTGCCTAGGCACTTACTGGTTACTAAAGCGATTACCAAGCCGTGACTGAATGTTCAAATACTTATTGGGACATTAACCAGCGCCAGAGAGCTGACCAACCGATTACCGAGGTAATCACTGATTACCCAAGTGCTTACCAACCGATTACCGAGGCACTTACTGGCTACTGAAGCGCTTACCAACCGAATACCGCAAGACTGAGACCGTAACCGACCAATACCCATGCCAACTCCTATCTGAGACTGCTTATTGAAGATACTAAGTTGGTAAATTGTTCAATAAAAGGAATATTTTAATTATTGAAAAACCTGCGTTTTTTTTTATTTCAAAATAATTTGTGAAAGTTAGTGGATCTTTCACAGGATCCTGGGGCGGCTGAGTTTTACCTCAGCCTTCGAGAAAACCATGTCACAAGGTGACGTCAATACAAAAGTTTTTATGTACAAACGGTCTTTGTATGTGTACGAGATCATGAGTTATAGGAATTTAAACATGTTTTTTTGCGTATATGGTGTATATAAGGAAATATTTGCATATCCTTATATCTCGGTACATATGGGTACCACGTTATTAGAATTTGGTAAAGATGTGGGTAGGATAATTTTCAAAGACTGAAGAAAAATTTGGCGGAATAAGTCAAAGGGGCGTGGCACTATAATAAATAAATATATCTCGGTAAACATGGACGCTAGGGTATTGGAATAAAATTGCAAGAAATACTCAAGAGATTTAATCGCAAAAACAGCAATCGATGTTATTTTATTAAAAAAAAGTTTAAAAGCCACGCCCCTGTATTGAAAAAACAAAGTAACACGAGAACGGATCAGCCGATTTTAACGAAAAAGGTATCAAATTGTTTTGTATTAGATTTAGATGAGAAAAACAAAATTTTCCATGCTTACCTGCTAAGCCTACTATCATTAAAAAACAAAATTAGAAGTGGAAGTGGACTGGAAGTGGAAGTGGACTGAATCAATTTAAACAAAATATGAGCCAAACAATTCTGATTGCATTTAGATGACACTATTTAGAAAGGCTCACAAAATTGAAAAATATAACAAGAAGAGAACGGCTTAATCGATTTGCAGTTTACAGATTTACAGGTTACGAAGTGTGCCTGTTCTGCTCACCTTATTTTAAAAAAACATAATAAGACGTAAACAGCTGAGCCGATTTTAGTAAAAATGAAATCAATTAAGTTTGTGTGTCATTGCGATTAACATCCCAGCAAAAAAGTGCTTCCAAGAGAAGATAGAGTGGAAGGGAAGTATTGAATTCTATCTCTTTAACTTTAATACCCATAAAGCGTTCTTTCTACATATGCATGTAATTGGGTCATTCTCCATAAGTGCTTTCAGAATGTTTTCAAAGGAAAATTTCTTTGAGGCATTCTATGAAAAAAGTGATCGTTGCTATCAACCGACCTAAGACTTTTGGTGAGTATAATCTATCTATATACATAAAAACTAATGTATTTATGTATGTAGGCATGAATGTCAGATATAAGCTCCGAAATCGCTGAACCAATTTTTATGAAATTTTCAGGGAAACTGAAGCAAACTCTCGAAAGTGTGTTGAGTTTGGTGCCGATCGAACCAATCGGCAGGCATTAGACAAGAGCATGCCATCTTGGAGTTATAGGCCCAGCCTCGGAATTCGGTATATGAATAAGGAAAAAACTGCCCTATATTTATAAACTACACCCAGAGAAAAATTCTTGTTAAATCAACATTTTTGTAACACTTTCTACGGTTAAAATTTTTCAATACTACATATTTTGTTAAGTTTTATCAGTTTACATGATATTTATACCGTGTTAAATTTAAACAATTAGGTGTCAAGTTAATATGACTATAATGTTGAAAAAACACTGTAGAATGATTTTTTTAACAGTTAAACCTGTTGAAGTTACCCTTTGCATCTTTTTTAAATCACAGGATAGCTTGTTAATTTAACAGGATTACAATGTGAAATCTACACTTAGTGTCACATTACATTCACAGGATTGCTTGTTAATTAAACAGGTTTATAATGCAAAATCTAATTTGAAAATGCACCTTCTTTAATATACTTCATATATGTTTGCTTACCTACAACTGTTTACTTACCGTGTACTAAACAGTAAAGCTCCCATATTCACGTGAACACTAGTACGAATACACCTGTTTTGAAAAATTTTTTTATCCTAGAATTTTAGCATTTTTACTAATTCTTGTAATTTAGAAATTCTGCCAATAAATTCAATTTCGAATCTAATGTCACAGTTTAAAAATGCACGATGGTGGCAATAGTTGCTATCTTTTCTTTTTCGGATTTTTGGTGGCAGCCCTATTTTAAAAATATGCCATAATTTTGAAATTCTGACAACGGATTCGGATTCAGCGACATATGTTTACTTAACGTTTGCCCTAGCACCGAATTCGTAAACTTAACAAATCGAGGTGGTAACCTTACTCGCCATCTCGAATTTTAAAATTCTCACATCAGATTCGTAATCAGCGACCACTAAAATTGTAAGATGTCTAAATCTCTTAAAAATATATTTTATAAGGTTTCCACCTTATGGTAAAAGTGGAGGTAGCAACTCTTTTCGTCATCGTGAATTTTTTAACTTTGGCATTAGAATAGAAATCAAATCTTTTGGCAAAATTTAAAAATTTCAAGAAATTGCAAAAATACAAAAAAAAATTTTGTTGTCAGCCCTATCCGCCATATTGCATTTTAAATTCTGACATCTCAATCATTAACATCTTGCGAGTTAAAATAAATTTAAGCAAGTTTAGTTGTTATTTATTTTTATTTTTTATTTAATGTAATACTCTTGGTAACCCAAAGAGGCCAAATAAAAAGCGACCAAGGCGATCGGATGAGAGTATTGCAGCCGTACGAGCCAGTATTGAGCAGTCACAAACAACATCCCAAAATCGCCGTTCTCAGCAGCTCGGCATTCCCCGATCCACTTTACAACGCATTTTACGTGTTGATTTGAATTTGTTTCCGTACAAAATTCAATTGGTAAACAAATTGTTGCCTACCGATAAGCCACGTCGATTGGAATGGGCCCAAAGAGTCATCGAAATGGCTGAAGAAGACGAGCAATTTTGGCATAAAATTATCATGAGCGATGAAGCTCATTTTCAGTTGAACGGAACGGTAAACAAACAAAATTGCCGTATTTATGCCACTGAAAATCCACAAGAGGTACCTCTTCACGATGCAAAAGTCACTGTTTGGTGCGGCGTTTGTGCTAAAATGCTCATTGGGCCGTTCTTTTTCGAAGATGATAATGGCCACAGAGTTACTGTCAATCAGGAGCGTTATCGCGATATGATAAACAATTTTTTCATGCCAATCGTTCGTCGAAAGCGTATCAGGCACTACTGGTTTCAACAAGACGACGCGCCACCACACACAAGCCGCACTACAATCGATTTTTTGAAGCATTTGTTCCCTGGCCGTTTGATGTCAAAATATTGTGATTTCGATTGGCCGCCAAGATCACCAGATTTAACGCCTCCAGACTTCTTTTTGTGGGGTTATTTGAAATCAAAGGTTTACGTCAACAAGCCAAAGACCCTAGAAGAGCTGAAAACCAACATCCGTCAAGAAATAACCGCCATTCCCATCGAAATGTTGAAGAAAACCATGGAAAATGCTGCAAAACGGGCACAATATGTCGTAGAGGCCAATGGCGACCATTTACGAGATATCATATTCAAGAAATGATGTAAGCAAATCTACTTGAACCCAATAAAATGATATTCATGACGAACAGACAAAAAATTGTGGTTTCTTTGATTTATTTAAAAATAAAATAGGCGCTTCGAATATTGGCAACCCTGTATATTTCAAAAAATTACGTACAAATATTATTATTGGTAATTTTGGTTTTTTGTTCTTGTAAAAAAAGTTATTAGCTTTCAATAAGATAATACATAAAAATGGTTAATTATTGCAAAAACTTAGATTATATAATATATATAAATAGGACGGAAAATATTTTTTTTTTTATTGAATTCCTGGTTCCGCAAATAGCGGTTTTCTATGAAAATCGTGTCTTTTTGTACTGGAGCCCATCTAACGGTACATTTTTTTATAAAAACTACTATAGATATCGATTCACTATTAAAAACAACTTATGCATGCAAAATTTCAGAGAGATCGGACTACGTACAAGAGCGTCAGCATAGAAACAAAAAACCATTATTTAACCTATATTCAACTAATTTTGTACTGGAGCCCATCTTACAGTACAGTTTTTTACAAAAAAATACACAGGTATTGATTAACCATTAAAAATAACTTATTCATACAGATTTTTAGAGAGATCGAACTACGTTCAGAAGTGTCAGCATAGAAATAAAAAAACTATTATTTACCATATTTTCGATTATTTTTGTACTGGAGCACATGTTAAGGTACACTTTTTACAAAAACCCCCATAGATCTCAATTAACCACTTAAAATAACTTATGCATGCAAATTTTTCAAGAGATCAAACACGTACAGTGGTGTCAGCATAAAAATTAAAAAAAACATTATTTGCAATATTTTCTACTACTTTTGTACTGGAGCACATCTTAAGGTGCACTTTTTTAAAAATTAAAAAAAAATTATTTGCAATATTTTAGACTACTTTTGTACTGGAGCACATCTTACAAAAACCCCCATAGATCTCAATTAACCACTTAAAATAACTTATGCTTGCAAATTTCCCAAGAGATCAAACACGTACAGTGTTGGCAGGTAGAACATTCTTTCTTTAAATGAGGGTCCAGTTTAGCTTAAGTTCCTGATCTGCCTGTTATAAAATTTTACAAGTAGCTGTTCTACCTATTAGGTTTATTTGAAACTTTTGTATTTTTAAAAAGGTTTATTTTTTTATAAGATAGTTTTGTTTTGGCATTCTTATTATTAGTTTATTAGAACTGTCTCTTGTGAGAATACCTTCTTTAAGCATTCACAAAAACAAAATTAAAAACCTTGGGAAAAAGTATATTTATAAAACACAAAAACAAGGAAAAATTTGGCAAAGATCTTCTGTACGAGAAAATAAATACACTGCATTTAGGATCATCTTTTTAGTGGAATCAAAAACTTTGGAAAAAACGAAAGTAAACCATTCAGGTTTATAAGATAACACTGACAAAGTTAAGTGTCATATTCATTTGTGTGCAGAGTGTGTTAAGAAAACTAAAAAATCCATGGCGAGAAATGAAATAGAAATTGTTAACACTGAAATTAATGAATCAATGGATTCGGCATCTAGTGGAAATTAGCAACGGCGTTTCAAACTGTTCTCTGTGAAGAAGATATTTTTATTCAGGGCAAGCCGAGTATTTTAATCAACGAAAAATTGGCAACTAAAGTAGATATCTTGCGTCGAATACAACTGGCATCAAGTGAAAAACTTTTCTAGCCTCGTCTCATATGAAATTATCGGTATATGGAAAAAAACTACAATACCAATTATATCATCGAATGGAATCATAAAAAAGTCAACAAAATCGTTGCGACTTATCAGGATATAATAAAACATAAAACTCGTGCGAATATTCCACATTTAATAAATAGTCTCAATGATGAATTATTTGGCATTGCTCATTGCAAATGTGCCAGAAATGAGCAGCGTTGTGCAGCGTTCAATACCAAATTCCAGAAAAGGAAATCGATTTCATTTCACCACCAACGTGGCGAGCGTCGATTGTTTATTTCGACGCGTATGGAGGGACTAATATCAGCAAACTTGGAGGCTTACATTTTAAGAGACAATTTTGAGCTGACCAGCGAAAGCGATTACTTAACAAGCACAAGCGCGTTTAGTACCCCACAACACGCTCATAGACAGCGCCTGCTTCCGCCAAGGTGTTTGCCAAACTTTGCATTAGAATGTGATCGATACAAAATTTCTCATCGAGTAGCTGCTGCCTTAGCATCATCGCTTATAAAGGATTTGTCAATGATACCCAATTTTAAATTAAAAGTCGAAAGAACTGGAAAGCCTATAATTATCGATAAAAATAAAGTTGTTCGCGAAAGAGAGGCATACCAAGAAAAAGTAATGCAAGAAAACATTTGTAGTTCTAATATTAAAGTTTTTGCATTCGAAGAAAGAGAGACAAAACCCTTACCCTGGAGAAAACGGATGATGGAACGCGCCATCCGCGAATAATCGACGAAACCCATTTAACCATTCTAAAGCAGCCATATTCAAAATTCTTGGGCGCTGCCCCAATTCGCGGTAATTCGACAGCGCCATCCACTGCCGAAATTGTTTTGAACTTTTTCAAAACAAAGGATCACAATATATCGGACATAATTGGTGTTTTTTCTGATGGCGAAGTGAAAAACACCGGCGTCAACAGTAGAATTATACGCTGTTTGGAGATTGATCTGGATGGACCGTTACATTGGTTCATTTGCATGCTACATTTAAATGAATTGGCATTTCGCCATTTATTTGGAAAAATTGATTCTTCGTTTACAACTGGACCAGCTACAACAACCGGCAAGATATCCAAAGCAATATAAACGTAGAAAATTCGGTGCGTACTAAATAGTTATTCTGTTTAAATAAATATTGGTTTGTTCTAAATTGCGAAATGTAAATGTAATGTTTTAAATTATTTTATGCACTTTTCACTGATGCAGCAACTGAACCGACGAAATAAAAAAGCGTTACAAGCAACACGAGCTACACAAAAGAACACGAGTGGGCAAGAACAAAAAAAAAAAAAAAAAACCACGAAACGAAGCCTTGCTTTTTGTTGTTTGTTGGTGAGATTAATAATTTCACTTTGAAATAATTTAAAACATATTTTCATTTCTCAAATTACAACAGATCAATATGTTATTTATATTGCATTGCATATATTTGTTATACTTTGAGCAATGAAAAAATTATATACGTATGTTAAAACTATTTCTGAACTTTTCACTGATGCAAAGAAAAAAAACAGACTATCCGACGAAATGAAAAAGTTTTACAAGCAACACAAGCTGCACAAAACAACACGAGCGACAAAAAAAAAAAAATAAAACACGAAACAAAGGCTTGCTCATTTGTCGCTAAGGAACGCTTTCACTTTGAAATAATTTTAAAGATCATATTTTCATTGCCCAAGTTAGAACAATTCAATATTTTAATTATATTGCAGATTGTTTATATTGTTCTATTTTGTGCAATGAAAATATGATGTGTTAAACTATTTTCTGAACTTTTCACTGATGCAAGAACAAAATCCTACTGAACCGACGAACAGCAACATTAATTTTTTTTATAATCAACATTTTGCTCATGCTATCTTTTAACACTGCATATTGTAATGTTTATCTTTGAAAACTGTTGTTTCGTGTGTTAAAATTATAATGTTAGAATAACAGGAGCTGTGTTGAAATATTTTGCCCCATTTTTCCCTGAGTGTAGCTGAACCCTCGCGCCTTGCACTTTTTTAACAGGCTTACATATTGTCAAATCCAGAAAATGGAACCACAGGTAAAAAATTTAAAGTTATTAAAACTTATGATTTTACAAGAAATTATCTTTGAGAAACATTTTAATTTTATTCATTTAAGCAATTTATACATTTATTTATTTACCATGATGATCAAATTACCCGCACTGTTTCACAAATGTAGTTTTTGTAAATGTTTTTGTTTTATTAAAAATACAAGGTGTCGGCTCAAGATAATAATGAAATGATTGAGGCAAGGAAAGAACAATATATCGTCGTTGCGAGTGTAATACCGCGTATCAGCCACTTGCAATAACGCGTATATTGCAAAAAGGACAAAATTGAAATTTGCATTTTAATTTAATTTAATTTGTTAATAAAGGGCAGTTTTTCCTTATTCAAATACCGAATTCCGAGGCTGGGCCTATAACTCCAAAAGGAGGTGGGAGGTTCAGAAACAAAATCGGTTCACGCATTACAGAGAACATCAATTTCATACACAATGCAACTTATTTTTATATATATAGATTAAATTGAATTAAAATGCAAATTTCAATTTTCTTGCTTGGAGTGGGACCTATTCGTCGGATAACTGATCGAATGGACCAAAATGTGTATAAGGATATACTGATAAGCAAATGAAGCCATTTGCCGACGAATATATGCTTGCTTCATTCGTTTTTATGCAGGATAACGAACCAAAACACACTGCTAAGAGCGTTAAAGCATGGTTTTCTTTAGAAAATATAAATGTTAAAATAAATGTAATGAATGTAAATGTAAATGTAAATTGGAATGGCCGCTCAAAGCCCTGACTTAAGCCCGATCGAAAATCTCTGGGCAGACGTTGAGAGGACTTCAGAGAAGAAAGCAACAAAAAATGCAGATAATTTGTTTCAAAACATAAAGGAAATATGGCAGAACGTTTCAACTGAGCGATGTCAGAATTTAGTAGCTAGTCTTCCAAAAAGATGTAATGCAATTTTGAAATCCAAGGGATATCCGACAAAATTTAGATTTAAGTTAAAGAAAATTAAAAATATTATGTATAATATTTAAAAACTCTTAAATATTGGGAAAAAGTTTACGTGTCCATAATTAGTTGTCCAAAAAAGAAATGGTGAGCATTTACTTATGTTATTTTTTACGTTGCCACGGATGTTTTAATTTTTTTTTTTAATTTATTACATAAATATATATAAGTTACTTGTAAATTAGTTATAAAATAAATAAACAACTTCCTACAAAAAGAGTGTCGTATTTTAAAGCGTTAACTGGTGTCCCTAATTATGTGACCACCACTGTAGATATTTTAAAAATCTAACTCTTAGGTTTGAGATAAATCAAATGCTTGTCAAAAAATTTTAACAGAGACAGAGCCAACTTAATAAGTGTCAAATCAGTTATTATTTTGTTGGATTTATGCTTTTAATATAATAAATAAATTCTATGTGTGTAAATATCAAAGTGTATGTGGGGTAATTTGATAATAAAGTATTAGTACTTCAACCACAGCTCTATCTAGGGAACTAAACGTCCTTTTTACCCTAGTTGGTCATTCAATGGGTGGCGCCATTGCAGTGTTGTTTTCCATAGTTTCCATAGCACTTTTATTTTAAATACTCGTATATTGTTAAAAATTAACAAAAACCACATATATCACAAATTTCGTTTAGCTAGTGAGTTTTGCTTAAAATTAATTATCACCTGTTTTTGACAGATCTAGGGACATTTTTGGTGAGAGAGATACGCTACCAAATATAATGAGAAAATATGCCAGAAATATGCTAGAAAATACTTGTTTCTCACACCATGCTCAAATCGAAGAATTGTCAACAATAACCCATGTGGTCAGAGCTACAACTAAAAAAATGTAAACACATGTATTTTGAACGAATAAAACATGGAAAGCTTAAAATATAACGGTTCAACGACAATATATTGGAAATTTATATTTTAGGTTTTCATTCTTTTGATAAAAACTTTTCTCTTTTTTCTACGATAATTTTGGGGATGGTTTGAGCCCCAAAATCCTCCTTTGGTTGCGCTACTGCTTCGGTAGAACGTTAATTTTGTTCTAGGACTCAGGACGTTTTTATCTTTCAATCTAGATGCTAGAAGTTCAGCACCTTCCTTCGACAGACCAAGATATCGAATTAAATCGAATAACTCTTCTTGGCTGAAGCTTTGCGGAAATTATGGTGTTTCTAAAAAGTCACTGTCAGAGTCACGATCGCTATTGAAACCACAGTCTGCAGTACATACTTCATCCATTGAAAGTTCTGAAAACTTCTTAAATGTTGAAATCGACATTTCATTCGAATGAGGAACAGGCAGTTTTGCTGACGGAATATCGGGATACTTCCACTTGTAACGATTGTTTCTGTTTATACCATTGATTTTGACTATGCAAAAATATCAATCATCAACATGACTCTTAGGCTCTCTCCAAACCATTGGAATTCTCATTTCAAAAATTTACGTTTACGTTTACCTTCAGTCCACTGACGTAAATGTTCAATGCAAGTATTGCAAGCAATATGCGGAGGCCAAGTTTTATCTTGGTCACCAAGACGAACTCCAAAGTATGCCAAATATGCCTTCTTAACGAACTCGGAAATAAACTTTATATTTTCTTTTAATTTAAATTCTCCACACAGGTAACAAAACACATCAGCTCTGTTTAGACATCCTCTTCTTCGCTCCATAATAACCAATATTGCACAATCAATAGAATTTAGAATTAGCAAACGTTACTGACTACGTTCAAAAGAGATGTGAAGAGATGTGAATGCAAATGAATTTGATCTTTCTACATTCTATCACACGACTATCACAATGCTCACTACTTTTGCTTAAAACTCTTTTCTACTTGCGTGCTTTTTAAAGGTTGAAAGCAATAAATTTTTTAAAAAATTATTATTTTTTTAATTTCCTTGAAAAAATTCATGAAAATAACAAAGACTAAAATGTTTATTCAAATTGCAAGGATTCTTCATCCAGCAAGATGATTTTAAATTAGTTGAAAAATATAAAAGAAACAGGGTTTCAAAAGAACACCCTACGTAAAATTGTGACATTTTTCAAACTTTGAAAGTCGATATATTCGAAATTGCCAAAAATATTGTAATTTTATATTTAAAAATTAAAAGGTCCGTTATTTTTTCATTGAAATTCATCATCGTAATACAAATCGAGCGTTTAATATAAAAGATAAAGTACAATTATCAGAAATAGAAGTGTTTTTTATGTTTAACTCAAAAACTATAGCTCAAAATCTTGAGCTGATGGAGAAAAACAGAGTCCATATTTGAAATCAGCAGACAAAATGCATTCGGGATTGACTATCGAAAACTCTGCACCTTTTTAAAAGTGTCATTTTGTTACTCAGTGAGTAGATACGATATGTTGGTTCTGGATCAGGAGCAGGAGCCGATGACGTCACGCCCGCACCCCAGCGCCATCTTGTGGGGGCTTTTTGCTAAAATGTGCAAAGGTGTATGTCTTTGTTAAAAGCTATTATGGTGTATGTCTTTGCTAAAAGCTATTATGGTGTATGTCTTTTCTTTAAAAATCGGCAAGTTTGGCGTATGTCTTTGCTGTAAGCTTTTACAAATTGGCAAGTTTGGTGTATGTCTTTGCTGTAAGCTTTTAAAAATTGGCAAGTTTGGTGTATGTCTTTGCTAAAATGGCCGATGACGTCATGCCCGGCACTCAAGTATGAATGGATTTCTGCTTGTGCTGGTGGACGGACAGACAAAAAACCGCAAGTTGTTTTTGCTTTAAGCGTTGATCATGTTCTTATCAGTGCTTGCATGTTTTGTTTTTTCTTAACCCTCGAATACCTAATAGCAATGACTCAAATCCTGAGTGACGAGCTTAGCTGAAATGATATGACTTGCTATATGAAAATATATATATTAATATGGATTGAAGCAATTTAGGTACGGCGAAGGTTGAAGGGTTAAAGAATTGTTTATAAATTTATCATAATGGTGCTAAGTATTAGGTGCGAGTATTAGATTTGTATAAGTAGTTTAAGAATTGGATGACAACCATTTGAAACATAGGCGTATATAAATATCTATTCGTCAGCTGGGGGACATCGAGGTAACAAGCCCCCACTTAATAATCATCGGCCAAGTCGCTTATACCCAGCAACTTCTCCGCCGCTGTATTTTATTTTAAGTAAACGAAATACACCGCAACCAAGAAGAGTCAGGAAGTTTCTAGAAGCTTCGAGATGCAGAAACTTCGAGAACATTTTAGAAGCTGACTTATGTCATTGTATGCCGAAGCGAATGGTGTGAGAGAGAAAGGGAGAGAGAGAATTTGATAGTAAGAGAGAGAAAGGGAGATAGCAAATAGCACGATCCTATACAAATAATACTTCAGAATCAACCTAACCTTAGCCAATGCCATAGGTATGGGGGGGGCACCCTTTATATATATAGGTATATAGGCTACTCTATAGGTATAGACTTAAAAATTTATTTAAATTTTTCTTTATTACTATTATTATTATTATTTATATATATATATAAACAAATTGTATAATTTTATTAATGGAAAAAAGTGATCTTATATTTAATTAATTTTTTCTGATTTCGCTGGTTAGAGGTGAATATTCAATTACTCGATCATGAATTACTAAACAGTGGGCTGAGGTTCTATCTGGAATCGGTTTGTTTGCTTCGGTTTCAAATTCAATTCGTACATCAATAGGTCCAACTTTAACTGCTTCATTTTGGTGTGTTACATCAACAACAATAAGTGGTGCAATAGCCTTAAATCCAACGACATCTAGCAATGGTTTAGGTTCCCGCATATAATAACTTTGTTGAAATTTTGCATACATATCATATAGTACAGCATACTGTCCCATTTCAAAGCGACTATTTAAATCATCATAGGGATATGATTCAGAGTTTATATATACTTTTAAATTAGATATATTACAATGATCAAATATATTTCCTTCCTGTTTACTTTTCTCTCTTTGTAAACCGATTATAAGAAATCGTGGTCTTTCATTTTGCGGTGAAAGCTTAACATTCCATAAAACTTTTGTTTCCTTTGGTAGTATAGGATTTATATGATAGTCCCAACTTCTAAACGCCATTGGTATTAGCAAATTTTCGTTTTTAATTATCTTGTACATTTCCAATTTTGCAAAGTCTGATAATTGTATATGAGGCATTTTCCAAACTATGTCCAGTATTGTTAGCTTTAACTGATCAGTTCCATTTGTAGAATGATATGATCTATCATTATATGAAGAACGTTGAAGGATAAGTTCATGCTTCGAATTTAATATTATTTTATTATAATCTTCAGCAAAACCCAGGAACATTTTCAACGGCACACAACAACTAAAATGAGATTTATCCAATGTGAAATTTATCAGGAACCCAACCTGCGTTTCTTAATGCGCCACTTTCAGCTTTATTCAATGAAACGAAATTTTTCATGGTTGATGAAATTCCAAGATTACGTGTACGATCAACTTCAAAACCATTAATTTCATAACGAATTTCATCAAACAGATATGAAACAAAGTTGTTTTTAAATTTCACACCTGTTGTTACTACATCATTTCCTCCTTCCTGTTTTACTATAAAACCATGAATGTAAATCATACTCTCACTTGGTAAGACAAAGAGATCTTGATTTTGAATTGGTATACGAATTTCATCGTTATTGTTAAACGATTTTTGGTATGGATAGTAACTATGATAGTCTCTTTTTATAATACTCTCATCGTACATAGGTTGTTGAAGTACATTGAGTATTTCATTCATATTGAATTATTGGTTGATTGATTATCGATATTGTGATTGATTGACTAATTATCGATCAGTTTTAGCCGGTAGCTGTAAAACAGTACAGATCAGTTTTAGCAGTTAGCTGTTGAGTGGTACAGACCAGTTTAGCAGTTAGCTGTTGAACAGCACAGATCAGTTTTAGCAGTTAGCTGTTGAATAGTACAGACCAGTTTAGCAGCTTAGTAATAGTTGTTGTTGACTCTTCTCCCAAGATTAAGTTCCAAGGATTTTAAAAATTCTATATTATATCTTGTCAATGGTTTGTTAGCTCTTCTTCTTCCTCGTTCAAGTGCTGATGTAGGACTAACTGTAAATTCTCTTTGTATCTTATTTTTATTATAAATAATCATAATTATAATTGTTCTGGCTTGAAGTGTAGTCTTACGGTAATCTTTTCCCCTCGAAAATTTATAAGGTCGCCGTCTTGATTCAAGATTCTAATCGTTATGTTGCTAACTTGTTGACAGTTGACAGGTAAATAAATGACATTTTGAGGTTTCTCTTTAATTTTATATCCGGGTGGAACATCTAGAGGAAATTCGTGAATAGTGTGAACCAAAGTGCTATTAATATATGATCCATCTGTCAAGTTGCTTTCGATACGTATTGTATTTACATTTGTAATATTCAAAGGTAAGTCAGATTGAAAATATCTATTTGTACCTGACTGATCTATATTTATATATTTTGTTTTTTCTATATCTTGTAATGGCTCTATAGTAACCACATTGATGAATTCCTCGAACGGTAACTCATTTTCTATCAATTTTCTTTTACTGAATCCCAACAACTGTCCTACACTGTTTGGTTTTGAAAAATCTATGTCTTCGGAGGAAGTAATTTCAGTTTTTAGGGTGTTATTGTTTCGCCCAATTTTTAAGTAAATTGAATCATCAATGGATTTTATACTTGACTCTAAGAAAGAAGCAATGTCTTTCAGTTCATATGAACCAACTGGAATTGTAATAGTATGTGGTCCGATATGGAATAAATTATTGTAATCATGTACATTTGGTATAGAATTAATAGATACAAAGTCTATAAGTCCACAAACATATCTTGTAGGTAATTCAACCGGAGGAAAATATTTTGCAACAAGAGTTGAAGTGGTTCCGCTTAAAGAGATTGTTATTGACATTATGCGTATTCGTTTTAAACTGATAGTCTATACCTATAGAGTAGCCTATATACCTATGTAGGTAAAAATATATACCTATATATATAAAGGGTGCCCCCCCTATACCTATGGCATTGGCTAAGGTTAGGTTGATTCTGAAGTATTATTTGTATAGGATCGCCTTATTTGCTATCTCCCTTTCTCTCTCTTACGATCAAATTCTCTCTCTCCCTTTCTCTCTCACACCATTCGCTTCGGCATACAATGACATAAGTCAGCTTCTAAAATGTTCTCGAAGTTTCTGCATCTCGAAGCTTCTAGAAACTTCCTGACTCTTCTTGGTTGCGGTGTATTTCGTTTACTTAAAATAAAATACAGCGGCGGAGAAGTTGCTGGGTATAAGCGACTTGGCCGATGATTTTTAAGTGGGGGCTTGTTACCACGATGTCCCCCAGCTGACGAATAGATATTTATATACGCCTATGTTTCAAATGGTTGTCATCCAATTCTTAAACTACTTATACAAATCTAATACTCGCACCTAATACTTAGCACCATTATGATAAATTTATAAACAATTCTTTAACCCTTCAACCTTCGCCGTACCTAAATTGCTTCAATCCATATTAATATATATATTTTCATATAGCAAGTCATATCATTTCAGCTAAGCTCGTCACTCAGGATTTGAGTCATTGCTATTAGGTATTCGAGGGTTAAGAAAAAACAAAAGATGCAAGCACTGATAAGAACATGATCAACGCTTAAAGCAAAAACAACTTGCGGTTTTTTGTCTGTCCGTCCACCAACACAAGTAGAAATCCATTCATACTTGAGTGCCGGGCATGACGTCATCGGCCATTTTAGCAAAGACATACACCAAACTTGCCAATTTTTAAAAGCTTACAGCAAAGACATACACCAAACTTGCCAATTTGTAAAAGCTTACAGCAAAGACATACGCCAACTTGCCGATTTTTAATACATTTTAGCAAATACATACACCATAATAGCTTTTAGCAAAGACATACACCATAATAGCTTTTAACAAAGACATACACCTTTGCACATTTTAGCAAAAAGCCCCCACAAGATGGCGCTGGGATGCGGGCGTGACGTCATCGGCTCCTGCTCCTGACCCAGAACCAACATATCGTATCTACTTCAGTGTTATCTATAAAATTTTTTAAAAGTTGCTTTACTTGCCGGGTTCCATTAAAAAGTTTTGGAGGTTTTAAATTGCGCAATAACATAATCGACGGAATATCTTTTAATGTTAGTTTATGTGGGAGAAGACCGCATGAATGTAATAAATTAAAAAATTCACTAGGATATTGAATCACATCATCTTCATTAACAATCGTATCGATTGACTTGTACATCCACATCTGAATTTTTGGTGGAAACAATAGCTCTTCACATAACCATACGGCAGATTTTTGAAGCAAATTTTTGATATCTGGGTAAACATTGTAAACCAAATTATCTATAGCCGAAACGCATGAACTCACTGTATCTGAAACATAAAGCAATCAATTGTCAAGAGCAACTGCCCCTTTTTCCTATTTTTAGTAAATGTGCTATAAATATAGCGGCATCGTAATCTCCTCTTAAGTGGACACACATATTTGTTGTCAATTGACGTTTCTTGACATATTGACACACATTTGATTTCTTCTTTCTGAAGTAGTGTTGCCAGGTTTTTGGTACGCCAGACCGCCATTTCTCTAAAATGAATCCGCCAAAACCCACCAAAATTTTTTCTAAAAAAATAAATAGAAAACATGAAATTCACACAAAATACATTAATAGCAATTTCCAAAAAAATACTTTTATTTTATACCCAATGTTTAATTTTATCCATGTTACATTCACTGTTTTTAAGTTCAAAATCCTCTGCTTTTGGTTAAGTGATAAAACGTTTTAGCATACATATCTTTTTAGGCTTAAAACTTTTGAGTACATACTAAAATTGTTCGTATAAATTAAAATTCGTAAGATAGCCGTAAGTAGCTCAAATTACATATAATTCCTTTGTTTGGTTTTTGTGTAATTCATAATTGTAAGACTCTTCCATTTTTATTAGGCAAAGCATTTTGATTACCACTTCTGCGAGTTCTCTGAAAAAGTTGTTGCTTACTCCATCCACGTATTGTTACATATTTAACCAGAAATCAGTTCTATTTTTTGGGAAATTGGTATGAAAAAAGCAATTTCAATCAACAACCCAGTTTATTCTGATTTTCCAAAAACTTATAAAAATATCGACATATAACCTTAAATTTTCGCGAAATCTTCAATGTTTTTTGGCAAGCTAATAGCAATGTCAACCAGTAGTTGATACAAGTATTGAAAACAAGGTAGCTTCAAATTTGAGTTAACATTTAAAATTTCATTTGAAAAATTCATTCCGAAATCGATTGAATCAATTGGTAGATAAGCAGAATCATTGCTCATTGCTTCAATAATCTAGTTAAGTATGTTTTCATAACCAGTTCTATTAACTAAAATTTAAGGCTTTATAATTTTTGAGACAATTGGAAGGATTGTTAAACAAACAGTGTTATATTTACTACAAGAATCTATAGAATTATTTTGAAAAGATAAGTTAAGTTAATTCGTAGCTTGAAGAATTCGGTTTTAAACTGATGCACTGCGAATAAAGTATGAGAGAGATGCGAATATTATATTGTCGGAAAGAAGTTAAGTTATCAAAGAAGTTCCTTTACGAATAAAGAATTAAAGGACTGACATTTTTTTTTTTGCTTTTTTTCGTCTTTTTTCGGGGGATCCCACCAAAATATCGCCAAAAATATACAGACGAAGCTAATTTTTTGCCATCTCGCCAAAGCAAAATTTCCCTCGCCAAAGTGGTTGTTCAGACCGCCAATTTGGCGAGTTATCGCCATATCTGGCAACAGTGGACGGAAGTTGTCAGATAATAAAAAAGTTACACCACCCATCACACAACATGATGACCTAACACCTTACAACATGGTATTAACAGTATCGATATGGGCCTTATGTGCCATGGTTGTTGACTCTTCTCCCAAGATTAAGTTCCAAGGATTTTAAAAATTCTATATTATATCTTGTCAATGGTTTGTTAGCTCTTCTTCTTCCTCGTTCAAGTGCTGATGTAGGACTAACTGTAAATTCTCTTTGTATCTTATTTTTATTATAAATAATCATAATTATAATTGTTCTGGCTTGAAGTGTAGTCTTACGGTAATCTTTTCCCCTCGAAAATTTATAAGGTCGCCGTCTTGATTCAAGATTCTAATCGTTATGTTGCTAACTTGTTGACAGTTGACAGGTAAATAAATGACATTTTGAGGTTTCTCTTTAATTTTATATCCGGGTGGAACATCTAGAGGAAATTCGTGAATAGTGTGAACCAAAGTGCTATTAATATATGATCCATCTGTCAAGTTGCTTTCGATACGTATTGTATTTACATTTGTAATATTCAAAGGTAAGTCAGATTGAAAATATCTATTTGTACCTGACTGATCTATATTTATATATTTTGTTTTTTCTATATCTTGTAATGGCTCTATAGTAACCACATTGATGAATTCCTCGAACGGTAACTCATTTTCTATCAATTTTCTTTTACTGAATCCCAACAACTGTCCTACACTGTTTGGTTTTGAAAAATCTATGTCTTCGGAGGAAGTAATTTCAGTTTTTAGGGTGTTATTGTTTCGCCCAATTTTTAAGTAAATTGAATCATCAATGGATTTTATACTTGACTCTAAGAAAGAAGCAATGTCTTTCAGTTCATATGAACCAACTGGAATTGTAATAGTATGTGGTCCGATATGGAATAAATTATTGTAATCATGTACATTTGGTATAGAATTAATAGATACAAAGTCTATAAGTCCACAAACATATCTTGTAGGTAATTCAACCGGAGGAAAATATTTTGCAACAAGAGTTGAAGTGGTTCCGCTTAAAGAGATTGTTATTGACATTATGCGTATTCGTTTTAAACTGATAGTCTATACCTATAGAGTAGCCTATATACCTATGTAGGTAAAAATATATACCTATATATATAAAGGGTGCCCCCCCTATACCTATGGCATTGGCTAAGGTTAGGTTGATTCTGAAGTATTATTTGTATAGGATCGCCTTATTTGCTATCTCCCTTTCTCTCTCTTACGATCAAATTCTCTCTCTCCCTTTCTCTCTCACACCATTCGCTTCGGCATACAATGACATAAGTCAGCTTCTAAAATGTTCTCGAAGTTTCTGCATCTCGAAGCTTCTAGAAACTTCCTGACTCTTCTTGGTTGCGGTGTATTTCGTTTACTTAAAATAAAATACAGCGGCGGAGAAGTTGCTGGGTATAAGCGACTTGGCCGATGATTTTTAAGTGGGGGCTTGTTACCACGATGTCCCCCAGCTGACGAATAGATATTTATATACGCCTATGTTTCAAATGGTTGTCATCCAATTCTTAAACTACTTATACAAATCTAATACTCGCACCTAATACTTAGCACCATTATGATAAATTTATAAACAATTCTTTAACCCTTCAACCTTCGCCGTACCTAAATTGCTTCAATCCATATTAATATATATATTTTCATATAGCAAGTCATATCATTTCAGCTAAGCTCGTCACTCAGGATTTGAGTCATTGCTATTAGGTATTCGAGGGTTAAGAAAAAACAAAACATGCAAGCACTGATAAGAACATGATCAACGCTTAAAGCAAAAACAACTTGCGGTTTTTTGTCTGTCCGTCCACCAACACAAGTAGAAATCCATTCATACTTGAGTGCCGGGCATGACGTCATCGGCCATTTTAGCAAAGACATACACCAAACTTGCCAATTTTTAAAAGCTTACAGCAAAGACATACACCAAACTTGCCAATTTGTAAAAGCTTACAGCAAAGACATACGCCAACTTGCCGATTTTTAATACATTTTAGCAAATACATACACCATAATAGCTTTTAGCAAAGACATACACCATAATAGCTTTTAACAAAGACATACACCTTTGCACATTTTAGCAAAAAGCCCCCACAAGATGGCGCTGGGATGCGATCGTGACGTCATCGGCTCCTGCTCCTGACCCAGAACCAACATATCGTATCTACTTCAGTGTTATCTATAAAATTTTTTAAAAGTTGCTTTACTTGCCGGGTTCCATTAAAAAGTTTTGGAGGTTTTAAATTGCGCAATAACATAATCGACGGAATATCTTTTAATGTTAGTTTATGTGGGAGAAGACCGCATGAATGTAATAAATTAAAAAATTCACTAGGATATTGAATCACATCATCTTCATTAACAATCGTATCGATTGACTTGTACATCCACATCTGAATTTTTGGTGGAAACAATAGCTCTTCACATAACCATACGGCAGATTTTTGAAGCAAATTTTTGATATCTGGGTAAACATTGTAAACCAAATTATCTATAGCCGAAACGCATGAACTCACTGTATCTGAAACATAAAGCAATCAATTGTCAAGAGCAACTGCCCCTTTTTCCTATTTTTAGTAAATGTGCTATAAATATAGCGGCATCGTAATCTCCTCTTAAGTGGACACACATATTTGTTGTCAATTGACGTTTCTTGACATATTGACACACATTTGATTTCTTCTTTCTGAAGTAGTGTTGCCAGGTTTTTGGTACGCCAGACCGCCATTTCTCTAAAATGAATCCGCCAAAACCCACCAAAATTTTTTCTAAAAAAATAAATAGAAAACATGAAATTCACACAAAATACATTAATAGCAATTTCCAAAAAAATACTTTTATTTTATACCCAATGTTTAATTTTATCCATGTTACATTCACTGTTTTTAAGTTCAAAATCCTCTGCTTTTGGTTAAGTGATAAAACGTTTTAGCATACATATCTTTTTAGGCTTAAAACTTTTGAGTACATACTAAAATTGTTCGTATAAATTAAAATTCGTAAGATAGCCGTAAGTAGCTCAAATTACATATAATTCCTTTGTTTGGTTTTTGTGTAATTCATAATTGTAAGACTCTTCCATTTTTATTAGGCAAAGCATTTTGATTACCACTTCTGCGAGTTCTCTGAAAAAGTTGTTGCTTACTCCATCCACGTATTGTTACATATTTAACCAGAAATCAGTTCTATTTTTTGGGAAATTGGTATGAAAAAAGCAATTTCAATCAACAACCCAGTTTATTCTGATTTTCCAAAAACTTTTAAAAATATCGACATATAACCTTAAATTTTCGCGAAATCTTCAATGTTTTTTGGCAAGCTAATAGCAATGTCAACCAGTAGTTGATACAAGTATTGAAAACAAGGTAGCTTCAAATTTGAGTTAACATTTAAAATTTCATTTGAAAAATTCATTCCGAAATCGATTGAATCAATTGGTAGATAAGCAGAATCATTGCTCATTGCTTCAATAATCTAGTTAAGTATGTTTTCATAACCAGTTCTATTAACTAAAATTTAAGGCTTTATAATTTTTGAGACAATTGGAAGGATTGTTAAACAAACAGTGTTATATTTACTACAAGAATCTATAGAATTATTTTGAAAAGATAAGTTAAGTTAATTCGTAGCTTGAAGAATTCGGTTTTAAACTGATGCACTGCGAATAAAGTATGAGAGAGATGCGAATATTATATTGTCGGAAAGAAGTTAAGTTATCAAAGAAGTTCCTTTACGAATAAAGAATTAAAGGACTGACATTTTTTTTTTTGCTTTTTTTCGTCTTTTTTCGGGGGATCCCACCAAAATATCGCCAAAAATATACAGACGAAGCTAATTTTTTGCCATCTCGCCAAAGCAAAATTTCCCTCGCCAAAGTGGTTGTTCAGACCGCCAATTTGGCGAGTTATCGCCATATCTGGCAACAGTGGACGGAAGTTGTCAGATAATAAAAAAGTTACACCACCCATCACACAACATGATGACCTAACACCTTACAACATGGTATTAACAGTATCGATATGGGCCTTATGTGCCATGGTGCGTTCATCCCAAGCAACTAATGATGCTTCTTTAAGTACTTTTGCAATAGCATCGTTTTGAGCAATGTGAATGAATGTGTTGTTTTGCATGGTGAAACTGAAAGCCGCTACTTAAATGTTGACTGAGTAGTTCGACCGCCACTATGAAGTGTTGTTGCAATTCCGGACGATGCTACTACAACTGCAATTTTTCGTACATGACGAACTTTAGCAATAATTAAATTAGTAAGGAAAGTCTTACCAGTACCACAATGGGCATCAACAAAAAAAATGTTTGTTACACTTTATTATTCATTACACCTTGTAATATTTTTTTGCAGATATTATCTTGTTCTGGAGTTAATTTTGGTTCCTGCTCAGATATATAAGCTGAAAAATAGGTTAGATATGCAGGGTCGTGCATCGTTACCGGTGCTTCCGCGGGGCCTATAGGTCCATTGCGAATCCCTTTTTATATTTGTGGTACCATGTTAAACCATCCTGTGCTTTTTATGAACCTCCAGATGTCTAGCAGTGGTGTGTTCACTAACTCTTGCAGTCACCTCTGGAAGCCCAGTTTGTGTTAGCAATATCTCTGGCTTTTAAGTCTATACTCCTTTTGACGACGCCTATTGGAATTTGCACATATGTATTAGCTCTGCTTGTATTGGGATTGGGACGGGTGGGAAGAGTGGTCGGGCTTGCGGTTTTCATTTTCAGCAGATAGTTCTAAGCAGTCCTGTAGAATTTTCGTTGCATCTCTTCTTTCGAAGTAGAACTACTGTGGGCTGCTGCACTACCCGCCTCAATGGCTGTCGCGTCGGAGTTGAGAAGCTCGTCTTCAGTTTCTGAACTCTGGCAAACCGAAATCTTTTGAACGTTTTTCGCCAACGATGTAAATCGTACTCTCAATCGAGTATCAATCAAGCCAAGCCCTAGTTAAAAAAGTTACTATTGTAAGGTATTTCCTGATTATTTCCTTGTTAGCGATTTCTGCTCAAAATAACATCTCAAAATTGATTTTTGAAATCGTTACATAACTGTAATGCGTTGGACATTTGGCAAAAAATCAGCATTATTGCAAGCAATTCTCTGAGTCGAAAAGCTTTTTCAGAGATGGCGGCATCAGGCAGTGCATTTCTCCAACGGTCATCACTTTCAAGAAGACCTAAAACTTCGCATGCCACGCGGTATGTGGGACGCAAAACACCATCTACAGTTCTTAAATAAATGTAGGACCCATTATGTGTTGCAATAGAAGTCGAAGGTAAAAGCATTCAGAATAATTACGATGGGATCGTATAAACTCTACCTAAAGCAGAATCTCGTTTAACTTCAATCCAACCTTTAACATTTTGTGCTCGTTTCCGTAGATTCCATTTCTTTAGTGTTCATGTATAATGGGAAGGAACTTGGCTACAATCCTCGAAGTCTTCGCGAAATCATCACTCGAACATAGTTTAAAAAACACAATCAATGTGGTTTCAGGTATTTCTTGAATCTACTCTGTGTTTGTTTTCTGCAGTAAAATATACTCTTTGTCCATTTTCCAAATGTACTGCCAAGTGTATCAATGCAGGATAGAGTTCATGAATTGAAAACAAAAATTCTCCATACTGCTTCAGATGAACTAATATAAAGGCCATTACAAAATGTTCGAACCTCGTCCCTGCTGTTTTTATCCAAAAATGTAGCTGGGTTATTAAATTTAACTTGTGTGAGCGGCCGTGTCCCCGTTTTATTCTCGCTCAAATATATAGTGGCCGCCCCTTGGATCCATGACACCTACATACCACGTTTAAGTATCAAAACATGTCCAACTCAGAAGTTATAATGATTTCTGAAAAGCTGGCGTAGATATAGTTGAACAACGCTCATTTTCAGTACAGTTTCCGAGAGTAACCGTACGAACTAAATTTCCAAATTTAAGTCTAATACGACCAAAACCATCTGAAATACAGTTTTTATATATATTAGAGGTCGCAAAAATATTTTTCCGTAAGCCATCTCGTACTCAGAAATAATCTACTGCCAAAATTTCAGTTCAATCGGCTTAGTAGTTTTGGAGTCTTAATGACTTCTCAAAAGTGTGCGTAGATTTAGTGGAACCACGCCAATTTTCAGTAAAGTTTTCGACAGTAATTGTTTGAGCTAAATTACCAAATTTTAGTCTAATACATCCAAAACCGTCTAAAATATCTCATTTGTATTGATTTGTGGGTGGTAAAAGGGATGTGGTTAAAATTGTGTAGTCTATTTTTCAATCGTGTATCATAGCAGTTGCTTCTCAAAAAAAATAATTAAAACCCTCTCAGCCGTTCTTGAGCCTTTACGTAACTAACATACACTTTTACTCTTTTATATATATAGAAATGAAGGAAATTTGCTGTTGAGCAAGGTCTTCGCGAAATCATCACTCGAACATAGTATAAAAACGCAATCAATGTGGTTTCAGGTATTTCTTGAATCACTCTGCTATTTTCAACCAAAAATGTAGCTGGCTCATTAAATTTAGCTTGTTTATGCGGCCCTTTGGATCCAGAGCACCTACATACCAAGTTTAAGTATCAAAACATGTCATACTCAGAAGTTTTAATGATTTCTGAAAAGTGGGCGTAGATATGAAGCGGCTACGCCCATTTTTAGTACAGTTTTCGAGAGTAACGTATAAGTAAGTCTTATAAGACCAAAATTATCTGATATACAGTGTTTATATTTATTAGTGGGCATTAAAAGGGGGTGTGTCAAAAATATTTTTCTGTAAGCCATCTCGTACTCTGAAACAATCTACTGCTAAAATTTCAGCTCAATCGGCTTAGTGGTTTTGAAGTCGTAATGACTTCTCAAAAGTGGACGTAGATTAAAGCAACCACGCCCATTTTCAGTACTGTTGCCGACAGTAATTATCGACGGAAATGCAGCGAAACCACATCACTCCCAGTCTAAGATACCACAGAGATTGAGTATGAACCCGCACTAAGAGAATTGTCAAAGTTACAAGAAATTTTGGATGCACACGAAATCAACGATCTCTCCAGTAAACTACAAAAACATCAATATCATAGTTTAGCAGTGAGTTGTTCAGCCTTGTTCCTGAGTGTGGTCATCATCTTGGCTTTTTTCATCATCTTCAAGCGGCATCTACAAACTCACCAGTGGATGACCGTCCACTATCAGATGTAATTCCTAACACTCCGCCACAAGCAGCTCCACGGTATTTTAACAGTTTCTGCGGGGGCATATAAAAGTACGGCTGGATTGTTGAACACTCGTTCAACGCGGGGAGGATGTTGCTGCACGTAATTTCAATGTTTCAATGTGTAATGCTTGAACGCTGACATCTCAAAATTGAATTCGTTTGTTTATTTTTTATTGTTTACATTCGGTAATAGTAAGAACAATGGTTCGCTGCACTGTGTACACATAAAGCGACACACATAGGCGAATTTTTATTATATTTATATTAATATGTTGTGGTTGTGTAACTCCATGAACTTTTTTATATTTTTTATGTTAATTCCTATAAATACTAGCATTACATCCTAATAAAACGAACTGAATTCAGAAAACAGAGGTCGGCAGGTTGTTTTTAATTCAGCGCCACCTAGTGGCACAATTTTTGGCAAACGTAGTTGTATACCCTTAATAAATATTTCGAATATAAGCCAAATCGGATTATAAATAAGATTTTTGATAATTCAACACTGGCACCACGTAGCGGAGCAATTTTTGGCAAACGTAGCTCGATTACCTTTGCCAAGGTATATTTTGCGTAAGAGCCAAAACGGACTATAAATACGATTTTTAATAATAATTAAAATAGCTTGCATCTAGCGGGTATATTTTTGAGTCTAAGTTCTGTCCTGGTAACTACAAAACACAAAAAAATATATTAGCCAAATCGGCTTAACCCTTCTCAATTGAGGCGGCAACATTCATGTGGCATTTTATTTTTATATACAGAGGTAGTCAAAAATATTTACACATTGCTAATATATTTTTATTTACCGTTAGGTCTGCTAAAGCTTACTTTATGTTTGCATACTGCAAGGAATATAACAACAAAACTTTGTTTGCAAACCATTTCCAACAACAATAAAGATGTTCTCTTTCTTTAAAACATGTAAAAATATTGAGCAATGTGTAAATATTTTTGACTACCTCTGTATATTGATGATATTTCTATATATAAATAGGCTTAGGAAAAACAGTTAAGTACCATTTTCTCCTGCGTTTCTCAACCGATTTTGATGATTTTTTTTAAATGAATCAGAGTAGGGAGGAGCATCGACAAATTTTTAAATAAAAATGCTAGCTGGAATACCCGGCATTGCTAGGGGTGGTATGTCATTCAGGGAGTTTCTCAACCGATTTTAGTAGGGAAAAGGAGTGCACCGAATAGTTTTTAAAGAAAAATGCTAGCTAGAATACCCGGCGTCGCTCGGGGGTGGTATTACAAAAAGGTCGAGTTTCGACCACTGGCGCACTCTGGTAGATATAGATATAAAAACATGAAAACATGTACATGTAATAATTTCTTAAAAGTTGGTGCATATGTTGTCCGACCAGGCTCATTTTAAGTACAGTTACTGACAATAACATCATACAATCAAAATTACAAAATTTTAGTCGAATAGGCCGAAAACCGTCGGAAATAAATAATTTTAATTAATTTATATGCGGTAAGAATAGGCGTGGCAAATATAACATAGTCCCTTACGATTTAGGTGAAATAACAAATCGGTTGGTACCTTTATTGTCTAAATTGGTAGTGGTTCTTGCGTAATTGTGGATAATCCGTTTAGTGTCACAACGCTTTTATATAATAATATAGATGTTGATATCGAATCGCTTACCAAAAGAAAATTTCGTGGTAAAGATAATTAAAACCAATTGATAAAGAAGAATGAAAGAAACTATTATTGCGGGAATTATGTTGTTTTTTGTTGTCAATGATAGTAGTTGTAGTTTTTGGTAGGTTGCTTGTTGGTGGGACTTGTTGTTGACGGCTGATTAAAAGTGTGACTGCTCTTGTTTGTTGTCACTGTTGTAGAAGACTTGGGTGTGCTCAAATTAAAGCACACCGTGATTGTAGTTGGTATTGTTGCTGATTTGTTTGAAATCTTTTTTAAAAGCGGCTTCAATTTGACCACGCGTTGCTACTTCGATCAAAAACTCGTATGTGAATGATTGCTATGCTGATTGGAAGTCTGCAATATTAAAATAGTTTTTCAGCGATTTCAACTTGTTTGTCAACTGCTGCGCAGCATAAATGTGAGCCTTTTAATTCAAATTATGTGTCGAAACCCTTTCTTGATTTATTTTATTGTTTCATGATATTTGATTTTTATCTTGATATGAACAAGCAGACTCCTGGCAGCATCGCCAATATGTAGGTACCAATAAAAATATGTCTGCTCTCTTAGTTTGGTTTTTTATTGAATGAATATAATAAGAAATTAAAATATTTGAAAACAAACGTTCTGAACAAAAAACAAATTACTGAACAAGTTTTAATTAAACAAAAACTATGTTGTTAAACACTTCATTATCAGTTCAGCTTCTCAAAGCGTATCACTCATCTTGTAAGCCCATGCAATCGAAGCCAAAGTCCAGACCACCGTGGTGAAATCCTGACATTCTAGAGGAAAGACGCGACCCAAATAGGAGGGGGACTACAAATGCAGGCTTGAACTCTTCAAAACCAACGTCCGTAAGGTAATGTGGCTTTCATGGAAGAATTTCTGCTCAAGCATAGAAAAAACTGCAGACACAGCGATGCTCAGGAAACTGCTCTCAAAGCAGCCCCCAATTTAAAGCCAGCTACGTAAAGACAACAGTGACTGGACGGAAAGCAGTCAGGAATCACTTGATGTGCTATTCAAGGTACACTTCCCTGGCTGTACAGAAACCGGAACTTCAAAGATTTATTCAGTACAGAGACACTGCGCACACACGTTACAGTTTCCAAAACACTAATTAACTTCGGATATTATCCTGTGGGCTATGGATTTGTTCTTAGGATATTAATATCCAGGACCAGACAACATTATACCCGCCATACTGCAAGCGGCTAAGCTACGAGTCGCTCCTTGGGTTGTGGCCATATATAAAGGATGCTTCACGCTGAACTATGTGCCTGTAGCCTGGATAGTAGCAAAGGTTGTATTCTTGCCAAAATCAGGCAAAAGCAGCCACCTGTATCTGAAGGACTACAGGCCCATTAGTCTTACCTCTTTTGTTCTAAATACTCTCGAGAAACTAATAGACTTACGCTTAAAGAATAGTGCGAACCAGTTGCTGCAACTTACCAATACACTTATGCGATAGGGAAATCAGTTGAGACTTATACTCTCTAGTAGCAACCATTGAAAAAGCCTTCCTCTACAAAGAATACGCATTTGCTGAGTTTCTAGACATCTCAGGCGCATTTAATAATGTATTGATTGCAGCAATCCTTAATGGTTTATGCGCAAAAGAGGCACCACCAGTAATCGACCTCTGAATGCACAATCTTTCAAATTGTAGAAGGTTCCAAGCTGAGTGGAATTCTACTACCATGGAAAGGGAAGTTGGACGGGGTATACCCTAGAGGGGGGTTTTATCGCCCTTACTATGAAATCTAGTCGTTAATGAACTACTCAAAAACTTTGAAGGTAGAGCCCCGAAGATAACAGATTATTCAAACGATTTAAGCATAATTACAGTGGGGAAATATATAACAAAAATAAGTAAAATAATTGAGAGAACACTCAAAGAGTCACTTTGAGTCGCCCAGAGCATCAACGCTGAGAAAACAGATCTGGTTCTATATACGAAAAGGTAGAAGATACCACCGTGAATACCATCGAAAATAAACAATATACGCTCCATCCCGAAAACTCACTCGAAATATCTAGGAGTTGTCCTGGACAGTAAGCTGACATGGAGAATCAATGTCGACAAGAGAGTGAAGAAAGCCACCAACGCAGAACTTGGGCTCTCACCCTCTTTAATGCATTGGATCTACGTTGCAGTAGTTCTCTACGGATTTATCGAGTAACGGTCGGCGGTGGCAAATTCAATATATCTCAGACACCTGTAGAAAATAAAGCACCAGGCAGTGATCTGCATAACAGGGGCGCTGAGGTCAACGAAAGCACTAGAAACAATCCTATGTTTGACCCGCTTAGGCAAACAAGCAAAACTAATATCCTGGACAGCGCCTTCCGGCGGTAAGAAATATGCACTAACAAAGGCATGGGCACTGTATTATCAGCACGGATTTATCCAGTAGCACTGACTACATGATACCTCGCACAATAATGACGCAAAAATATCAATATGTCTAGGACCGGGGCTACGGCACAGAACAAGTCGGTGGGCGGTCAACATATTTACTGATGGTTCTAAACTGAAAACGGGCGTGCGAGTGACAGTTTACTGCGCAAAACCAGAAATAAGTCAGACTTATAAGCTATCGGACCACTGCAGCAACTTCCAGGCGGAAGTGTTTACCACAAGAAAGGCCGAGGAGACTGCCCTTAACGTGAACACACATCACTCTAATATTACCATCTTTGTAGACAGCCAAGCTTCGATCAAGTCCATGTGCTCCGCTATCACTAGATCCACAAATATCTTGGTAAGCAGAAAAGTACCAGATGCACTACGCGCTTCAAAGAGAGTGCGCATCTACTGGGTGCCAAGTCACCGGGGCATTGATGGAAATGAGAAGGCGGATAGACTGGCTAAGGAAGATGCCGAGCTGGGATCAGACTCCATACAACATGTACCAATCCCACTACAAGAGCTGTACAGAAACTTGAAGATAAGGCCGCACAAGCAGTGAGTTATAGACGGAGAGATACGATAACATGCAAAATCTTAAAAGTCACGTGCAATACACGATGCGGAAAATGAACTCTGTTGAACCTTGCACGACCACTCAGAGAATGCAGGACACTAGTGGGTATCCTCATAGGTCACTGCATGGCGCACAGTTCTTTGCGTTCATACAAATTTGGAAATAAATATAAGAAGTGGTAAGGTAAGTTGGTAATTCCAAAAAATCCAAAAAATGGTTGAAATCAGTCAGTCCTTAGGGGTACCTCCCTTGGACCTATGATAAATTTTTACGTAGTTTTGTATGGGAGGTAGACACAAAAGTTGACTGATAAACTAATAAATAAAAAAAATAAAAAAAAATCGAAATGGCCATTTCATACCTTGAAAGGACTTTGACCGAGCTTCTTATGATCAATTGTTTTGTGCGTGTTGTGAAAATGTTTAAACACAAATGCTCGAGAACTGGACCTACATGTTTTATGTCGACTCTGAACGGCGTAGGTTCTCTAGAAGCTTTTCATAGCAGTTTTTACTCTCTGAGGTTTGCCATTGTCTGCAGAGAGGTGACGGGCGAACAGAATAATTAATTCAATTGAAAAAACTTACTGTTAGGTGGGACTCGAACCAGGCTACTTTTCGAACCAGAATAAATTAATAAACGTATTCTTATAATGGTTGAATTCGATTAGTTTCTAGGGGTACCTCCCTTGAACATTTATTAATTTAACATGATTTTGTGTGTGAGCTATAAACAAAAGTTAGCCGATCTAAACGAAACTTGGTCGGAAGTTTTGAAAAAAAGATTAATATATGTGTTCTATGTGTAATAATGGTAAACAGAAACATTACAAAGCAAAAATAAACAATAACTTTATAAAAAGTGTGTTCGCCTTGACATATATAGAGTTACTTACATATGTATATAGAGTTACGTTTGGAATTTCAAGCAATTTCTTGATTTAGAGGTATATTCAAAATCGATTTTTGCAAAAAAGTGGAACAAAGATGAAGGTTTAAGCTTACCAATTAAAGAAAAAACCGCTGTTAATAATATTCGTGGTATTAATAAATATCTATCCGAAGTTGTAAAATTGGTCGGTTATGAAAGTTTTTTTTTTTTTTTTGAAATTTCACCAAAAATATTTTCACACAGAACAGGAACAGAGTCTGTTCTTTTAAAGGTTTTTTATATTCATTTTTGATAAGAAATGTATTTTTAGAAGAATTTTTCCTGTGAGCATTAAGAACACATCGGAGACTATTTTGGAAATTACTAAGAAATTTGACATGTTTAACATGATGCCCTGCCTACATTTCCAATTTTTAAGCAAAATATTTTTTACTTACCTGAATGGAAGTATTATCTTTCGGATGATATAAAGTATGTACAATTCCGAAAGCAAACATTTTTTTATTTTCACTACACACAGCACTGTGTGGCGGCAGCTCACACGAAGGAGATGGGCATCATAACGGATGACAACAATTCGAAGTGCAAGTAACAATGCAATGCAAGGAGGCAGCCGGATTAACCAAACCTACTTAAGCCAACCAATTAAATAAACCTATAGCAATTTTATGAAAAAAAAAAAAATTAACAAATTGTCAGCTTGGGCGTGAGTTTGTGTGCAAATTAAAATTTGTTCGCATAATTTTTACTGTTTTATATATTAAGCCAAACTCTAAATAATTTCTTAATAATTCTAGCGAAGAATTAAACTTCGCTTTCCTTTTTTGTCAATAATCCAGAGTTTATAATTTCGAAAACTTACGGACGGGCAATTGTTTTCTTCGTGCGTGTCTTAGTTTTGCAACATAAATGCCAACGGCAAATCACTTTAACCCCTTAAGTCCTGACTGGTCGCATATTTTAAACTTTTTGCAGTCCCAATATTTTTCACAAAAACAGAGTCAGAAATATTCCGGACCCATTGTATCCGACGTAAAACTGACTGAACTTTCTGGTTCTTGTACTGGTCTTATCGAAAAATGCGATGCAAAGACGTTCTGTTAAATTTTTTTTTTTTCAAAAAATGTGTTTTTTATTTCGAACAGCAAATGCATAGAAGTTTAATTTTAGAGTTCATTGACACAATATTTTTTGGAATTAAGCAGATCCGGAGTCGAAGTCGATGTGAATGCCTTGATTGAAAAAAAGTTTCTTTAAAAAAATCACGTTTTTTGTTAAAATATTGAACATAACCTCTTTGCATCGCATTTTCCGATAAAATCAATGCAACCTCTTTGCATCGCATTTTTCGATAAAACCAATGCAACAACCAGAAAGTTCAGTCAATTTTACGTCGGATACAATGGGTCCGGAATTTTTCTGACCCTGTTTTTGGGAAAAATGCTGGGACTGAAAAAAGTTTAAAATATGCGTCCAGTCAGGACTTAAGGGGTTAAGCAAATTATGCATACGCCTTCGGTAGAATCTTTCTTATTTTTCATTAATTTTAAAATGTTGAAATTGATGGAATTATTTATTGATTAGTTTATTGAAAATATTGAATATTGTTAAAAATTATTGAAAAAAATAATAACAATAAATTAAATTCGAATTGACAACTTCGTGCAAATTCGCCACTGTAGAAAAAATTATGCACTTTGAGAACATCATATTTTTTTTTGAAGACTTTGACACGCAACAAAAAATACATTTTGGCACACTTTGTGGCTTTTTTTTAAAAAGCCTTTCTATATATAAAAAAAAAAAACACTGGCACATATAAATCCTAAATGAGACACAGAAAATTAATCGACTAACCTTCTTTTTTTATGATGCAGCAAGCTGTAAGTAGATAAAAAGTTGATAAAGTTTCGTTGTGAGTTATCTGATGACTTAGAATTCCTTTTTCCTTAGGCAAACTTGTAGGATCATAAACAGGTCAGGGAGTTTGTTCCTGCGACAATTGGAGGCACTAAATTTGTTGGCTACTTGCTTCAAAAGAGATAGGAGTCAACGCCCCTACTTGCATATAAAATTCGTGCAGTTTCTTCGTGCTCTAGAGTTAATGTGCATGATGCAAATCAAAGGAATAAGAACACCGGTAAGTAAAGTTTATGAATATAATGTTTATAAAGAAATCTTACGTTTAATTCACAATCTTGTATATCGGTGATTCCATGCCAATTCGGACGCTTTTCAAAATCTTATATTTGTAAAAATTTGCTACTTTGCATATCGATAGTACTTTAAACACTAGAAATATTTACATATATTATTTTTTTTTTTTTGAAGCGAAGCTTTTTACGCCTCGTTCTGTGATTTGCTTGAGTGAAATCTCAAACACGACATTTTTAATTTCGACAGCGTTTTTCTTAGAAATTGATGTTTCTTTTTTTCTTGCATCTTTTATATGAAGAAATTTACTAGTGTGAATATTAACGTGTGTTTTTTAATTTACTTTATGCTATTTCAAAATTTTAAATTTAAAAGCTATTTTATTCAAAAAAAAAAATTCATTATACTATTAAATCTATGAAACTGCTAAAAAACTTCTTTTCTCTCGCATGTCCAACGACGCACCTGTGTTTTTTTTTTTTTAACTTATACACTAGGGTGTCCCAAAAAAGTTGAAGTTGTTTTTTGAAGTGAAACTTTTATTGCCGCGTATACAACAATACGGCGAGCTAGATGGGGTGTAAAACCAATGTAACGAAATGATTCTTATGAAAACAACAACACAGCAATTCGCTGAGGATTTAACTCACAACCATCAGTTCCGTAGTGGGCTGTTCTTTAAACTCGACCACGAAAGCATATCTGATAGAGTAGCTCATACTCATCTTAAATTAACAATCAGCTATTCTTTCCTGTATTTTAAGTTTGAATTGAGACTTAGCATGTATAGCTACTATTAGAATGCACAGAAAGCATTGCCACCTCTTTTTCAACTCTCGTTTCGACTCAAGGTGCAATAAAAGAGGTAGATGAATGGCTTAGAGCCGAGTGTCAGAACTGTCAAACAAAAAAATGCAAAACAACACTGAACGGAGACTCAGTTTGCCTAGTGACGGTGAACCCACGTTACCCATGAACTTTTCTTATTTAAAAATATATTGTTTTTCCAAAAAATATTTGCCGTAACTAACGCGACATAGCCCACGCGACAAAATCTCCGTTGTAATCAAAGAAGAGAGAAAAGAGCTTAAGAAGAGTATCGAAAATCTTAGTTCGGCCATTGTCGAAACTTACTAGGTGTGATGTCCTATATCTTCAGTAGACGAGGGTTTTAATATATTTTAAGACATGGAAATTTTCAGAATGCGAATTTCATATATATCAGTATTTTACTAGATAAAAAAATTTAATTTCGAAACACATTAATTTTGTTTTTTTTTGGTTGACATTTTTGTGGAAATGTCCATATTTTTTTTTTAAGGGGAAGTTTTTGTTTATTAAGCTGCGACGAAAGAAACATTAACAGTGCTGGGTCAGCTGCAAAAACTTACTAGTATTTCAATTAATTAAAATCGATAAATTGAAATATCGCCAGCATATCTACCACTAGATGGCCGAAATTTTCCAGAAAATATCTTATATATATTCCTTTTCCCTTTGTTTTGCTTCGTTTAATTTTATTTCGTTGATACACACTTATCAATTTTTGTGATATGAGATGCTATTTGTTCCGTGTATGACTCTTTTGTATATGAGTTTTTGTATCGTTTTTCAAAGCCTTGCATTGATTGATTTGGAAACAGAACATGCTGCAATAATATCGAATGCAACTTTGAATCTAAAATTTGTTTTATTCTTAGATCTGTGAATTTCCGTTTAAATACGATATCTTTCATATAATTCAAATATAGTTTTTAACTCACATTTGTATCGAATTTAAAAATTCGCATGCTGTGGTATTTGAACGCACAACTAACTAATTACAAGTTCTTTCATTACCTATGAGACTACCTACAATACTTTGTCCGAAAGTAAAACATCAGAAGGTAAAAAAAAAAAAAAAACGAAATGGCCAATTCAGCCCTTGAAAGGACTTTGACCGAGCTTCTTATGATCAATTGTGTTGAGTGTGAACTGCACCTACCAGCTTTATGCCGACTCCGAACAGCTTATGTTCTCAAGAAGCTTTTCATGGCAGTTTTGTACTCTCTGAGATTTGCCATTGTCTGCAGAGAAGTGACGGCAACAGAAAAATTAATTCAATTGAAAAAACTTTCTGTGTCAGATGCGGGATTCGGACCTGGGCTCTCTGGCGTATGAGCCACACACTCTACCCAATACGCCACACACGCCACAAGAAGGTTATGTTACTAAAATATTGTGCCAAAAATTAACTTGGTCTGATTTGCATGCAATACGAAACAAACAAGATCCAGCTCTTCATATGTTCACAACGACATCTAGGTGTGAAATTGATTTTGTGCACTCTAAATCGTAATCCAGATGCGATTTGGATGTCGGAAAAAACGTGGCTATTGATGAAACAAACGCTTCAAATCAATTTTTGCGATGTTTTTTAATCACAGACAGATGGCGGAATTTCTGCATTCAGATGAAAAAAGATAAGATAAAAGATAAGATAAGCAGCGTCATCTTGCCATCATCAAACGGTCAAGTGTTGCCTACCTTTACAGTTCGGCCACAATACTTAAAAACATAAAATTGGATCAATTGAATTTATCTATCTCACTTGCTGGATCATGTGTTGTTTTTGCTTTGCTTGCAAGTTCGATGTTATGATCCTGATCTCTTATGGAAAAAACGCAGCTAATGTTGTAGTTTCTTCTTTATATATACATGTCTGCATCACTTAGCATTAAATATCGTGGCAAATGCAACATAAAATACGATGCAAGTCTTGTAACGAAAAACTCATCAACATTTTAAACTGTGTAGACACGGTAAAATAAACCAAAACAAGTACGCGAGGTAGAATAAGGCCAAAGCTTCTAACCACAAAGCGGAGGTTTAGTGGTCCTTATTGTGGTTGGAAGTTTGTGTTCTTTTTTAAATTTAAAATATTTACAATCATACCGGCAGTTTTCGTTTTTTTTTTTTAAAAGAAAAAGTAAGAAAAAAAAAAGCGCCTCGATGCGAGTACGGAAAGGGGAAAATGCATTATTACCGACACAGGTTCTTCGACAAATTAACTCATGATAACTACTTAAGTCATAAAACTAAAATAATAAATAATCTTGATAACCAACTGTGTCACGAAAGCAATAAAAACTGCGATCTAATTTTGTACGTGAATATTAAACTCTTCAGTAACTGTCCATAAACAAAAGGGAAAATTGATATTTCGCATGATATCGCCATGTTGAAAATACTAGTTGGCTTTCTTAAAAAAATACCGTTTTTGAACTACTATTGTGAAGGAATACTACTTTTTAACCATTTGGTTTCGATGAAGGCGGGAATGTTAATAAAATAAACAATCTTCCCAGAAATTCCATTTATAGATAAAAGTTTCACTTCTACCGTGCGTGGCGGCCACACACATATTTTTTTTATGTGGTACCCCCTCAATTTTTTTGTATGATGTTGAAATAAATGTAAAAAAATTGGTGAACCTATGACCACGGGAACCCGTGCCGACTTGCATCGGTACATGTCAGTACTTGGTTATATGGAAAAAGTGCTCATTTTTTCAAAAAACCCAAATAACTTTTGTATAAGAGTAAATTTTGAAAAAACTGGTTCGCAAATCGTTTTCAATTTCATTTTTCTTTAAAATAAGCTATCAAACATTAAACGAAAACCTCTAGAGTTGTGATTTGTTACTTTTCGACGAAATCTCCTTCTTCTATTTGTTGTTTAAAAAAAAAATCTAAGAAAAATAAATTTGAAGAAATTTCAAATGAAATCTTGTAAGAAATATTTTGTTAAACTACACCAAATGGAGATACAAATAATTGTGTAATTATGTTAAATAACCTGGCCGTTATGAATTTTTTTGCTAGAGGTGTAACTTTTTGAAAATTTCGAGATTGAGTATTTTTACAAAAAGAAATTCCCAAAAATCCAATAATGCAATATATGAAAAAGAAAGAAGACTGATAATTTAAACATAGTCTTGAGCTATTTTCTGCAAGAAATTTAAAAAACCGAAATTCGGGAAAAAAGAAATACCTGTTAAAACTTGAAATTTTTTTGTTTTAAATACCTATAGTGCGCTTTTTAGCATTCCGATCACAGAAAAAAAAAAATAAAATAAAAAATCAAAAAGCAGATATTGGTGCACCTTCAATAATTCTAAAAAAAAATGTTTCTAATTCTTAGTCAAAAAAATTTTTGAATTCCAGGGTTGCCAAAATACCGATTTTTCCATTCCGTTTTTTATTAGATTGAATTTATATATTTGGATAGGTATTTTAACGAAAAAGTCCTCAAAAGTCGAAAAATCCTCTCAATTTTTAACTCTTATGCCCTTATTTCATTCATTTATCCCTACAATTTACGAAAATTAAATTTCTGCCCATTTTGGAACGTGGCTTCTACGTTACTTGTATGAACATGTTTCGATGAATGTCGGCAGGGGTTGTCGTGCTCCAAATGAGCGGTAATTTAGTGTTTGTGTGAGAATATTGAGATATTGAAAGCATTTATCAACTTTTGGGGACTTTTATGCTAAAATACTGTGACGGCACAAAAGTTTATGCCTCATATTGATCAACTATAATCTATATTATGCACTGACAAAAAAAACATACTTTAAAATTATACAAAAAATTTTAATATCTAAATTTAACGCGATTGTGTTTCTACAAAACAAAATTTAAAACAAGCGTGCTTAATTTTTTTTATAGTTCTCATTTCATATTTTCAATCTTATGTAAAGCTCATTTTTTTCTATAATTTTCTCTAATTATTTCTTTTTTATAAAAAAAATACGTCGCTATCTGAGGTTGAATTAAAAAATTATCTGTAGTAGAATTATTTAGCAGACAATTGAGACCAAGCTGAGGAAAAAACATTTGATTGTTTGAAAAGATTTTTTAATTGAACTTACATAATTTGAAGGTTAGATGAAATAAAATATAATTAATTACATTAAAATATAAAATATTTCAATATTTTAAGTCGCAATAAGACAAACAAACTTCATCGAATGGACTTAACATTTAGTATTCGAGGGGTCCCAGGGGTCGCTGATCACGAATCTGACGTTAAAAACGCGAAACAATTAAAAAAATTGCATCGAAAAAATGAGGGTTAAAAATATTTGTTCTCAATATAAACATTTTTGTTTTAAATTGTATTTTTAAATAAATCTTTTTAAACTGAAGTTTACTTTAAAAGTATATTTAAAAACATTGATTTGAAAACAAAAGCTTTTGTTTTAAATTTTACTTACGAACATTTGTGTTTAACTTAATGAAATTGTAAAAAGCTCTATTTCAAAAACCTATTCGTTTAATATAAACACAATTTCATTTAATTTTAACACATATTTCCCTCAGTGCATTATTATTTTGAATTATATTTTTAAGTCTGAATGCAATGTACTAATTTGTTTTTTATTTGCGTTAAATTTTTTTGTGAAAATATAATATTATGCTATAGTCATAAGAAAATTAATGAATTAACTTAACTTAAAGAAGGATAATCATACATTGATATGTTAATTAGAATAGATAGACAAAACTTAGTTTATCAAATAGTGAATTATCTATTAGTTTGGTGGCGTTTAAGATTAAAGTTCAGTTCAATTTATGTTAGGTTAAGACATCGAATGTCATCATATGTTAAGGCATCAGCTGCGAATAGCAATATCGTGTCCGCCCTGAAAATCATATGGAAAAAGGAATAGAACGACCAAATTATTCGGCTACGCAGAACCGCGGCGACATAGTAAAATTAACAAGAAGCAAAGAGACAACTTTACGTAACGGTGTCAAAGCGACAAAGTACAAGCACAAAGCAATCAGGCAATATCTGCAATGCGGCACAGCAGCATCGTAGCACAAATAATAAGAAGAAGCGAGACAAGTATAACAAAATAAAGATTTTGAAACACAAAGCTGCCCGACAATATCTGCAATGACCCCTTTTACATTGATCAAGACTTGAAGTCAAGTTTCAGAGTTTGTAGGCAATTCGCCGCACATCGGAAGCGACGGAAGGGGAAAAAAACTTGAAGCTGTACCGGCAATTTTTTCGTGTTCCTTTTGTTATTTTCGCGTTGTTAACAGTACTTTTTATTTTATTTTTCGCATATCAATGTGAGTTTGTTAGACTTCAGTTGCAGTAAAATTTGTGTGTGAGTTATTTAATGAGGTTTTGGTAGATATTTTTAATAATAATATATATTTATAGTCAAAAATGTCGTTTAAGTGGAACAAGGAGTTAAAGCAAATTTATTAAAATTCAGTTTGCTTCAGTTTGCTTGCTACACATCTCGCTTTATTTTTTAAGAAAACAAGGAAAGAAGACAAGAAATTGAATTCAAGTCTTGACCAATGTAAAAGCTTTCGTCAAGTTCAAAAGAGAACGTCAAAAAAACTTGGCTTCAAGTCTTGATCAATGTAAAAGGGGTCAATGCGACACAGCTGCATCAGCTACGAAGAAAAACAAGCATACGCATCAGTCTTAACCCCTTAATGACAACGTATGATATATCATACGAAGAAAGTGTTGACACGTAAAAAATTCTAGCGCGGACTAGATGGGAGATATTGCGCTAATATTTTTTTATTGTAAAGAGAAAAAATGGGTCTAAGGAAAAAAAAAAGTTTGACAAGTAAAACATCACACAAATCTGAGTTTTATTTTTGTCAAAAAGTGCTCAGGAAAAGTGCAGTAAAAAATAGGAAAATGGAAAAAGCGAACCTTTTTCAGATATCCTAAGATATCTTCTATGGAAGTAAAAAAAATCAACAGTGATTTTTTGACATTCCTGGAAATTTTACCTGTGACCTTACCCATGTTATATCTCAGGTGTGTGCTCAGGTAAAATTTTTTTTATTTTTTCTATCAACTTTCCCTAGGCACATATTACAGAACTGCATCAAAATCGTACGAGCCGATCTATGGGCAGGCTTTAATGGGTCAACAGAGAGGCGAGTGGAGCAAGTCTTCCGGGCCCCGAGCTCCAGGAGGCCCCAAAAAATTTGAGAAAAATTGTGAAAAAATTGCAAGTGCCATATAAAAAAATATAGGCCCGTAAAATATAAGACTGAAAAGTAGACACAGTCCAAAATTTCCCAGTTTTTATTTAAAAATTTGATTTACATTGGTCACAACACGAAAATATTTTACATACCATTTAATAAAATGGCTTTCTTTCGACATTTAGCGTGGAGAAATGTTTCAATAATATCGTCAAAATTCAAGCTATCCAAAACATTCGTTGCGATTGAAAAGAGAGAAAGTGCATTCAACTTATCTGCAGATATTGAATTTCACAAATAATTTTTTATATACTTTAGTTTTGAGAAAGACCTTCGTCAGAAACGTTAGTAATAAATAAACATAAGTAGATTCTGAGAATTATTTCGATGTTTAGAAAAACTGATAATAATTCTTCATCAATGATTGTCTGATACATTGACTTATGAGATTGTTTTGAATCATCTGAAAAAAAGTAAGTTTTAGCAAACTGACATTCACCAATTAATTCAGATTCATCTATGTCCTTCGAATAATGCAATTTCGTTACATGCACTAAGAACTTCTTTATCAGCCATGTGATTTAAGTGTGTGAGAAAAAAAAATTATCACTTAAACGATTGTAGACAGCACAACGTTGATTTAAATTAGTAACCAAAGCATCTAATATCGGCAAAAACAATGTATCAAAAAGTAGTTTCTTTTGGTGTCCAGGATCTTTTGCTTTTCCATTTCCTGCTTGTGTTTGAAGAGCTTCGTACTGATAACTATTTCGCATTTCTTCAAACAATCCGATCGCTAGATCGTATATAGAATCGAACTCTATTTCAAATTATCGATGAAGGATATCAAAGATGTGTAAAGTTTCGTGCTTACGCGATATCCAGATCAGATTTTCGCAAAATGATATTGCCTCTATTAAATTCACTTAAAACCCGTTTCCAAATAATAAGCATCACAATATTACTAAATCGACCTAATTGGTTGATGAAACCACGGGCAATTGCTTTGTTGTCATCGGTTTGAACGCTGCTTTCTGATGCTAAGGACTCAAGCACTTTCACAACTTGTCCATAACACGAATGAAAAGATCGAAAAGCATCATGTTTTGTGGACCATCTAGTTCCAGTTGCTCGTTTCAATGTGAATTCACCTTTCTCTGCTAGTTGAGATTTCAATTGGTCCCATCGATACTCGGAATAAACGAAATAATGATACAAATTTTCTACCAGCTGGAAAAAATCAGTTGCTCGGTTGTTTTTCGAAAGGGCGTTTTTCCGGACTAAATTTAACGAATGCGCTGCACAAGGTATGAAAGTGTCTAAAAGATTAATATCACATATCTTTACTTGTAACCCACCATATGCGCCAGCCATATTATTATTTGCGTTATCATACGATTGACCCACGACAGTGCTTAATGTCAATGGTTTTTGATGTAATTGCGATAAATTCAAAAAATCTTTTAATTGGTGTGCCATTTTTAACGTATCGAACACAAAATGACATTTTGTCTGTATGCGATACATCGGGTGCGGAATCGACGCTGATTGAAAAATATTGTGAGTGCTTGACTTTAGCTATTATTGTGTTCTTTACATTTTTAGCAATGAGCAAAATAAATTCATCACAAATATTTGCTGGAAGATATGATGGTCAACCTGAACCGAAAGAAATGATAAAATTAAGTCAGTTGTTTATAAGTAGCTTTTCATCATTGTTTACCTTTTCCTTTGTTTTCATAACGTGTTAAATGTGACGATAACAGTGGATCGAATCCACTAATCAATTCAAATAAAAAAAAAAAAAACGAAATCGCCATCTCAGCCCTAGAAAGGACTTTAATCGAGCTTCTTATGATGAATTGTGTTGTGTGTGATGTGAAATGTTTGAAGACAAATGATCGAGAACTGGACCTACATGTTTTACGCCGACTCCGAACGTCTTATGTTCTCAAGAAGCTTTTCATGGCAGTATTTACTCTCTGAGGTTTGCCATTGTCTGCAGAGAGGTGACGGCCGATCAACAAATAAATTCGATTGAAAAATTTTCTGTGTCAGATGGAGGATCCGACTCTACTCTACTCTACTCTACCCACTACGCCACGGCCGCCACTTCAATTATTCCGAGATAATTGCCATTCTGCGAAAAGCCATTCCTCTAGAACCCAAGAACCTTATTACGGAAACAATTCGTTTTAAAATATATCTCCAGTAGCGCATATCTTTCTCGACGTTGCTTACATACGTTTTATCGATATTATTTTTCTCCCTTCTACGTTGCCTGTAGATTAATTAGGTCGTTGTGACCTCGTCCTGCATTTCGCTAATTGCTAAGTTCAGACGTACTGAACACACCAGATGAATTTTGGTTTCCAAACAAACGACATACGAAGCAGAAAAGGACTTGTTTTGATAGTGAAAATAAAAGCCAATTGCGTATAACTACAAAGCCATTCGCAAGAAATCGTTTTGTATGCTCCGTTGAGAAATGTCGTCCATCAATATTTTTCAAGAACTGTTTGTCGAAATTTTGGCATTTCAATGGACCTAATAAATTAATTAGAGTGAAAAACAATAAAATAAAATATAAGTATTTTCATTGTGCTCCTATTTTTTTCTGATTCCATAGTAACATGTGCCAAAAAAAGAAAGTATATGTTAAAACGTTATTTCTTTCATATTTCTTTTGTACAAAAATGTTCGTAAATATACCATTTTGGACCAATATTTCAGCAAACTTGATAAATTTGATTGAATATTCCATAAACCTGCATCATTTTCAACTACATCCTGTAGAGATGGTGAAGGCGATGATGACAAGGAAATTCCTTCGTCACCGAAAGTTAATTCGTCAGCTCTTTTTTCTTCTACATCAAATACATCACTTTTCGTTTCATTTTCATTTCCTTCGTTTCCATCTTGCTGCTCCAAACGAGAACCCCAAAGATTTGATAATTTTGAAACCTTTTTCAACAGATTTTTCTGCATTTCTCGCTTTTCTGCGCCTTTTTTCGTTTTTGGGCAGCACTTAAATATTTCCGCGACGAACTCATTGTCACACTGTTGTGAAAGCATTACTTAATATCGCTCAATAAATTTATTCAAATTTTTTCAACACTCATATATAACGCGCTGATGAAATTTAAAGCTTGTCTGAAATCAGTTTAAAAGCCAAATTCAAATCTTTAAAACTCTTCACACGCAACATAAACGTTTAAAATTTAAACAAACTGCTCTTAACGTTGCAGGACACGTTTGATAATACAAAATATGCAACTGAAATCGTTTTATCGACATGTTAAAAATCAAGAAGAAGATCAACTTAATGCTGGTTTCTGGATATCCTAAAAGTATGCAATCATAAACGTTCACTTGTACTTGCAACTGCTTGCAGCCCATTTCCTAAATTTTCATAGATTACATGTATTCTCTAGTTGCAAGTGATTTCTTCTTGATAAATTGAGTGAGTGCCGCGGAATCTCATACGTTTCTCATTGACACGTTCCATGCTGGAATATGATAGGATAGTTTTGAAATATCGTAAAAAGGCCCCGAGAGAGATATTGTTTCCGGCCCCTAAAACCTTAAGACGGCGCTGATACGCATATAAAAGGCCACGCATGACCAGATTCGATCTCTTGGCTGTACAGCAGTCAATCATGACAGGTAAGTGAACAGCTTAGTATAGATTCTTTCATTGTTTTATTTTTTTCTTTCTTTTATTTCTTTTTATTTCTCTATTCTTTTATTCTCTTATTTCAAATTGTTGGTTTAAGTTGAATTCCTTGTTGATTATTAGGGAGTTAGTCTGGACTAGCCGTAGAAATTGGAAGTAATGGGCCCATGATTCTTTATTGCCAATGATAAGCGCTAGTTGTCGCCCTTGTTTCTAGGACACGATATTTGAGTAGGAGAATGTCCTTGACCACGGCCAACAAATAATATTTGTGTAAAGCGAAAGTTAGATTCATTGACTAGCTCCCAGCCTGAACGAAGATGATTTTTTTTTTCTAATTGTTGGTTGATATTGAATTCCTTGTTGATTATTAGCTCCCTGCCTGGACTATCCTTAGAAATTGGAAGTAAAAGGCCTATGATTCTTTATTGCCAATGATAAGCGCTAGTTGCCGCCCTTGTTTCTAGGACACTTTAGCTGAGTTGGAGAATGTCCTTGATTCGTGCAGACCAGTTACACAGTGAATATATTTTTGTTGAGTAGGTTCTTAGTTCACTACTACGAATACCTGTTACGACGGCATAAAGGAAAATTAAGCGTAAATAAAGTAAGAAAGAGAGTGAAGTCAAGTCAAAGAAATCAAGTGCAGTAATTAAGTAACGAATCTGAAGTCAAGTAATGGCGTAAAGTAATTGGGACGCATGGTGTAACATATCGTCGTTTGGACAAACAAGGGGGAATATTGGATTGCGTCGTTCAGCGCATGCGCAGCTATTCGCAACGCAGATTAATGTATTTTCATATCAGAGTTAAGACAGGAAATTAGAATTTATATAAATAGAGATTGAAATGAAAAAAGAAACAAAAGTGCTTAAAGTCTCCAAATATAAATTTTCTGTATATGGACTACTGGATCCGGCGAGCTTCAACCCCAGCCATAGCTAGCCATTCATTACAATACCAAAATCCAACCTTATAAAAAACGGAATGAAAAACGGTATGTTGGCAACCCTGGAATTCAAAAATTGTTCGAATCAAAATCAGAATTACTTTTCTAGAATTATTGAAGTTACTTCCGAGTGAGAAATATATGTTTTTCGATTTTTTTATAATTTTTTTGTGATCGAAATGCTAGAAAAGGGCACTTTACGTATTTTCAAAAAAAAAAAAACAAGTCTTAATAGGCATAACTTTTTTCTCCGAATTTAGGTTTTTCAATTTGTTTCGTTTTTTCTCCATATTATACCTCAAATACTAAAACTCGAAATTGTCAAAAAGGTACACTTCTAGCAAAAAAATTAAAAACGATCAGGTTATTCAACATAATTAAACAAATTTTTGTATTTATATTTGGTATAGTTTAATAAAATATTTCTACAAGATTCCATTGAAATTTTTTCAAATTTGGACTGTTTCTTTTTTTTTAATACAACAAGAACAAAAAGTATTTTTTTTCCGAAAAGTAAAAAATCACAACTCGGGAGGTTTTCATCAAATTTTCATGTTTGATAGCTTATTTCAAAGAAAAATTAAACTGCAAACCAGTTTTTCCAAAACTTACACTTATACAAAATTTATTTGGGTTTTTTGAAAAAGTAAGCACTTTTTTCCTATACAACCAAGTATTGACATGTACCGATGCAAGTCGGCACGGGTTCCCGTGGCCCTAGGTACACCAAATTTTATTACATTTATTTCAAAATCATACGAAAAAATCGAGGTGGTACCACAAAAAAAAAAACAACTTCGACTATAGGATAGGATACACTGTGGAAAATTAAAAAAAAAAAAACATAATTTGTTAATCGAACATGTAGTAAAACAGTTATATATTCAAAACCGTTAGTCCTACAAAAAAGTGTTAAGGACATGTTTAAAAATCTTGAATTGATCTTTTTTGTGGTGTAGTTGTACCAACACTTAAATGAAAAATTTTAATTTTTTTGGCCACTAAAAATTTCATTCACATTTTTCAAGGTCAGAGCTACTCCTTTTTTCGCATTTTGAAAACATTGTCGTATTGAGGCTTGATTGGTTAAAAGATGACTATCGCAGCTGGTAATTAATATGTGCGGAAAAAGCTTGTCAAATTAGCCGAACGAACGACTCGTTAGAGGATCGGTACTGAAATATCGATACTCGATAAGTAAGTATGTATAAATTAAATGTCAACTATTTTTATACATTCTTCTCCTTTAGGGTTGCGACCTAAACAACTGTAGTATGACAGGATTTGATGTGAAAAAACGATAAATATATCATTTCAGATTTTTGACTTGGGTCATTTACACAATTACCAGTACATATATATAAATGGCTTGACTACGCTCACATTCTCTTATGCAATTGTGTCAAATACTGTTATTAAATAATTGCATTCTAAAGGATTTCTTGGAATTTGTCTTTAAGTAAAATTGGGTTTTATTTTGTATTTCTTATATGGCATTCATAATAAGCAGAACTCGATTAAAAAGCAATTTTTATTCAAAGTTTGATCTTCTTTTTTCTTTAGAATTAATGAATAAATAAGTATGATGTAGATGTTTGATTATATATATATCAGTGCTTGCATTTAATTAAAAAACTGTTATCGTAAATTTGCCACCCATTCGGCGTAATCACCTCAGGCCTTACCCCTGCGACGATGATACCGGAATGCTGCCATAGTTGTAATAATAGCACCGTGTTTGCTCGCAAATGAAATCCTTAACAGCAGAACAGTCTTCCGGCATCCACTTTAAGGTAGGTTGTCTTAATATGACGCATCCTTTTTCAGCTCCGCTACTGCTAAAGGATTGGAATGAAAAATAATTGTAAATATTTTTTAGTAATAATAAAATAATATTTTATTTTATTTATAAGATATAAAACTGTGAACAACTTTTTAAATGCTAACTAACGTAGTGGCACCGACTTTCATCAGGCTACCTAAATTGGGCACTTTATTATAAAATAATTAAACTAATATTTAGTTTTTGTTTAGGTATTTTGATTGAAACAAATCATATGAACACAATTGGACAAGATTAAAAATAAGGGCAACTTTTAGACCGGAGAAGACGAAAGTGGTTCCATGTATATTTTTGCGCGCTGAATCCAAATTCATAGTCCGTTTTTTTCTATCAGGTCAAGTTTTGGAGATATAGACAAAAATGTGGAAAAATGGTTATTTTTCTGTTAATTGGACCTTATTTCATCCGTAAAAATACTACCTTTAATAAAAAAATATTAAATTAACCTGAATACTTTTCAAACTGAAGCCTTTTTTAATTTATTGAGGTGTTGTTTGATTACGTTGAATAGTTCTGAAACTAAAATGTTCATCACATTTTTGATGATAGCGATTATTTTGGATACGAACCGCCAGCACAAACAGTCCGTGCAATGTAAATATCTATAAAATAAACAGTTCTAACGCACAACACCCTATCTTTGGAACTAAAAAAAAAAACAATCTTTGGTGCCTACAGATACGAAAATAACGAAAAACACAAAAAAGACTTCAATGTGATTCTAGCCATAGTTTGTTTTGAAAAGTAATAGATAAAGATGAAAGGAACTTTGCCGTAGGACGAATGAATAAATTTACAACCTCTTTCAAGTTATAACCAGTACAAAAATAATAGAATTTTAAAAAAACTTAAAAAAATTCCCTTGTACCTTAAAAAATTTTCAGATAATTTCACCAAACCGGTTGTGATTTTGAGTACCTTCATGTATCTTATTTACCTGGAAAATTAAAAAATTTCATCGTGAAAAATTTGTCGCACAGTGTTATAATTTAAATAGCAACTGTTTTCTTAGAAAAAATATCTCCTTTTTTTAATATCGTCATAACTTGTTGACTTGATTCTTTTGGAAAAACTTTTTAAGATTTTGACATGCATATGGAATTGCTCCACCTCTTTTTAGGTATCGTTAAAACACCAAACACGATCCTAACACAACTTAAAATTTCTTCCCTTACGTGCAAAGTAAAAAAGATATCTTTAACAAGATGACGCACAATTTAGTTCATATTCTGTCAAATGTTTCTGCGACTCAATTCGAACATATTTTTATTTATGTAGTGATTGAAAAAATGTGCAATTTCGACTCATTGTCAGTAAGTTTTGATTTTAAGCTTTAGTAAAAGTTCTAGTTAAACCCTGCGTTTTACTTTCGATTACTTAATGAAATTTTAAGAGTGCAAACTGAAACTTTTGTGCAAAGAAACTAAAAGATATTCGCATTTTGAATCTATTATGCGAATCTTATTTCAAAGATACTTAAAAAATACCGTTAATAAAAAGCTTTGGCTGTATATAAATGCATATACATTTATTTCAAGAAAAAAGTTTGTAATTATTTTATTTATATTACCCCGTACTACTCAAAAATCCGAAATTGTGCTACTCAAAAAAGTTAAAATCATGCTGTTTTAGGTAAATAAGAAAATAATAATAACCTTTTAATAACCTCCTCCAAAAAACTGTAATAATATGGATGTTTTGAGCCAAAGCTATGATATGGAACAAATTGGACTATAAATTTGGTAATAATTCAACAATGGCTCCACCTAGCATCACAATTTTTGCAAACGTAGTTCCCTTACCCGTGGTGTAGGGGGTAGAGTGTGTGGCCTATACGCCAGTGAATTCTGGTTCAATGCCCACACAGAAAGTTTTTTCTGAGCCCGTAGTAGCACCTATTAGCAATTATTGTTCTTTGCTTTATCTCCAGACTGACTTCGTTATTGTTATTAATGGCGGTGCCAAGGTATGCGAACTCCTTGACTACTTCAAAGTTATAGCTGCCGGATGAAACGTGGGAGTCTAAACGCCGCGCTCCCATGTTTGTAGACAGCATATACTTTGTTTTACCCTCATTTATCGTCAAACCCACTTTTGCTGATTCCTTTTCGAAAGCGGCAAAAGAAACGGTAACATTTTCTTGGTTCTGCCGACAATATCAATATCATCAACGTAAGCAAGAAGCTGGACACCTTTATAGAAAATGGTGCCATCACGATGCACACCGGCCTTTCGTACGATCCCCTCCATGATGATGTTGAAGAGATCGCAAGACAGTAGATCGCCTTGCATGAAACCTCTTTCGGTATTGAAGGTTTCGGAGAGGTCATTTCCTACCTTAACGGAGCTGCGTGTGTTGCTCGACGTCATTCTGCAAAGTCTAATCAACTTTGCAGGTATACCGAACTCAGACATTGTTGCGTATAGGCAATCCCTTCTCGGGCTATCGAACGCAGCTTTAAAATCGACAAAGAGATGGTGTGTGTCAATTTGATTTTCGTGGGTTTTCTCCAGGATTTGTCGTAGCGTGAAAATCTGGTATACGGTGGACTTTCCAGGTCGAAAGCCACACTGATAAGGTCCAATAAGTGTTTTTGTAATCTGCTTTAATCTTTCACACAGTACGCTTGAGAGAACCTTATATGCGATGGAAATAAGACTGATACCTCTATAACTTGCGCAGATTGTTGCGCATTAAGTAAATTGGAGAAGTGCTGTCTCCACAATCTCAGCATACACTGTGTATCCGTATTCAGATCTCCATTTTCATTTCTACAAGTGGATGCTCCGGGCTTGAAACCTTGGGTTAGACGCTTATCGTGTTGATAGAATTTTCGTGCATCCTTCATCCCCTGGTATACCTCTAGTTCCTCACGCTCACACTTTTCCTGCTCTCTTTTCTTGCGTCTGAAAAGGCGCCTCTCTTCCTTCCTCTTTCCGTGGTAGTTTTCGCATCGTAAATCATTGGTTTGTACCTGATGGTCCCATTGGTTCCGAGGTTGTGGGCTCCGGAAACCAATGACTTCTTCAGCGGCAGCGCGAATGGAGTGGGATATATGCGCCCAAAGTCCGCCGGCGTCGTCGGGTCCAGAGGTTACTTGGTTGAGCTTAACCGAGAGTTGAGTGGAGTAGGCCTCGGCAGTCCATTGTTCCCTTCCGACTTTCGCATTAAGATCGCCGAGGACTATTTTCACGTCATGGACCGGAAGGTGGTCGTATACGTCCTCAAGACTAGCGTAGAAAGCGTCCTTGACGGCTTCGTCCTTTTCCTCCGTCGGGGCGTGCGCTCAAATCAGGCTGATGAAGAAAAATGTTGCCTTGATACGGATCGTGGCCAATCTTTCGTTCACAGGTGTGAACCGCGAAACAAGGTGGCGTTGTTTCCAGCTAACGACGAATCCACATCCGAATTCGCGCTTCTCCGCATGGCAGCTGTAGTAGATATCGCAGTTGGGGCTCTTATCAGAGGCTGGTTTAGTTTTCATTGGGCAGTAGTTATGTGGCGGGACCCAAACCCTGCGCACATTCCACGTTTAAGGTCGATGGAGCGACCCGCCGCTAAAATTAGCTGTCAAACTGACGGATGCCAGTTTACCGTTGCCCAGGGTACACCACGTGGAGGTTTGAGTCGACTTGAGACGATTTTGACATGGATAATGCTGGCCTCGCCAGGTTGAGGTGATCAAACACGTTGCCATGTGAAAGTTCGCCCCCTGTTCCCCATAGCTTGATTTCCCAAATCGGACAATAAATACGATAGAAATTATAGCTTGACTCCAGCGTCCTCGGGCTGGAATATTTTTGCGTATAATCTGCAAACAAAAATTAACCAAATCGGTTTAGCCGTTCTCAATTGATGCGGAAACATACATATGGCATTTAATTTTTATATATAGTGACAGATATAGAAAGGGGGTATAAATGGCAGGTAAAAGTAGGCGTGGCAACATATATATACATATTGACCGCCATTTGGTCCCATAGCACCTACATACCAAGTTTCACTATGAAAACATCTACAATTATGGAATTAGAATGATTTCGTAAAAGTGGGCTTATATTTATTGGGACCACGCCCATTTTTAGTACAGTTACTGACAATAATCATACAAACTAAATTGCCAAATTTTAGTCTAATACGACCAAACCCGTCTGAAATAAATACTTTTAATTGAGTAATTTGCGGCAAAAGTAGGTGTGTCAAATATAACATAGCCTTTGACGATTTAACAGAAATAACAAATCGGTTGATACCTATATCGTTTTGTTATTCTTATCTAGTTCGACCACGCCTATTTTTAGTTCAGTTACCGACAGTAAGCATTCGAACTAAAATAAAATATTTTAGTCCAATACGACTGGAACCGTCTGAAATATATAATTTTAATTGATTTATGGGCAGTTGAAGAAGGCGTGGCAAATCTAATATAGCCTATTATGATTTCGCTGAAATAATAAATTGGTTGGAAACCTATATTGTCTAAATCAGTTCAGTGGTTCTCGCGTGATTGTGGATCATCCGTTTAGTATCAGAGCGCTTTTATATAATAGTATCTTCTACGCACGGGTGACAATCTTGACGCGATGTAGGGGCTTAAGTTGCAAAGACACAATGGCTATTGGGTTAGGCTTTGTGGAGCAACGAACCAAAAGTCACCCCCCCATTTCTAAGGTTGTAGACGCCATGCCGAGGGAGATTGCACCGCCATGCTGAGGGAGATCGTGAATGGTGTCTCCTCAGGGCAGCCCACTCCCTGTTGTATTTTAGTAGGGTAGGGCGGATAATGGGGATCTCTGTCCGTTCGGTCCGTTTTTCTCCCCAATTCGTGGGATATTTTATGAACCAAAAAACAAAAAACAAAAAGGAAGGGTGCGCTGTGGGGACGAGTCCCGAAGCGGTGGAATCCCAAAAGGATTTAACCGTGGAAGGGTGCGGGAAGCCGCAAGGTAACCCGCCGGGCCTGGTGGGCGATAAAACTCTGAAAGGAGTGGAATTGTCAGCCAGACCTGTCGAAGCTGCAACACCAGGGAATGAAGGTGGACATCCTGTAAAGGTTGATAGCCTTCCACATAAAGGAAGGACGATGCAAGTTGGTGGACGACCCTCAAAAGTCGATAGCCAGTGGAAATCGTGGAGGGCTGATAGCCAGAAACCGAGTGGTAGCAAACCTTTGCCTACACAAAGAGTTGCGTCCGCGAAGTCGAAGGCTTCAGCGAGAGGGAAATTCAACACGGAAGGGGTTATTGGAAGCGGCCGTGCATCCTATGCTACGGTAGCGGAAAAGGACCTCTTAATGGGCATCGTTGATTGCTCCATCGATGGTCAGTTGGGAGAGTCCCAGTTGGCGGCCTTTAAATCCGCCCTCTTGGAGGCTCTCGACACCATCAATGAAAGCGATGGCGATGTAGGATTTGTTGGCAATGCAAACTTGGAGGATGGAATTATTGCACTCAAGTGCAAGAACCCATCATCTAAGGTATGGCTGTGCCGAACTGTGCCAAAGCTCATGAACTTATGGGAAGGCTGAGTTGCGGGTCGACCGACTATACGCATTAAAGGACGTTAGAAGGATGTTCATCATTGTTTACGGTACTTCCGAAAGCAAGGAGGTCATACTTAGGAAGTTGCAGACCCAGAACCGGTGTGTTGCGGACACTTCTAAATGGAGAGTTAGCAATGCAACGAAGTTCGGAGATGCAAAGGAGGCGTCAAGTTCACTGCGTGGTGACGGACGGATGAGATGGAAGCGATCTGGCTGGCAGGGGGGAAACTCAACTGCGGCCTTGATCAAGCTCTCATCAAATTCCAAAAGGATGCAAGGTGAGCTCTACGAAACCCCTGGTATGGAGCTGGTGGGGAATTCTGCAAGGGAGGAACCACCAGGGCGGGTAATGGGCCCGTACCCGCACCAGAAAAACCTCGTGGTGTGTCAGCTCAATCTACACCATAGTAGGGCAGCATCAGCAATGATGATGCTTTGCATGGAGGAGGATGGAATTGACATAGCAATGCTCCAAGAACCTTGGATTCTTCACAATAGAATCAAAGGTCTCTCGGAGTGGAAAGCCACGCTGTACCAACCGGTGGCAGATGGCAGACGGAGGACCTGTATCCTGGTGAGACATGGTATACTAGCGGTACATATGCCACACCTATGTTCCCCGGATCTTACCGTTGTGAGAATCGGGGATGGTACAGGTACTTGTATGATGGCTTCGGCGTATCTTCCTTACGACTCTCCGGACCAGCCACCTTCAAAAGAGGTGGAGAACCTGGTAAAGTATTGTGAGGAAAGCGGCATTGGAGTGATCATAGGATGTGATGCCAACACGCATAATACTGCGTGGGGAAGCACCGACAACAATGACAGAGGAGAGCAACTGCTTGAATTTGTGGAGAGGTATAATCTGTTGGTAGCAAATAGAGGAGTACAGCCGACTTTCGTTGATGCAAGGCGAGCGGAAGTCATTGAAGTCACTCTTGTTTGTAGAAAGATTCTGAGCAGAATAGAAAACTGGATGGTCGTGGATAGGCTAACCATGTCGGACCACAGATCCATTCAGTTTGAAGTCAAGTTCGGAATCCGACGCCAGCAGAGTAGCAGAATGGTCAGGATTCCCAAGAACACGGATCCTGTGAAATATGAGGCGAAGTTGAGGGAAACACTGACCCAAAAAGCTATAAAAGTACCAGGGAATACAGCGGAAGTGGAAAGCCATGTCAAACATCTTAGTTCGGCCATGGTCGAAGCTTACGAGGTGGCATGTCCTACAACTTCAATAGACGAGGGTGATCCGACTCCATGGTGGTGTACGGAACTCGAATCTCTGAAGAAGAAGGTTAGGAAGGCCTTCAATCGGCACATGAGAGGGAGAACCCCAGAAACATGGGCAGAATACAAGGCACGGAAAAGGCAACTGAAGAACCTCATACGACACCGTAAAAGGTAGTCGTGGAGAGACTTCTGCTCTGGGATGGAAACTATTTTAGAAGCATGCAGGCTTCAGAAAATGGTTTCAAAAGATCCATTCTCCAAAGTGGGACTGATCCGAAAAACGGATGGAATCATGGCAGAGAACCTGGAAGAGTCGATGCAAGTTCTGATGGAGGTGCATTTTCCTGGAAGTTTTAAGTCTGATGACCCATGGACAAACCTGAAGAAAGGGATGCACAGGGTTGACAGACTTTAAGCCGAAAAATGATCACTATGGACGGGGTTAGGAGTGCTATACGCTCATTTGCTCCGTACAAAACATCAGGGATGGACGGTATATTTCCGGCTATGATGCAATTAGGGGAAGATCTCATCGCACCTAGGCTGTGGGGTATATTCGTTACTTGCTTAGCGACTGGATATGTTCCGAGAGTCTGGAGAGAGGTGAAAGTTGTCTTTCTCCCGAAACCCGGAAAAAAAGATTATGCGGAGGCGAAGTCGTTCAGACCGATCAGCCTTACGTCTTTCCTCTTGAAAACGATGGAAAGAGTGATGGTTGACTGTCTTGAGAGCACTTCACTGATGCATAATCCTCTGAGTAGATGCCAATATGCTTATAGAGCAGGCATGTCTACGGAGAGTGCTCTTCACAAATTAGTTAGAGTGGCTGAAAAAGAGTTATTTTCAGGAGGCATCGCGATGGCCACATTTATGGACATCGAGGGTGCTTTCGACAAAATATGCTTTGGAAGGCTGCGACAGGCTCTGACAGAACGCAATGTAAACCCAATGATAACAAATTGGGCAGACAATATGCTCAAGCACAGGGCTGTCAACATGCAGAACGGTAGAGTCAAGACTAGAGGTAAGTAGAGGATGTCCTCAAGGAGGGGTGTTATCGCCAACCCTGTGGAACATCACTGTGGACTCACTTTTGGCTAGACTAGACGAATCGGGCATACACACGATAGGGTATGCAGACGACATTGCGTTGGTGGTCTGTGGTAAGTTCATTGACACTATTTCTGACATCATGAAGGGAGCACTCCGAATGGTGGAGGAGTGGTGTCGAGAACAAGGCCTCACCGTGAACGCAGGAAAATCAGACAATACTCTCTTTACTAGAAAGAGGGTAGGCCTGAGGAGAGAACCACTTAGACTTTTTGGAGTTGAAATCAACATGTCCACGAAAGTTAAATATCTAGGGGTAACTCTAGATAGTAAACTGAACTGGAACGAACATGTAGGAGAAAGGATTCAAAAGGCCAAGAGGGTTCTGTTTTAGTGTAGACGCGTTTGTGGTCTAAAATGGGGGCTAAACCCAGAGGCTATGAAATGGACTTACACTATGGTGGTTAGACCTGTCATCACGTATGCTTCGGTGATCTGGTGGACAAAAGTCAGTCAGAAAACCATTAAGAAGCGACTAGACAGAGTCCAACGGCTGGCGTGTGTTGGAATAACAGGGGCAATACGCACCACTCCAACAAGCGCAATGGAGGTTTTGTTAGGTATGCTACCGTTGGATTTAGAAATAAAGAAAACGGCAGCGCTAACAGCCCTCATGGTCATATGCGCATCCTGGACATGACACAGCGAAATGTCAGGGAGACGTGTATGCCTATGGACGGAAGGCAGAGAGTGAGAATAACAGAAAAATGTTATAAAACTCTAATAACAGATGGATCCGTTTGTGAAGAAACCGCTGGTAGTGACATCAGAATATTCACAGACGGCTCTCTGATGAATGGCAGAGCCGGGTCTGGCGTCTACTCAGAGGAGTTGAACCTATCCTGTGCACTGGGGCTGGGGAGGTTCGTGTCTGTATACCAGGCGGAAATGCTTGGCGTAGTGCATGCGCTGGACCACTTGATAGATGGACGGGTAAATGGCAAGAAAATTGTAATTGACCTTGACAATCAGTCGGTGATTAGGTGCATGCAACGGACAGATATTACTTCTAGGTTGGCCATAGAATGTCTTACCAAACTCAATAGGTGCGCTCAGACAAATGAGCTCACACTTATGTGGGTGCGAGGACATTCTGGCATAGAACAGAATGAAAAGGCTGATTCTTTAGCAAGAGAAGGATCAGCAGAAGAATTCTGTGGACCAGAACCACGTATCGCCATAGGCGACAACATGGTGACAGGCCTTATTAAGCAATGGACGGACTCAGAACACCGTACAAGGTGGGAAGAAGCTGGTAATTGCAGGCAATCAAAGGCGGCCGTGAAATGGTCAAGTAGTGAGGCAGCAAAAGTCACCCGATACAATCGGAAGACTTTAAGCTGGCTTACTGCACTGGTCACAGGACACGGTCCCTACATGTACCATCTCAGGAAGATGACTCTGACCGAGGACGATGCGTGTAGGTTATGCCTAGAAGAGCCGGAAACAGCAGCACACATTTTGTGCCAGTGTCCGGCGTTGGCAAGCATAAGATTGACCATTCTGGGACGTCCATTTATTGACGAAGCCGAGATTGGTCAACTGACCTACAAGGACATGCTTGAGGTGACAAAGGGTGCTTATATAAGGAGCATGCTCACTTATGAGTGCTCCGAGCAGTAGCATCCTTCGTCAAATAGGGGACGAAAAGGGACCCACTGTGGTCTGATTCGGCCAGTCCCCGACTTATTATATTATTATATAATAGTATGGATGACACAATAGGAAGATATGGTATTTTATTTATTATTTGTTTTTATAGTTTTACCAGCAGGACCCAGTGGACTGTGGCTTTGCCACGGACGTTCCAGCAACCATATTTTTTTATTTGTGGGTGGTGAAAGGAGGTGTGGCAAACATGTTTTCCCGTGAACCATCTCTTTCTCAAAAACAATCTACTGCCAAAATTTCAACGCAATCGGCCCAGAAGTTTTGTAGTCTTAATAATTTCTTAAAGGTGCGCCTAATTATAGTGCCAGTGCGCCCATTTTTAGTACAGTTGCCGAGGGAAAGCATACAAACTTAATTACCAAATTTCAAAAAAGTCTGAAATAAAAGCTCTTCATTGATTTGTGGACGGTAGAGGAGGGCGTGTAAGTCTATTCTTGGTACAGTTGCCGAAAGTAGTCATACAAACGAAATTACAAAATTTTAGTGTCATACAATCGAAACAGTCGGAGATATTGCATTTTTATTGATTTGTGGGCGGAAAAATGGAGCGGTGTTAAAACAAAGAATGCAATAACCTAGTCTAGGACACAGGTATAACACGTTTTAAATTTGCGCGAAGTCCGTTCAGCCGTTAAGATTTGTATAAAAGTCAAACAAACACATAAACAAAGGTTTTGGAGGTTTTAAATTCCCGCAACATTACTACTGCCCAATGAAAACTAAACCAGCCTCGGATAAGAATCCCAATTACGTTGACGAACACCGCAAACGAAAAACGGATGATGATTTACGGATATGCACCTGGAATGTCCGGATCCTTTATAGGGAAGGTGCTATTACCCAACTGGCGGAAGCTCTCAAAACAATAGACGCAGACATCACCGCCATCCAGGAAATGCGATGGAAAGGGCAAAGCCACTCTAAAAAAGCACACCGCGATATCTACTACAGCTGTCATCCGGAGAGGCGCGAATTCAGATGTGGATTCTTCATGACGTGAAAATAGTCCTCGGCGATTTTAATGCGAAAGTCGGAAGGGAAGGCATCTTAGGCCCCACTGTCGGTCAGTTCAGTCTTCATGAGACCTCCACGAACAACGGTCTAAGACTGATAGATTTCACCGCGGCGTGAAGATTTAAGCCGTAGCACCAGATTTAAGCAACTCGACATCCACAAGGCCACGTGGCTGTCCCCGGATCAAAAAACTCGAAACCAAATTGATTATGTTGTAATCGACGGAAGGCATGCCTCTAGTGTTCTATATGTGCGAACATTTCGGACGGTCAACATTGACTCCGACCACTATCTTGTTGCAGCCAAGATCCACATGCAATGCGAAGAACATACGTACAGGACTGCAACGAAAGCAAGATGTCGCTAGGCTGCAATTACAACGGACAGCCGAAGCCTACTCCGATCAACTCTCAGTTAAGCTCAACCAACCAACCTATGGACCTGACGACGCCGGCGAACTTTGGGCGCATACATCCCACTCCATGCGCGCTGCCACTGAAGAAGTCATTGGTTTCCAGAGCCCGCAACCTCGGAACCAATGGTACGATCAGGAGTGTCGCATTGCGACTGCAATAAAAATCGCCGCTTATAGAAAAACGCTGCACTCAGCTTCAACACGAGCCGTGCGAGAAAACTACCGAGAAAAGAGGAAGGAAGAGAGGTACCTTTTCAGATGCAAGAAAAGAGAGCAGGAAAAGCGTGAGCGTGAGGAACTAGAGGTATACCAGGGCAAGAAGGATGCACGAAAATTCTATCAACAGGTTAAGCGTCTAGCCCAAGGTTTCAAGTCCGGAGCATCCACTTGTAAAGATAAAAATGGAGATCTGGTTACAGATACGCAGTGTGCGCAGAGATTGTGGAGACAGCACTTCTCCAATTTACTTACTGGCAACGATTCCACCAATGCCGCCTATGGAGAATGCAGTTCAGTGCCACCAATCAACGATGGCAGAGTGGAAGTACCGCCACCTAGCCATGAAGAGGTTCGAGTTGCTATCCAACGACTCAAAAACAAAAAAACAGTGAGAGCCTGTTAGCTGAATTGTTTAAAACCGGCGGTGATGAATTAATAAGGCGCATGCATCAGCTCATCAGAAAAATATGGCTAGCGGAAAGCATGCCCGACGATTGGAATCTCAGCGTGCTTTGGCCTATACGTAAGAAAGGAGACCCAACAATCTGCGCCAACTATCGAGGTATCAAACTTATTTCCATCGCATACAAGGTTCTCTCAAGCGTACTGTGTGAAAGATTAAAGCCGATTACAGAAACACTGATTGGACACTGATTATCAGTGTGGCTTTCGACCTGGAAAGTCCACCATATACCAGATTTTCACGCTACGACAAATCCTGGAGAAAACCCACGAAAATCAAATTGACACACACCATCTCTTTGTCGATTTTAAAGCTGCGTTCGATAGCCCGGGAATCGATTGCCTATGCGCAACAATGTCTGAGTTCGGTATACCTGCAAGGCTGTTTAGACTTTGCAGAATGACGTTGAGCAACACACGCAGCTCCGTTAAGGTAGGAAATGACCTCTCCGAAACCTTCAATACCGAAAGAGGTTTCATGCAAGGCGATCTACTGTCTTGCGATCTCTTCGACATCATCGTTGTTGTGAAGTATTCACAAACGAAACACAATAAACTAAGGCATACTTGTAGGCACTACCTTTTGCGCCATACAACAGCCATGAATTTCTGAATTCAATTGCAACTGCATAAACTGCATACAAATGCAGTATCAGCATTAATGCACAAACCGTTTTAGCTATGACGCGTGCCATTACTTAAACGGTAACAAGCGAGCAGCTTAAATAGCAAGCAATATCGCCAGTATGTTGTTGTTGCCATGGTCATGAGAAATAAACTGACACCTTTGTGCCTTATGCACCGAGAACAAAATGCGTTGACAGCATTTTAAATTAATAATATTTTATTGTTGTTACTAAATGCATTCAGTTATGGTAATTTAAATGAATAAGATTTTATTCTTGCAATTGCATGAAAATAGTATTTTTTTTTTGGTGCAATTAATAATTGGACAATATTTGGGACAAGAGAATTCCGCCTTTCGAAATTAGCAAAAGAATGCATGGCAAACAAAATGTAATAAGAGTATTTTGTACATATGTTAATTTCAAGTATGTTTTCGGGTATGTTTAATCTCGGTCAGAAAATAAGAAAATCAAATTGTGAAACCCTTGTAAATATTTTAAGCTAGAATTAAGTATATAACAAAAATAAGAAGAAGAAGCGAGCCCAGATATGATATAGATATCTAGTCTCATCTAAATAAACGGCAGTGGAAAGTGCAGCTGAAAGTTAAACAACCCGTGTTATAGTTTTCTTTGAATTTAGCGCTGACTACCGAGGAACTGGGTTTCCTGGACTACCGAGGAAAGATAAGGATTGGTGAGAATGCCAACTGTTAATCTCATAAAAAAGCGACGTTGGGCAACTGGTTCCAAGTGCCATGTGCCCACTAGAAAACTCGGCTCAGGTGTATCGCCTGCAGCCATCCCTTATAACAGGATACGGCCAGAAACCGTATCCATCTAAATTAGAAAGTTTAGGCCACGACAGCGGACCTACGGGTATCCTCACAGGGAGGATCCCAACATAAATGGCGCAGCTGATAGGATTCTTCTTGTTCACGGTAACATCAAGGATAAATTTAAATAAAATTAAAATAATATAGAATAAAATAATATAATAAAATATAACAAGAAAAAAAAAAATCAATCGGTAAGCATCGATCGTAACAGATTCAAGTGCTTGTTGCGATAACCACAGCAGAAAATCAATTACAACTAGTTCCATGTGCTTGGTGTAATTGCAAAAGAAACAAAACCAAAGCCGATACCCAACGGATTCATGTTTTTATTGGAATATTTGGCCAATGCTTCCGGGGTAAGACAAACTAACAATAAAATATTTAACCTATTATCCTAAGTGGCAATGTTCTAAAAACAAGGAGTCTTAAGACATAAACGAAGATTATTGTTAAAACTTATACCGTTTCCGGATTTTTTAACTCTAACCAGAGTTAATCAAGAATTTTATTTTTCTTTCACTTTTTTTTCTATAGCGGCATTTTTGCCACAAAATAGAAGAGCCGATTGAGGCATTTGTTTTTCGTTACGAGGCAATCTTGCCACCACCAATCTAACAACATACCTCTTGTACCTTACAGAATTAAGTATGGTACCTGACATTGAAAAACAATTTTTGTTATTGTTTTTGATCAGGGAAGTTCAATTCCGTGTTTATAGAAGTACAAACTCGATGTTGTATGCATAAAGGTTGTTGGGTGCTAAGTTTGTTCAGACAAGCGAGTTGAGTCAACTCAAGATGGATTTTGGGGAACAATTTTTTGGGAATTGTATTGCGTTAGTAGGATTTACGTGGGTCCTGCTAAAAATAATGACTGATGGGGGATCCATCTCCCACCACCTCTCGGGAAAGAGGATGGAAGGGAAAAATTTTTATTAATATAAAGGGTTAAGTCTCGTTTAACACCTTTTTGAGGTTATGACTTTAAGCGTGGTTTGAAATCATAGTATTTTTATTATTAATTAAGATCAACGTCAACATAATTTACTACGTGTCGGCCTGAAGGACTTAGTCGTCAACTACGAAGCAGATGCAGAAGATTAACCTGGCGGCGGATTTCTATGGAAAAGGAAATACAGGTGTAAATAAAGTAACTCACCGTGGAAGAACATCGGTCAGCGCCAAGGAGATTCGAAGCGTGATGAATTTTAAACGAAAAGTTGTGATTTGTAAATTTTGAAAAGATTTTGTTAATATGTATTGCGTCAAATAAATGAATAAATGAAAAAAAACTATTATTTTTAACTAACTGGGTTTACGGGAGAATTGATTGAATAAAGAACACTTCGGCTTAGTGCGTTAGAAAGGGCACAAAAGTGGTTATATTAAACAAAGATAATTTCGCTTTGCTGCAGTCAAATACAGTGGGGGACAATTTGACAAAGGTAGAAGAGGCAGACGTAGTGTTTGATTTGGTAAATAAATATCACAAGCACAAGAGTATAAGAGAGATATTGAGACTCTGAGAACAAAGTTAGACGAGGTGCAACAACTAAGAATTGGAGACCAAGGTTGAGCAGAAGAGCTAGATTTGGAAAACAAAAGATTGCGAGATCTGTTACGAAGAGAAGACGTATCGACAGAGTTAGTAGAGAAGTTAATTGTCCAACAAGCTAGAGTAAATTTTGAGACAGTCGAACAAGCAAATGCTAGAATTAGAGAACTACAGGTAGAAAATAGGCATTTGCAGGAAGAATAGAAATTGGCAACAGAAAACTCATTGTATCATAAAGAGGCAACAGACGAAGAGACAGAAGAAGGGGGACATATCTACGAGAATATAGAAATAAAACATAATACAATGAATCTAAGACCGTGAATAATCTGGTCCCATTATTCTCGGGAACCGACTCACCAACGGAGGTTTACAGGCTCATTCAAGGGTGCGATCTTGCAATAAGAGCGTTGAATAATAGTGAGTTACGTTATAGAATGTGTTAAGTTGAGATTACACGGGGATGCTTTTGATTTATGCAGGTGAAGACAGATTTCCAATATTGGCGAATTTAACCTCTTAATTAAATCCAATCATCTAAGGGAAACAGCATACAATTCAATTCTAATGGAATTGTCGAAATGTGTTCAAGAGCCCGGGGAAAAATTACAAGCATATGCAAGAGGATTAAGTTCGATAGAAGCAAGAGGGAAGGATTGCATACGAGAAGAGGCAGGTTTGTTGGGTCAATTAAATAAGGCGGTGGTGACGGTCTTTAGGGTAGGATTTAATGACCCAACCTTAAAACCAGTAGTGTTGACTATGGAGGGCAAGAATTTAGCCGAGTTAGTGACTAAGGCGGCCGAAATAGATTATATGTTGAGGAGCGTAGGTCAATATAGATCCGGGGTCACACCGCGGAAACGTATGCGGTAGTGGACGAGACAAAGAATGTTGACAGGCAGGTTAGCCAAGATCGAGGGGCTATAGATATATTCTATCCAAATAATAGTAACAGAAAACAAAGTTTGCCGGACAAAGATGCTAGAACCCGAATTAAATGTTTGTTCTGTGGAAAATAAGGACATACCATGGATGAGTGTCTTACAAGATAGAATAATCTATACTGCGAGAAATGCCAGGAAAATAGTCATGAAAAAGGGTGAAATTGTGCCAAAGAATTCAAGCCTAGAAATAGACAAACGCAAGAGACAAGTTTTGAGAGTAAGAATAATAAAGGAGTCAATACATGGAACCCATTCAGAGATAATGGGCGGAAAAATTTCGGTAGGGAGCAAAGACCGGTAGTGCAATGGAATTGGTGTAACAAAATAGAGCACACGGAAGGGGATTCCTACGCGAAGAGAAATCGGGGTTACAGACAGGGAAACTTCCAAGGGCCCAACAAAGGCCATTAAGCTGGGAAACCCGAGATAAGAGAGTAACACGGCCGCTAAAGGCTGTAACAGAGAATTCGACGTCTGAAAAGATTGTGAATATCTGTACATCTAAGCCAATAGAGAGTGTAGCAACAGAGAATTTGACATCCGAAAAGATTGTAAATATCTGTACACCTCAGTCAGTGGAAGTAAAGTAAGAGTTAACCCCTAAAGAAATTTTAAAGGTTTGTATCTCTAAGCCAGTAGAAGGTGGGGTATATTCTCAGGAGAATATGAGTATTAGTCCAGAGTTAGAGGAAACAATTGGGTTGTTGAGAACAACAGCAACAAAATTTTTTTATAACATGATAACCATCATGCAAATTATTCTGTATGTAATTAATATAGTAAACGTGGGAGAAACTATAAGAAATATAAAAGAAACAATGGAAAACAAGAAGATAAAGGTTATTGTGATGCTTGAAATGATAATAGGTAAAGTCAAAGAGACATTAATGGATAAAATAAAAATGTTTAATAAAAATAAGCCAAGTTGTTGTTGGCACAGAAATCTGACCATGCAGGAGAGTAAGAGGGGGGAATGTTTTGGCGTCTCCAAAGTGAATGATGTGTTTGTAGAAATTCCTTGCCAGAATGCTATAAATGGACGATTCATTCTACTTGTAGATTCCGGAGCAGACACGAGGTTGGTTAAACAAAGTGCGTTAGAAAAAATTAAAAATAGAAGGAAAGAAATAAAAGATTTAAGTGGAGTGTTCGGAGGATTCATCAAGACATTGGGTGCGTTAAAAATTTCATATAGCGGAGTTGAGAATCTAAGTTTTAAGTTACACGTGGTGGCACTAGAACAAGGATTACCTGCAGATGGAATACTAGGTAGAGATAATTTGTGGAACAGAACTATAATAAACACAAGGGAAAAAGTGGTCACAATGTATGACAACATGGGAAAAATAATTACATTGCTACAGTTGAGACAAGAAAAAGAGTTGAGACAAACATTTAATTAATTACAATAACGAGATAATAATTAAAGCAATAACGACACAAAAAGGAAAATGAAAATAAAAAAAAAGATTCCAACAGTAGTGGTACATAAGCAAGGAATTTGATAATGGAATTTATTTAGGAGAAAGTTTAACCAACGTAGTTAACAAATAGAATTTTCGAATTTTAATATGTATTAAACAGATAATTACACTATATACAGCGTAAGGGAACATAACGTAAGAGAAAGAATTAAAATGTTAACAGAAATAATTAAATAGGACACAAACTTAAATACTGAGGAACAGTCTTCAATAGAAAATTTAATAACTTCTAACCATGATATTTTTTTGTTAGAAGGAGATAAATTATCATATACTCCTGTTTTAAAACACGAAATTCAGGTCCAAGCAGATCAGCCGCCAATAAATCAGAAACATTATAGACTAGGCCCATAGGGAGGAAATTCAGAACCAAGTAGAACAGCTTTTCAGAGACGACATAATTCGGCCAAGCAAGTCACCTTTTAACTCGCCATTACTATTAGTGCCAAAGAAAGCTGGAAGTGATGGAAAGAAAAAGTGGAGGTTAGTCATAGATTTTAAAAAGGTAAGTGACGCACCATCACACAAGTTTTCCCAATTCCAAGAATTGATGAAATATTAGATCAATTAGGACACTGTAGATATTTTTCAACTCTAGATTTGGCAAGTGGGTACCATCAAGTCCTCGTAAACAAAAGTGATAGAGAAAAAACAGCGTTTAGTATGGCATTTGGGCACTATGAATTCAAAAGAATGCCACTTGGACTCACCGGAGCTCCAGCAACTTTCCAAAGGTTGATGAATCATATACTGACGGGATTACAGGGAATAGATTGTTTTGTATATTTAGATGACGTAGATATTTATTGCAAAAACTTGCAGCAACATGCAGAAAGACTAGTGCAAGTATCTCAGAGACTAAGGGAAAATTGTTTAAAATTAAATACGGAAAAGTGTCAATTTCTTCGTAGAGAGATTCCTACCTAGGACACAAATATTCGGAGCGGGGGCCTTACTAGACTCACAAAAGTTAGAATGCGTAAAAAATATTCCAATGCCAAGGAATAGAAAGGAAGTTCAAGCGTTTTTAGGGTTAGCAAACTATTACAGGAAATTCTTAAAAAAACTGTCACAATTGGCATCCCCCATAAGCAATTTATTGGAGAAAGACACAAAGTTTCAATGGTCAGAAAAATGTCAAGAAGCATTTGAAAAGATAAAAGAAGCTATAACTTCATCACCCCGATTTTGAGAAACCATTTTTACTTACGACTGACGCAAGTGGGGAAGTGATATTAGCAGTTTTGTCACAGGGTGAAGTAGGAGAATACAGACCAATTGCCTTCGCAAGTAGATCATTAAAAAGCGCAGAAAAAAGGTATTCGACAAAAGAAAAGGATTTTTTAGGAATAGTATGGCCAACAAAAAATTTTGGAGCATATTTATTAGGTAGGCCATTCAAAATTTACACGGATCACCAACCCTTGAGAGGCCTAGCAAATCTAAAAGATCAGACAACAAGATTAGCAAGATTTAGACACAGGATGTCTGAGTAAGACTTTGAAATAATATATAAGCCAGGAAAAAGAAATTTAAATGCAGACGCGTTAAGTAGGATACCACAACCAGAGCAGGGCATAAGATTAGTATAAACGAGATCGAGGGCCAGAATAAACGAGCAAAAGGATAAATCAGAGAATATCCCAGAAATTGAAAGCACGCAGAAAGAAGAAACATTAGGTAGAGAACAAAGAGGAAAAATTATAACGGACCCAAAAGAGATAGCAACAATACTGAAAGATTTTCACGATTCACCACTAGGAGGCCATCACGGAGCTTTAAAAACACTGTTTAGAATAAGAAAAGAATACAGGTGGAAAGGAATGCAGAAAAAAAAAGAATATATAAAAAATTGCAAGAAATGTCAAGTAAACCAAATTTCTAGGTTAACTAAAATGCCGATGGTCTTGACGGATACACCAGCACGACCATTCGATAGCTTATATGGACATGGTGGGTATTCTGCCAGAGACAATATCCGGTAATAAATATATATTAACATTCCAAGACGATTTTTCAAAATGCATGGTTTGTGTCGCAATACCAGATGCGGAAGCGAGCACCGTGGCAAAAGTTTTTTTTTAACGAGATTGTGACTCGTCACAATGTGTCAAGAGTGTTAATAACCGACAATGGGACAAACTTTATTTTACGACTTTTCTCGAACGTATGTAAAATGTTAGTTATAAAGAAATTGCACATTATACCATACCATCCGCAAGCAAATGGTTCACTGGACAGGAGCCATAGACCTTTAGCGGAATATTTGCGGAGATTCGCGAAAGAAGATGGGTCGAACTGGGATCAATGGTTGGCAAGTGCGATGCGTGTTCATAACAACACAGTACATGTATCAACAAAGCAGACGCCTTTTCAAACATTGTAAGGGTTTGATTCCGAAATGCCGACCAATTTGAAACGCAAATGTGGGCCGGTATATAATGTCGAGGATCCTTTAAAGGTATTAAAGTACCAGATCCAAAGAGCGCATGAGCTGGTAAGACAGAATCAGCAACGTGCAAAAGAAGCATCTAAAAACAATATGATAATACCTTAAATCCAGTAAAGCTTAAAATCGGGGATAAAGTAGTAATAAAGAATCAGAGTAGGAAAAACAAATTTTCACCAATATGAATAGGGCCATACGTAGGAATTAGAAGTGCAGTCACAACCGAAATTTTAATCAGAAATAAAACGAAGAAAATCCATACCAATCTACTCAAACTGTTTCCGAGCAATTAAGAAAATAAATGATTAAGTTATGCATTTTTATTGAGAACGAAAAGTAATAAAGAAAAACAAATAAAATTTTTTTTGTATTTATTAAAGTGACTTTAAGTGGAATACAAATAGTAGAATAATTTCAAATAAATAAAATAAGATTAGCCGCGAGGGCACTCACGAACTAGGTTTCGAGCCTGGGGAGCCAACTCATGTACCACCGGGAGTAGAGGAACGTAGGTCCCCCGCTCTTCAACGTCGACAAGAGTCACCTCGGCGCATAGCATTTCGAGGTTAATTCGACGCTGTCGGTAGGCACGTAGGGCAGCTCCAGGAGGACCCGTAATGGAGTCCTCCCAACAGCATCGGCACAAGTCCCGAAACCAGAATGTAACGTACATTTCGGAATCAATATCCCAAACGTGTTGCAGGTAATCGATCCGAGGAACTGTAGAATAGAAGAAAAGAAAAAAAAAAGAAAAAAAAACTTTTGTTAATATAATACAGTGGCAGTTAAATAAAACTTACCTGGAGTAATATCCTCGTCGCCGTTAAACGTCACCCGCGCCTTAAAAAACTCCAGGGCAGAAACAGCAAAATATAGAATTGACAACATATTGGAATTTAATGAAAAAACGGTTAACGTCGAATGGAATGGAATCACAACTACCGTTGAGTTTTATAGAAAAGTTATCAGAAAAACAAAGCAGAGTTAGTATTTTTTTTATTATTAATGCAGAGTACAATCCAGCATTAATACGTAAAAAATGGACAAGACGTCGAAATAAAAAATGCAAGCTAGCACTAGTTTGGGAATATCAATAAAAAAAAACCCCAATATTTTCGCTAAGTTAGTACTTTTTAATTAAAGTAGAGTACAAGTCAGCATTAATACGAAGAGAGAAAAAAAAAAAATTATATGCAAGACAAATTGAAATAAAAATGCAAGCTAGCAATAGTTAGTAAATACCGGGTAAAAGAAATAACTACTTTAACCGTTGTGTCAACAGCTGTTGGGTTTTATCCACATCGACAGTAGATGTACCCGGGTACTTCATACGTTTTGTATGGCAGATAGTTGCTTTTGATATACAAATATTAACTACTACCTGGATTCTTGTAATTTTCTGGTTTTTTTTTTTTTTATTTATTGGAAATATTGTCTAGTTAACAAAACTTTTATCATAATTTGGGAAAAAAAAAATTTGGTACCTAAATAATCCATTTTTACCAAAAATGGGAATTGCCAAAATCCATAAAAATTTAACAATTTCCAAATTCTTTTTTAATCCTTGTAATTTGATCCCTTTTTACCAAGAAAAATAATTAACATTGAATTTTCATTCGCAAAATTCCGTTATATTTGAACTGAAAATCAACCCCTCTTGCTCATAGTGCTATTTTTAGTACCTGCGCAGAATAATTATAACTCATAAAATATTTGTTCAATGTAAACATTTTTTTTTTGGAATGTGTAGGAAAACACGTCTACTAACAGGAACAAAAGGGTATTTGGGAATATCTTGCCTACCTACCCTTGCACAACCAGTTTTGCAGGCAGAAACATGATTTTTTGCGCAGGTTTCGTTTTGAGTAGTTTTGTATGCATAAGTCAGTTTATGTGCGATTTTTGAAGTGTAAAGACCTAAAAATTTATTTTGTGCGGCAAATATATAAAAAGTGAAAATAAAATGGCAGATGGTGAGTGGCTAGCTCCGCGTCGATTGAATGCACTACCGTATGAGGAGCAGCGTGACTATATACGCACATTTGTTGAGGCTTCTGACTCTGAAGAGAGTGACCACGAACAAGCGGTAGATCAAGAAGACTTAGAAGGAAATATTGATGACATTGGTGGTGAATCATCTGACGCTGAACAAGTCCAGGAAATTGTGTATCACCTAGAGGACGAGAGGGATTCAGACGAGGAGTATGAAGAACCGCCACTTGAAACTGGTGATTATTATACGGCAAGAGATGGCAATGTATGGTCGTCAATACCACCAATACCTGGACGAATACGTGCGCACAACGTTCTAAGAAGTCGCAATCCTGGACCAGTGCCATCGACAAATGGCTTGACAATGGCAGAAACCTTCAATCTTATGATGTCAAATGAAATATGTGATGTAATTATTCGAGAATCAAATAGAAAGGCAAGGCAAACTTTTGATGCGTACAATGAGCAGCATCCAGATGCGGAACCACGAATATGGGTGCCTATAACTGAAGTAGAATTTCGTGCATATTTGGGTGTGCTTTTGATGGCTGGCGTATGTCATTCCGGTTATGTTCATACCACTGACCTGTGGAAAACAACTTCACATCCATTATTTCGTGCATCAATGAGCTTACGCAGATTTTGTTCAATCAGCCGCTTCATACGCTTTGATAATGGAAACACTCGGAATGCACGCAAACAAAATGATAAGGCAGCTGCAATTACAGACGTATTCCTGATGCTAAATGCCACTCTGCGCAAGTATTATATATGTGGCACAAACGTTACCGTAGATGAGCAATTATACCCATATCGTGGTGGAACTGGCTTCACACAGTACATTCCATCCAAACCATCCAAATATGGAATAAAAGTGTGGTGGGTCTGCGACGCCATTTCATCATATCCCGTGCAGGTAAATCAGTGTTCATACATTCATTTTATTATATCAACTTGTTGCAAATAAACTAAATGACTAATTCAAATTTCATTTTTCAATTTTTATTTTTTCAATACAGGGTCAAATTTATACTGGAATGGCAGCGTCCGGCGAACGTGAAAGAAACGTTGGTGAGCGTGTTGTGAAGGACTTAGTTGTCAACAATTTTGGTGGAAGTGGGCGAACAGTGGTATGCGACAATTTCTTTACAACATATAACTTAGCAAAAACTTTGATGGTGGACAACAGTTTGGCTTTGTTGGGCACTTGCAACAAAAGGCGTATGTTCGTGCCAGCATCATTTGCCAATCCTAAAGGACGTGAAGCAGAGTCTACGCTATTTGGATTCTGTAACAACATGACGATGTGCTCATACGTCCCAAAAAAAAATAAGGCTGTTGTGATGCTGTCTACTTGCCACGACACTACAGAAACTGCAGGTCCAAAACGGAAACCATTGCTCATACTTGATAACAAACATAAAGGCGGCGTGGATAATATGGAAGTGCTTGACTGAATATTCAACCAAACGGCGCACAAATAGATGGCCTTTAGCATTTTTTTATAATATGCTTGACGTAGCTGCGTATGCTGCGTATGTTATATATATGGAAAACAACCCCCATCTAAAACCATCTACCAACCGCCGTAGGATATTTCTGCAGCAGCTCAGCGATCAGTTATGCAGACCACAAATCGATATAAGAGCGGACAATAGCCATATTACGCGCATATTTTTTACTAGACACGCTATGGAAGCCATATATGGTATGCCCTTGAAGATGAATGTTGGTGCACAAGAGGAAGAGGAACGTGACAGTTCTGGCCGCATAAAAAGAAAAGGAAACTGCTATATTTGCATTGCAAAACGCCAAACGAGAAAAGTATGTGCAATTTGTAATAAGCCTGTGTGCGCAGAGCACTCGAAGGATCATCCACAATGCCTCAGATGCTGCTAAAATTCATAAAATATATTTTTTACTTTCATTATAATGATTTTCTATAAATAAATAAACAAATTTCCATAAAATAAACTAAATATTTCCATTTATTTCTATATATTTGTATGAATTTTCATAGAAGTACCTGGGTACATCAGCTGTTGACGCTAGGTCATTTTCTAGTAACTGGGTTATATTTTCCAAACGGTTGGTCCTATATATTTGTATGAATTTTCATACAAGTACCCGGGTACATCAGCAGTCGACGCCATTCCACTAACTTGAATTTGGGCTGTATCGACTGAACTGCTGCTCCAATCTTGATGAAACTTTTCCACATGATGCAAAAGTGTATGGTTGAGGATATCATGAAATTTCAGGTCAATCGGACTAACCGTTTGGAAGATACAGGAAAATTAAAGTTGCAAATGTACCCGTGGGCTCTACGATCGACACAACGGTTAAGTAATATTCGACTTCCTTTTTTTTTAAGTCGTTTAACTTTTGAAAAAATAAACAAGAGCGTTTTTACGTTATAAAAAACCGCAGCAGGGTAGACGTTAGAACCAGCATTGAACAGTGAACAATGTTTGTTCTTTTCCTACAAAACAAACACACACACACACACACACGCAGTATCATCATTTTACAATATAAAAAAAGAGAAAATATTAAAAATTAAGTGAAACGAAAATTCGCATATAAAATATATTTACATTGAAATAGAGCAAAAGAAAGAAAAACGATTTTTATTAAATTTTGAGAAAAATAAGAATTCAATTTTTTTTGTGAGCTTATATCACAGAATATTAACAGAAAAAAAAATACGCTTACGCATAAAAATATTGAATTTTAAAATGGAAAAATGTAATTTAGCAATAAAATGTAAAAAAGGAAATTAGTTTCTGGATAATTTAAAATTTTATTTTAAAGTTAAGAAAAATTTAAGAGAAAAATTAAATTAATAAAGTAAATAAAATAACAAATAGAACCCTAAGCCTGTAAGCGATTTAAAGAAAAACTAAATTAAAATAGGTAGAAAATTGAATTAGAAAATGTGAAAAAATTTGGGGTTTTGGGGTTGCAACCAAAAGATGACGCCGTTAGACCAGATAAAGTGAAAAACTGCAAGAATGCGGCAGCATCCGCGTAAAAAACTGCCAGAAGGTGGCAGCATCCACGTGCAAAACTGCAATAAAACGGCAGCAGCATCCGAAAAAACTACGGTGACAGGCAATCCACGTACAAAACTGCGAGAAGAAGGCGGCAGTATCCGAGGGCAAAACTATAAGAAAGCAGCAACAAGCGCTAAAACAACTATGACGGGAGGCAGCACGTTGGTGCAATACGACGATGAAGAGCGATGACAAACATTCAGAAAGTGTCAGAGAGTCAAGGCGGTTCAGTCCGGACTTACAACTGACAAGGAAAAACATAAATACAACGACGAAACAAAAGAGATAAGCATTCTTCTACAATAAAATAAAACAACAAGTGTCAGAAACTACCACAAAAAAAACAACGCCGACAAAATAATTTAACGAAAGGAATTAAACCCCATTCTAAAACAACTAAAACAAAAAATACTTAAACAAACAAAAACCACCTACCTAAACTAAACCAACCGAAAGTATGAAAATTTTACTGAAACAACCTAGTAAACCAAAAGTGTCAAAACTGTAATAACAAGAACAAAACCTGGAAGATAATATAATGAAAGGAACCAAACCCTTTCTAAAGAACAATAAAGCAAAGTTCTAAAATAAATTAAATAAAATCTAAACCAATCATTTAATGTCAACTAAAATTCAACAACGAAAAACTATTTGAAAAGCAGTGATTAAGGAAGTTAATCAAGAATTGACGGACTGTCAAAGAAGAAGACAAAATAAGTCAAGCGCAAGACGCACAAAGCATCCACGTATCACCACAACACACACTTCAACAAAATAAGCCACAATTACAACAAGGAAAAAACGTCATAGCATTTCCCCCGGAGCACCGATTGACAACACGAAAAGGAAAGAGAAGTACAACATTAAAATTGCAGTGAACAACCGCCATCCCAACCGCCTTCCCCCCAAAAACCAACAAAATTTAGGAACTAATAGGTTATATAAATAGGAGATAAATATTAGATAAAGAGAAAGAGAAAAAATAAATTTTATTTAAAATATAAAGTAAAAATAGATTGCGAATGTTTAAATGCATAATTAATTTTATATTTAATAAAGAAAATTATGTACTCATGTAAAGAAATAGTGTATGACAGCAATTAAAATAAATAGAATTCAATACAAAAAAAAAAAAAAGTAAAATGAAATACAAATCATGTAAGGAAATAATGAATTTAGGATTTTTTTAAAAAAAAAGGAAAAATAATACAAAAAAATATTGAAACCTATATAGAAATAATGAATAAATAGCGAAAGATAAAATACATGAAATAAGCGAAGAAACACAGCTAAACACGAAAAAATTATTGTTGAGTTTTTAACAATAATTTTTTCGTCTTTCGGAGGGCGGAGGAATGTTGTGAATTAATCACAAACGAAACACAATAAACCAAGGCATACTTGTAGGCACAACCTTTTGTGCCATACAACAACCTTGAATTTCTGAATTCAAGTGCATCTGCATAAACTGCATACAAATACAGTATCAGCATTAATGCACAAACCGTTTAAGCTATGACGCGTGCCAAAACTTAAACGGTAAAAAGCGAGCAGTTTAAATAGCAAGCAATATCGCCAGTATGTTGTTGTTGCCATGGTCATGAGAAATATACTGACACCTTTGTGCCTTCTGCGTCGAGAACAAAATGCGTTGACAGCATTTTAAATTAATAATATTTTATTGTGCCGAGGTATCACTTGCCGGTGTCGAGGTTCGTTCACAAAAATTTGTTACACGGTACTTAAATTTCAGTTCCGCTTTTATTGTTTAAAATCACTTATCCTTAATTTATTGTTGTTTAATTCACTTTAATGTTATTTACTTATGGTAAAGTTCCTTAATGTAATTGAAATTGAAATTGCACTTAGAATTATCGTGGCTTAGGCTTAGTTTCTCGATGTCATATCCTGACAGCTGTCAGCATCGTCACCCCCTGCGGCTTAGCACGTTGGCTTAGAATGGATGCGTTATCCACTATGGCTTAACGCGTAGACAGGTCTTAGGAAAAGAATCGTCATCCACTATGGCTTGACGCGTAGCAGGTCTCAGGAAAATGAATCGTCATCCACTAGGGTTTGACGCGTAGACAGGTCTTAGGAAAATGAATCGTCATCCACTATGGCTTGACGCGTAGGCAGGTCTTAGGAAAATCAATCGTCATCCACTATGGCTTAACGAGTGAGAAGGTTTGCAGGAGCTAATTAATTATGTATGACTTACCAGTTTGGCCGCTGTCGCGTGAATGCATTTTTATTCGCTGCTCGTTGTTTAAGTTACCCCAACTTTCTTGGACAGTCATGATGTGGTGAGTTTACGTTTCAGCTGTTTCGCTGTTTTTGACATGTGTCCTTTTCACCTCGGCCTGGTGTTGCCAATCGGGTGAAATTAACTGAGGTGGCTGCTGCTTACATGGCTACTTATAGTAGTTATAGTACTAAGTCTTTCTAAATGTATTATACTATTGTCAGTTATTATTTATTGTAATGAAAGTTTCAAGAGGCTATGTCGTGATTTATTTCTCTTTAATTTAATTAACGTAAAAGGAAATCTCGACTTGAGCAAATAAAAAATCAGATAAAAATAAGAATCTTCAGCTTGTGTATATATAGTGTGGGTGAAAACGAGTTTAGCGACTTTCACCTTTACAAATTTAAATTAATAAGATTTTATTGTTGTAATTGCATTAAAATAGTATTTTTGTTTTGCTGCAATTAATAATTTTACAATATTTGGGACAAGAGAATTCCGCCTTTCGAAAAAAGCAAAAGAATGTATGGCAAACAAAATGCAATAAGAGCATTTTGTACATGTTAATTTCAAGAATGTTTCCGGGTAATTTTAATCTCGGTCAGAAAATAAGAAAATGAAATTGTGAAACCCTTGTAAATATGTTAAACTAAAATAAAGTATGTAACAAAAATAAGAAGAAGAAGCGAGACTAGATATGATATAGATATCTGGTCTCAGCTAAATAAAGGGGCAGCTAAAAAAAAAAGGGCAGTTGAAAGACAAGGTTTGGTGAGTATGCCAACTGTTAATCTCATAAAAAAGCGACGTTGGGTAACTCGTTCCAAGTGCCAGGTGCCCACTAGAAACTCGGCGGTAACTGGTTCTAAGTGCTAGGTGCCCACTAGAAAACTCGGCTCTGGTATATCGCCTGTAGCCACCCCTTATAACAGGATACGGCCAGAAACCGTATCCATCTAAATTAGAAAGTTTAGGCCACGACAGGGAAACTACTGGTATCCTCACAGGGAGGATCCCAACACTTGGAGGGGATCGTACGAAAGGCCGGCGTGCATCGTAATGGCACCATTTTCTACAAAGGTGTCCAGCTCCTTGCGTACGCTGATGATATTGATATTATCGGCAGAATCAAGAGATGTTACCGCTGCTTTCACCACTATCGAAAAGGAATCAGCCAAAGTGGGTTAGACGATAAATGAGAGTAAAACAAAGTATATGCTGTCTACAAACATGGGAGCTCGGCGCTTAGACTCCCACGTTTCATCCAGCAGCTATAACTTTGAAGTAGTTCGTATATCTTGGCACCGCCATTAATAACAACAACGATGTCAGCCTGGAGATAAAGCGAACAGCAGTAATTACTTATGGTTGCTACTACGGGCTCAGTAGGTAACTAAGTTCCAGGGCCCTCTCTCGATCGACAAAACTAACACTCTACAAGACGCTCGTTCTACCAGTGATTCTTTCTTTATGGCGCTGAGGCATGGTGTTTCGTCAAAATACTAATTTTTGATTTTCCATGATAATGAACTCATAAACTTCGAGTCTTACTTAAATTTTTAATATTGAATTAAACTTACATAAACGTAACCAATTGTGGATTTATATTTCATATTTTGTCCGCTTTGTAAATTTGACTCTTTGTATTATATATTTTACTGAATTATGAAAAATGGATAGAAAAAATTATATAACTGCTAATAAACTCACTTGTTAAAAAGTCTTGAGAAGCACGCAACGATTTCTTTTTTCGCGAAAGTTTAAATGGGCTAACTTTTTAAAAAATATAAAAAGTTTTCGATCATAAAAAACCTTATGATTTTTCATGGCGCCCGAGCAGGGACTAACTTTCTTTAAATCGTGACTTATCTTATTTAAATATAGTCAACGCATTCTCAATAATTTCGTAATTTGCATCGCGTTTTCATATTCGTGCATTGCAAATCACCGGTTTCTGGAAAAGTTTAAATTCAACGTTGCATTATCCAGAGGATTTCCTACCGGGAGGATTTATGGATCATAACCCCAAGTGCTTAGTTTGCCCAAGGAAAGATCAGGTAACAAGTGCGAAAAATTGAAAGCCAAAGCTAAGCATATTTGCTACAGCTGCGCCTATTGCTGCAACATATAAAATCACAGAGTTTTGGAAATTCCAATTTTTGGCATCTTGCATTTTAAGTTTATTGAAGGGAACAAACAAGTAGGCGTTAATTTACGTTTTGTTATTTTTACGCCAGCTTACGTAAGCGTATTTTTCTTTTTTGTTGTTTTGCATGCAAACGCAAATGCGCGTAAATAAAAGGAGCCCTTGGACGGGTTTTTTGTGTCTCGTATTTTTATGCCCTATCTACAGCATATATAATAGCATTGCAAAATCATTGAATACGGCAAACACATACTGAGGTGCTCACAGTTTCAAAAATAACAAATGCTATATATACGCTTTGTTAATATACGTTTAAACTGTGAATAGCCTAAATAAATACATCGAATTAACTATAACAACAGCGAATTGGCTATCAGGTTGTGCCAGGTCGACTGGTTTCTAATGATACACTTGTCACTCACGTGATTTATCTCGTGACATGCTGAAGTTTGTTAAATTAGCATTAGTAGATACAATATAGCGGTTCTTGATCAAGTGGCTCGGTGGCTCAAGCCGATGACGTCACTCCGGTCCAGCGCCATCTAGTGGGGGAAATGATATGACTTGCTTTATGAAAATATATGCATTATTATGGGTTGAAGCAATTTAGGTACGGCGAGGGTTGAAGGGTTAAATAAATGTTTTTGAATTTATCATAATGGTGCTAAGTATTAGGGGCATGTATTAGGTTTGCATAAATAGTTTAAGAATTGGATGACAACCATTTAAAACATATCGGGGAAATAAGCCCCCGCTTAATAACCACCGGCCAAGTCACTAACACCCAGCAACTTCTCCGCCGCTGTATTTTATTTTAAGTAAACGAAATACACCGCAACCAAGAAGAGTCAAGAAGTTTCTAGAAGCTTCTAGATGCAGAAACGTCGAGAACAATTTAGAAGCCGACTTATGTTATTGTATGCCGATGCCGTCACCTATCCCCATCCCGATACGGATTTTAATTTTATTTAATTTCAATTTCAATACTAATTTCAAGGTTAAAGTGATAAGACCCAAGCTTCATAGTAAGCGCACTCATAAACCGCAAGTTCAAGATAAGGCAGCAATGTAGAAGTTCAACATGTTTTTGTGTTACTTCTAAAATAAATAAACAATTTTTGCGGTCAAGTGCAAGGGCAAAAAAAAAGAAAAAAGATAAGAATTTAAGGTTGATATGTCAAAAACTAAGCTAAGCTAACCTAAGCTAATATAAGCTAAGGCTGCGTTCATAGTGAACGCTCATAATCGGCTGCTTCTTTGTAATGGTTCTTGCTGTTGTTGTTGTTCTTACTGTTGCTATTGTTGTTCTTGTTGCTGAGACTATATTTATTAATAAAAAAATTCATTCTAAAGTTATGAAATACATAGCTAAACTATTCAATTAAAATATTATTATTTATATAAATTGTTCTTTATTTATTAAGACTTTAATAATAACAATCTCAAACATAGATGTCCACAATTTACGGCATTAAAATTTTGATATTTATCATAATTATAGCTAATGTTTTGACCCGAATATTTAATTATTTACTTTGAGGGCTTCACATTTCCAAAGCTATCGAAATATTCAATTTGATTCTTGTTTTTCCAGTATGCTACCCAATGTGTTCCAGGCCCATTTGAAGTATCTGGATTGATTATTCCACATTCTTTTTTAAGCGGTTTATTTGAAAGAGTGTCACACATAAACACTCCTCTAAAATTTGGAATGTTTTTGGCATATTTTATCAAATCTACATCAGAAAGAGCTCTTTTGGGTAGCTTCATTAAAAATTTTGTTGATAAGGTTTTAAATAAAGTCCAAATCCTTTTTTATACGGTTTGAGAAACATGCCTTTACCCATTGCAATAGACTCCATTTTATTGTTATGTCGTTTTGCTTCATTGAATTGCTCTTTCCCAGCTTTAACTGCATTGATTGCTTTTGTAACGCCAGATACTCCACCAGCTAGAAAACCAAGTACACCCAGGGCAGCGAATATAGGTGCGAGCGGAAGAAAACCTCCAGATAAGAGATTTTGTCCCTTAAAAATATTGTTTACAACTTTTCTTGAAATTTTATCGGCATCATCTACATTTTTAGTTTTCTTAATTTTCATTTTAGCACTTTTTAAGGCATGTCTAAATAAGCGATGTCCATTTACTTGAGGAGATCTCTTAGTTTTACTGTTAACGTTGCCCATACCAAATTTTGTTTTCAGCTTCATTGCGTTAGTGACAAGCCAAGCGTTTGATTTCTCAGCAATACTACTATCACTTGCGTTAACCCTTTGCCAAGCCTTTTCAGCCAAGATTCTATCAGCAGTATGTCTTTTTTCAAAGTCTTTGTTGTTTGCGTATACTATATCGTGTTGTCTGCAAGCGGTATCCAAAAGATTAATTCCTTGATCACCTCTAGCTAATCGCTTCTTTAATTTTGTACCAGGCCCACCAAACTGATATCCAGGTAAATGAAATTCAATCGGAAGTTTGTCTATTAAATTATTCAGAATACCTTTTCCAATGAAGGATGGACGAAGACTGATTGTCTTTTTATAAATAATTGTCATTAGTATTTGCACTTTTCCGAGCAGAGGTTCAAAGTAAAGTGATGCAAAATTAATAATTAATATGATATCATTTAGTAGTTTACATAATGCGGTTCTTAAAGCAACATAAAACACTTGACGTAAAGAATATTGATAGCAAGTTAAATGCATCAAATAGATTGCGACATAGTTCATTACTACCTATCTCTATTCGGAGTCTTATTGTGGGCCCGTCTAATTGTGGAAAAACAAATGTGATGATAAGTATTATTGAAAGTCACAATGGATTGAAATTTAAAAATATTTACTTATACTCAAAGTCAGCACAACAACCAAAATATCAATACTTGGAGCGTCTAATTAAACCTATTAAAGAAATACATTTTTCAATATTTTCTAATAATGATGACATCATAGATCCAGATAAAGTAAAGGGTGATTTTTTAAGAGCTTGATAACTTTTTTTTTAAAAAAAACGCATAAAATTTGCAAAATCTCATCGGTTCTTTATTTGAAACGTTAGATTGGTCCATGACATTTACTTTTTGAAGATAATTTCATTTAAATGTTGACCGCGGCTGCGCCTTAGGTGGTCCATTCGGAAAGTCCAATTTTGGGCAACTTTTTCGAGCATTTCGGCCGGAATAGCCCGAATTTCTTCGGAAATGTTGTCTTCCAAAGCTGGAATAGTTGCTGGCTTATTTCTGTAGACTTTAGACTTGACGTAGCCCCACAAAAAATAGTCTAAAGGCGTCAAATCGCATGATCTTGGTGGCCAACATACCGGTCCATTTCTTGAGATTAATTGTTCTCCGAAGTTTTCCCTCAAAATGGCCATAGAATCGCGAGCTGTGTGGCATGTAGCGCCATCTTGTTGAAACCACATGTCAACCAAGTTCAGTTCTTCCATTTTTGGCAACAAAAAGTTGGCCATTTTGAGGGAAAACTTCGGAGAACAATTAATCTCAAGAAATGGACCGGTAAGTTGGCCACCAAGATCATGCGATTTGACGCCTTTAGACTATTTTTTGTGGGGCTACGTCAAGTCTAAAGTCTACAGAAATAAGCCAGCAACTATTCCAGCTTTGGAAGACAACATTTCCGAAGAAATTCGGGCTATTCCGGCCGAAATGCTCGAAAAAGTTGCCCAAAATTGGACTTTCCGAATGGACCACCTAAGACGCAGCCGCGGTCAACATTTAAATGAAATTATCTTCAAAAAGTAAATGTCATGGACCAATCTAACGTTTCAAATAAAGAACCGATGAGATTTTGCAAATTTTATGCGTTTTTTTTTAAAAAAAAAGTTATCAAGCTCTTAAAAAATCACCCTTTACAACCAAACTCAATATTTATATTCGACGATGTAGCTTGTAAGAAGCAAAATCATATGCGGTCTTACTTCTGTATGGGTCGTCATAAAGACATTGATAGCTTTTACTTATTTCAAACTTATAAACTTACACGGATACCAAAATAATGCTAATATGCTAATATGATTATAATGTTTAAACAAGATGAAGTGATCATGTTGGTTCTGATATGTCTTTTAAGATTTTCCATGAGTTATGTTCAGAGTGTTGGAGAGAAAAATATGGGTTTTAATTCATTAATAAAGATGATCCTATGATGGTCGTTATAAAAAAGGTTTCGATGTTTTTATTAACTTATAAAAGAAACAGTATAGATATTTAAATAACAGTACAACAACAACTGCTAAGCTGTTCACACTAAACTGCTAAACTGGAGCTATATACTGCTTAACAGACCAACTTTCAATATGAATAAGAAAACAAACCTTGTTAATAATCTTATTAAAACTAGAAATATTTTGAAAAAGAAATATAAAAGTCTTCAGCTCGGAGAAGTTGCAAGTGATAAGCTTTTGAAAGAAACTTTTAAACCTATATCAAAACCATTACAGGAAATAATTCAATAAACTAATAAGAGAAAGATAGTTAAAAATTAAAAGTATTCAGATAATTCTTTTAAGGATAATACAATTGCTACCAGCACACCATTTAAAAAGAGCAAGCATGATTCTAATACATTTTCTCCAAGCTTTAGCAAGGTATAGCAAGGAAATCGAGAAAAGTTCATCAGCATTTAAATCATTTGATGTTGGTAATGACGATGATGATGATGATACTCATTATGATGATAATGCTTATAATGATATGGAAAATGACAATGTCACTATTGCAATAAGTCCGAATCAAAGTATTCAATATGATTTATCAGAAGTTATTTTAAGCAAATTCGATAAAACCTACGGCCCACACAAGGATAAAAATCAGATATGGAGACTGGGCAATGAACCAATTACTTTTGATTCAACTAATATAACTATAGGTAATTCAAAATGGGCCATCACGCCAGATTTATATGAACTATTAGTTTACAAGGAACCAATCAGTTTTAATGAAACAGATTTAAATACATATAAGCAAGTCTTAGAGATGACTAATGCTCATAAACGGAATAACAATAACAATGAGCAAATTAAAGGAAATCGATCAAAAAAATATACAACGATTTTTAGAAAATTATTTAAAGAAAAAGTTCATAGAGGTAAAGGTTTGATGATGAAGTTGAATAACCAAAAGTCAAATTATATATATTGGGATGACCCAAACGAACTAGTAGATAGATTACGTCTTTTGTTATCGTCATCAATAGCTGGTCACTCAAATCATAATAACGAAATAAACTCAATTATTGAAGAATTGAGAGAAGCAAAAATTATTATATAAATAGCCTGCAAAATATATCATCATCAATATTTATAAAATGTCTGTCGACAAGTTTGGACATTATATGGGTAGCTCTGAAAGATATCAAAACCCACACACCAAGATTCATTTAGATAGCGATCGCCATTTCAACTAAAAAAATATTGTGTTAGAAACGATGCTGTTAATAAAGTTTATTTAAAAACGTTATTTTGGTGAACAAAAGAAACAATTGAACACATTGTATGAGGAGGGAACTAATGAGATGGCAGAACATTTCAACAAATTAATACAACAACAGAACGTATCGCATACAACAAAACTTATAGACTTAGAAGCAGTACTAACGGATTTAACCCAAGATCAAAGTAATCTCAACAAATCATTGGAGGAAATAAAATCAACGCTTACATATAAAATTGATGTAGCTGAAGAACGACTTTTACGAAAAATAGCAGATCATTATGAGTTTTTAGATGAGAAACTAAATCGTGTTGAAAGGAATTCACCAGCAGAAGCTCTTAAGCGAGTGTGGTCTAAGGTAGCAGCCAGAGATGGAGAGGTGGAAGCTCTTAAACGAATAACAACCGCTGAAGACACTAGAAATGGACAAACAAGCAGTAGTGCAGGAGCTTCATAAGCAAGCACGCAGAAATTTCATAAGACGACGAGTGATAACCAAGGGAATAGATGATCTTTGGCAAGCAGATCTTGTTGAAATGGGTGCTTATTCAAAATACAACAAAGGGCATCGGTTTATTTTAACGGTAATAGATACATTTTTAAAGTTTGCTTGGATTCGTCCCGTAAAATCTAAAGGCAGCGAAGACATTACTAATGCAATGAAATCTATTTTTTACAAAAGAGAATACCAAAAAACTTGCAAACAGATAATGGTAAAGAGTTTTATAATAAAACATTCCAAAACCTGATGAAAAAACATAATATTAATCACTATTCTACATATATTATCATGAAAGCATCTATTGTAGAACGATTTAATAGAACTACAAAAGGAATGATGTGGAAAATATTTAGATTGCAAGGAAATTATCAGTGGATAGATATATGTAAGGACTTAATTAACCGATATAATAAACAAAAGCATAGAACTATTGGAATGATACCAAAGTCCGTTAACGCAGGAAATGAAAAATCTGTACTTAAACGTGCTTATAATCATCCTAAAGTTTTCAAAAATGGTAATCTTAAAGTTGGAGACCACGTTCGAATTAGCAAATATAAGCATATTTTTGCAAAAGCATATACCCCAAACTGGACAACTGAAATTTTTAAAACTCGCGCTATTCAGAAAACAAACCCTGCAACTCATTTATTAAACGACTATCAAGGCAATCCAATTATCGGAGGGTTCTATGAACATAAAGTATTGAAAACACATTTTCCGAATACTTACTTGATTGAGAAGGTTCTTAAAACAAAGGGACATCAAGTTTACATTAAATGGCTTGGATTTTCTAATCATCATAATTCTTGGATTAATAAAGATGAACTACAGCAACAATATAATTAAATACTTACCTTTACTTGATATATATCTGAAAACCTATACTTAATAAAGAAAAAATTTTGTTTTTTAATAATAATAATGAAAATTTTATTAAGTTTTTATTGAAATTTTATTCTAAAGAATGTTTTTTAAAATTGATGTTTTAAAAGCTGTTTTTCTACTACACATGAATCATCAGCTTCATCGTCTTCTCCAGAACTTTCATATAAGTTGTTGTTGTTGTTGTTATAGAATATATTTTCATTTTCCTTCTTCTTTTTTTAAACGATTAAGGAAAATACACCATGCATGTCTTTGGTTTTTATTAGAACGTGTAATGTTTCATTTAAATAATCCATCTGATTCTTAGTAATAATCAGAAATCTTCTCGATAAATAAATGTGGAATTCCCTATTAACAAGACATCTAATACTTTCACCATATTTTGAATCTATTCTCTCGATTCTGTTAACTTCATATGGAACGTTTACTTCCATATCCTTGATGGGTAAGTATTTAATACTAGGATTTTGGAAACGATTTTTTAAGCTTGCTTTCATCATTTTTTCTTTAAACTTTACACCGCGGTAGATATTTTTATATTGATTCTCGAAATTTATAAAATGTACTTAATAAGCATATTATATCTTATTATTATAATTATTATTATTATTATTATTATTATTATTATTATTATTATTATTATTATTATTATTATTATTATTATTATTATTATTATTATTATTATTATTATTATTATTATTATTATTATTATTATTATTATTATTATTATTATTATTATTATTATTATTATTATTATTATTATTATTATTATTATTATTATTATTATTATTATTATTATTATTATTATTTGTCGAGTTCTTATTAGTTGAGGTTTTTTTTTTTTTGCATCCGGTTATTTAGTAATGTCTTAGCAATTCTTTTAACCTTAAACTGTACATAAAAAATTCCTTAAAATGTCTGAGAAATTTTGTTATTCAAAAATATATTTGTTATCAGTTGCGGGTTTTCATTCGGGTATTTATATATTTTTAACCAAAACGCGTATGAAGTAGTACGAAATGTGATGAAATTATAGGATATATATCAAGAGAGAGAGAAAGAGAGAGAGAGAGAGAGAGAGATATATATATATAGAGAGAGAGAGTATCTTTTTAATTTTAGAGAGGCGTCTGCAAAATATATATACAGAAAACTATGATAATCGGGAAGGACCTCTCCCCCCCATTTGTTAACAAACGAGATTTCAGACAAGGTGATTCTTTATCGTGCGACTTTTTTAATCTAATTATGGAGAAGATCATTAGAGCTGCTGATCTGAGACAAAGCGGCACAATATTTTATAAGAGTGTTATGCTGCTAGCGTATGCCGATGATATTGATATCATCGGCCATAACACACGCGAAGTCAGTGCAGCATTCTCCAAATTAGAAAAAGAGTCGAGTCGCATGGGTCTTGCAGTAAACGCAGATAAGACGAAATATCTGGTGTCAACAAACAAACAGTCCCAGCGTATTGGCACCCACGTCACTGTTGACAACACCTCCTTCGAGGTTGTGAATGACTTCGTCTACCTCGGTTCCAGCATTAACTCCACCAACGATATCAGTAGAGAGATAAAACGAAGAATAACTATTGCCAACAGGTGTTACTTTGGGCTCAGTAGGCAATTGAGAAGCAGAGCCCTCTCTCGACGAACAAAAGTCACACTCTATAAGTCACTAATCATGCCCGTCCTGTTATATGCAGCACAAACCTAGACGTTGAGCAGCTCTGATGAAAAGGTTTTAGGAGCGTTCGAGAGAAAGATCCTTCGTAAAATCTACGGACCAATATGCGTCAATGGCGAGTACCAAATACGATGGAACGATGAGGTGTATGAGCTATACGCCGACATTGACATAGTAAAGCGCATAAAAATCGAGCAGCTTCGCTGGCTAGGTCATGTTGAGCGGATGGAAGAGGACGCTCCAGCGAAGAAAATATTCGATTTGGTACCCAGCGGCGGACAGCGCAGAAGAGGACGACCGCATCTCCGTTGGAGGGACCAAGTGGAGGATAACCTGACGAAACTTGGAGCTTCCAACTGGCGCCATCAAGCGCAAAACAGAAATGGCTGGCGCAATTTCTTACGACAGGCGGAAACCGACTTACGGTTGTAGGCGTCATCTAAGTAAGTAAGTAAGTAAATAATATTTGTTAATGGTGATGGTGTTAGTCGGGTTCCAGGGATTCCTACTTTACTTATACATTTTCTGTCTATACCTCCAAAAGAACCATCTATTTCTCGGAAAACACACCCTGGTTTGTATGAATATACATTTATATCTTTATATCCACCTTCATAGACTGTTCCAATTAGCGATATCATACTGCCAGTGACTTCAATTTTTATATGATGATTGTGACTGAATTCGAATATTGGAAGGTTTGTGCGCATTTGTTATCCTCTACTGAGAGAAAATATTTGTGTTCTAACCCCTCCTTCTGCGGTTAGAAACACCAGCAAAATAATATCTAAAACGATGACATTTATTATTTGGAAAGTTTTCCACTGAGCATTACAAGTACAGTATTTATCATGACTTTTTAAAAGTTGTCCCCAATACATATTTAATGAAGAATGTAATACAACAACTAACTCTTTTTTATCATAGTTTTCTCTATTTATATTTTGCACACGTCCCTCTAAAATTAAAAAGATACTCTCTCTCTCTTTCTCTCTCTCTTGATATATATCCTAT
>OU612044.1:71861474-71915566 GCA_914767935.1 Coremacera marginata | reverse complement strand
TGATCTGAGTCCATCATCCGACTGGAAGTTAGACGATGTCGCCGATGATTTTGGCGTAACCTGCGTCGCGTTTGGTAGTGGTGATTGCGGCGGCAAAAGCACAGGCAAATACTCAGCATCATTTTCGGTTGCCTCATTTGATGACGTAGAGGCTTCGCTGTCGCGATCGTTATTGTTGCTTAATAATGTTTGCTCGCAATCAACAGGAGAGGCACGGCTTCTGATTTGATCTAGGTGGCGTTTTACTGTTCTGTCGTCTTTAAGACGAACGCTGTAAGATAATGGTCCTGTTTTTGATTGGATATGGCCCTGTATCCACTTTGGACCTGATGAGTAATTGCGGATCCATACAAGATCTCCTTCACAAAAAGATTGTTTAACCTTTGCATTGACATTGGAGTTTGACAGTTCATGTGGGTGAATTTTATCGAAGTAGGTTTTTAGTTGGCGATTGAACAAAAGTTCAGCTGGCGACCTACCAGTTGCAGCATGTGGACTTATGTGTTGATTAAATACAAAACGAATAAGGTTCAGCTCTATGTCCGAATTCGCTGGCATTTTCTTTAGAAAGTTCTTTGTTGTTTGAACCATGCGTTCAGCTTGCCCGTTGGATGATGGGTGGAACGGTGCGCATCTTACGTGACGTATTAAATTGCTGTTCATAAACTGTTCAAACTCGCCGGATGTAAATGCTGTTCCGTTGTCGGATACGATGATATCTGGCAGGCCATGAGTTGCAAAGAGTGAGCGCAACGATCTGATAGCAGATTGCGATGACGTGGATTTGATGATGTGTACTTCCAACCATTTGGAATACGAATCGACCACTATTAAAAACAGTTTTCCTTGAAATGGTCCGGCGAAATCTATGTGAAGACGAGACCAAGCGGTTTTAGCTGTTTCCCATGTGTTAACTGGTGCCTGTGGCTTTTCATGACGAGTTTCTTGACACGGATTGCAACGTTTTACGACGTTCTCAATCTCCGAGTCCATGCTAGGCCACCACACATAGCTTCTTGCTAAAGCTTTAATTTTAACGATGCCAGGGTGTCCAGAGTGTAACGCTTGTAAGATATCACTTCGACTCGGCACTGGAATAATGGTCCTATTACCCCATAATAAACAGCCTTTCAATGCTGTGATCTCGTTACGGCGCATAAAATAAGGGTATGCTTGATCATCACGAGACATTTCAAATGGCCATCCCCTTAACGCCCAGCTGAGCACTTTGGTGAGGAGCGGGTCCTTTGCGGATTGTGATGCAATCTCTTTGGCGCTGACGATTTGGGGGCTGGCCATCTCAATCATAAGGACTCTTCTTCCTTATTGTTTTCGGCTAGGTTATCTTCTTCGATAGGTAAGCGGCTTAAGCAGTCAGCGTTGCCCATTTTCTTGCCCTCTCTGAAGACAAGGTAAAAATTGTAAGCGTTTAGGAATATGCATCGGCGAAGCATAACGGTTGACAAAATAACTGGAGTCTGCTTTGTCGTGTTAAAAATTCCCAGAAGCGGACGATGGTCAGTTACCAAGGTGAATTTCTGCCATGCAAGTAATCGTGAAATTTTTTGACCCCAGCTACGATAGCAGTAGCTTCTCGGTCGATTTGCGCATAGTTCCTTTCTGACTTCGATAAGGTTCTCGAATAAAATGCTATAGGTCGTTCAGACTTATCGGGAATTATGTGGCTCAACACGGCGCCAAGGCCATATGGTGAGGCGTCGCAAACGAGTAAGAGTGGCATCTTTTCATCATAGTGAACGAGAACACTTTCAGAAGTTACTAGCTGTTTTAATTTATTAAAAGCTTTCAGATGCTCTATTTTCCATTTAAAATTTCTGTTTTTTTCTAAAAGACGATGCAGAGGTTCTGCAATGGTTGCCTTATTTGGCAAAAATGAGTGGTAAAAGTTTAACAGTCCAAGGAAAGCCTGGAGCTATTTCTTGTCTTGAGGCTCCGGAGCATTTTGAATAGATTTAATTTTGTCTGATGATGGTCTTACACCAAGACTATCGATTTTAAAACCTAAAAAATTAATTGTTGAGACTCCAAATTGACATTTATCCCTTCTTAAACGCATACCTGATTTATCAAAACGTGTCAAAACCTCATTCAAACGCTTGCACAGTTCCCCTTCTGTACCACCCATAATGACTATGTCATCAAAATATGGCAAAACGCAAGGAATATTTTGAAGAAGCGTTTCAATAAAATTTTGAAAAATTCCTGGAGCAGAAGAAATGCCAAATTGGAGCCGATTTACTTTAAATGCACCTTTGTGAGTGATAATAGTCTGCATCATAGCAGATTCCTCGTCTACTGAAAGTTGCTGATAGGCTTGAGCCAGATCCAACTTTGCAAATATTTTTCCACCTTCTATTGAGGACAGAAGTGAGTGAATAGGTGGAATTTGAAAATTATGTGGCAACAGCGCCTTATTGAGCGTTGACTTGTAGTCGCCGCAAATTCTGATTGTACCATCACTCTTAGGCACAGGTACGATTGGTGTTGCCCAGTCTGAATATTCAACTGGTTGAAGAATTCCTTGAGCGCACAAGCGGTCGAGCTCAGCTTCAACAAGGCCCCGAATAGCTATTGGAATACGACGAGCAGGGAGTCTCAATGGGTGGAAATTATTGTCCATGCGCAAAGAAACCGGTTTTCCGGTGAACTTACCAAGCTCTTTCGAAAATAAATGTTCAAATTTAACTAAAATGTTTTTGATAGAGTACGATTCTTCGATAGCAAGGACTCCCTGAACGCTTATTCCAAGAGCATCAAACCAATTATATCCTAAGACATTACTCTGGTTGCCGTTCACTATAATAAGAGGTAACTCTTTTATCTGATGCTTGTTGTAGCATACGTCAACATCTACAACACCTTCGACAGGTATGTCATTATGCTGAAAATCTTTTAAATGAAGAACACACTCATATAGCATTGGCTTTACTGTCGGCCACAAACGATTAAAAGTCTGAGACGACACTATAGTATAATCTGAACCTGAGTCGACTTCGAATTTACATGCCTGTCCATTGATGTTTAAAGTTGTTGTTTTCTTACGACTTGCTGAGCATTTAATTTGGTTGATTGAGTCTGGTTTCCATTTGTTGTTTTGGTGTCGATTGTTTCGAGATGTTTTCTGGCGTTCCGTTGAATCGCAGTTATTGGAAGACCGACAAACACGTTGCAAATGACCTTTAACCCCACATGCAGAACAGATTGTTTCTCTGTGTACGCATTGTGAGCGGGGATGTGCGCCTCCACATCCATTACATGGTTTTGCCGAAGTGGTGTTGCGTTGGTATTTTGATTTCCTATGATTTTGATACTGCAGGCTACCATCTCCAATTTGGTGAATCTGCTCAGGCTGACGGATTATTAAGATGTTCTTTGATGCGGCTTCAGCTGTTGTTGCACGCTCTATAACCTTATGTAGTTGAAGGTCAGATTCTGCCAGAAGACTTCGTTGCAGCGACTCATCACGTAGTCCACAAACCAATCGGTCACGGAGCATGCGATCTAAAACGCTGCCAAAATTGCAATCGATTGCAAGCTTCCTCAAAGTTGCTAAGTACTCCGCAAACCCCTCATTAGGCAGTTGATCGCGTTTGTGAAAATTATAAAATGATGCAATTTCCGACGGTAGTGGAGAAAAATGATTTGTTAGCGTGGTTTCAATTTCGGCGATAGTAAGCTCACTCACCTTTTTTGGAGATGCCAATGACGACAGGAGGTCGTAAAGTGGTGCACCAGCCAACGTCAGAAATATGGCTTTTTTACGCTCAGCCGCCTGCACGTCATTGGCTTGAAGAAAAATCTGGAACCTGGCATAATATGTCGACCAGTTCTCAGGATGCTGCAGATCAAACGGCTCAAGTGATCCTAATGATGACATTTTTTCAACGGTTCTGCTCTGCGTAGGTGTTGCCTCTGTTAGGGACTCTTCAGAGGTTGTTGCAAACAATTTTTCACAAATGGAATCTTGTTCCTCCTTCGGTGGCATTAAATTTTTGTCAGTTTAGTTTTAGAGCATGTGTTAATTTTTGTACATCATGCACTCGCCGTTAACTTAGCTCCGTTAATTCCGTTAAGTTTGTTCTATTAAATAACGTGATCAATATCGATTGCAATTACAGTAAAGTTTAACATTTATTTATTTTGGGAGAAATCCCATCCTCGTCGCCATTATTAAACTTTTACTATTCATTCAATGTATTTTAATTCAATGTATATTATAAAATATTTAATGTTATTACTAGACGATTACAATATATTTGATATTAATGGGTGAAACTGCCGGCTGCCAAAAACGAAGTGAAGTGGCGATCTGCTTGCAAACTACAATCATGCTCCCTCTCAGCCTTTTTGGGTATGTACAGCAAACATAGAATGAGAGAAAGCAAACTGCACAGTGGGACCAGTACTTAACAATAATAATAATAATAATAATAATAATAATAATAATAATAATAATAATAATAATAATAATAATAATAATAATAATAATAATAATAATAATAATAATAATAATAATAATAATAATAATAATAATAATAATAATAATAATAATAATAATAATAATAATAATAATAATAATAATAATAATAATAATAATAATAATAATAATAATAATAATAATAATAATAATAATAATAATAATAATAATAATAATAATAATAATAATAATAATAATAATAATAATAATAATAATAATAATAATAATAATAATAATAATAATAATAATAATAATAATAATAATAATAATAATAATAATAATAATAATAATAATAATAATAATAATAATAATAATAATAATAATAATAATAATAATAATAATAATAATAATAATAATAATAATAATAATAATAATAATAATAATAATAATAATAATAATAATAATAATAATAATAATAATAATAATAATAATAATAATAATAATAATAATAATAATAATAATAATAATAATAATAATAATAATAATTGCTACGGGCTCAGTAAGCAACTAAGTTCCTTACACTAATTTACACTCTACAAGACGCTCGTTCTACCTGTGCTGCTTTATGGCGCTGAGGCATGGGTAGTTTCGCAAACTGACGCAGCCGCTCTGGGGGTGTTCGAGAGAAAGTTCTTCGCAAAATCTTCGGTCCTGTTCGAGTCGGCGATGACTATCGCATCCGAATGAACCACGAGCTGTATGAGCTCTACGTAGACATTGACGTAGTTCGGCGTATAAATGTGCAGCGACTACGGTGGCTGGGTCATGTCCATCGTATGGACGACGAAGCTCCAGCGAAAAAGGTGCTCGAAGCGAGGGTCGCTGGTCAACGACGACGAGGGAGACCATTCCTCCGATGGATGGACCAGGCTGAGGAAGCCCTAACCGCACTTGGTGTATCCGATTGGAGAAGGCGCGCGAGTTACAGTTCCAACTATGATCAAGAGACCAGCAAGCAACTACAGCAAGTTACACCGCTGCTTCAAAACAATAACAACAACAACAACAGATAAGCAACTGTAACCAAGAGACCAGCAAGCAACTACAGCAAGTTACACCGCTGCTTCAAAACAATAACAACAACAACAACAGATAAGCAACTGTAACCAAGAAACCACCAAGCAACTACAGCAAATTACACCACCACTTCAAACAACAACAACAAATATTTAAAGAAACCAGAAAATGCCGAGTCATAAGCAATTAAATTTATTGCTTTCTTAAGTGTGACAATTCTTCAGAATTTAAGTAGGACGAATTTCAATGTCAATAAATATTAATGTCAAACTAAAGAAAAACAGTTAAATAGGAAATGTATTTAAAGTATTTCAAGTACACATGTTTTATTTACCTTAATTCAGAACACATGTTTAAATTAAATGTATGTATGTATTACACTTTTTTGTATTTACTTAAGCTGGAATTAATATTCAAAAAGGTTTCTTGTAGTTTGGCAGAATAAATAATTATCAATCTGTTATTTTCAACTGAAGTGAAAAGTCTTTTAATTCATTAAACTATAACTGGCGCAGTCGAAAAAACCCTAAGTATACACGGCGGCTTACTGTGAAAAGAACTTAGGGAAAAGAACCACAGCTCAAACTTCGAGGGAATATCGAAAAATAACCACAGCTCAAACTTCGAGGGAATATCGAAAAATACAGCTCAAACTTCGAGGGAATATCGAAAAATAACCACAGCTCAAACTTCGAGGGAATATTGAAACATTAGAACCATCAAGGACACTCTAAATAAAGGACAATAGAAATGCTGATCATTATAGCACAGGTGTAAGTAAATATTGAAAAGATAATAATTTAAAATTTTCGTGCATAATAATAAAATAGTGAATAAAAGAAAATACAACGGGAATATTTTTTTTTTATATACGTATAATAAATGCCTAAAGGAAATAGGAGAACCTTCTTTCCTTACAACAAATTTTTCAGAAGCTTAAATTCAATACCAGAAAGTGTTACCAGAGAAGAAATAAGCTCAGACGAAGAATTAGATTTAAATCTTTTTTTACAAAACAATAATCGTACAATGGCTACTGGTAAGAGCGGTAACGAAATTTAATTACTCGTAGCATCTTCGATTCCTTAAGAATCCCGGATGCTATTAAAGATCTACCGCGCTACGACGGAAATCCGAAACTGTTGTATGAGTTTTTGAATAATGTAGAGGAAATTTTAACTCACATTCAGGACCTTAACGGTACAGCTTACGGATCAATTCTGCTAAGGGCAATTAGGAATAAAATAGAAGGACATGCTAATGAAGTACTAAATATGTACGGGACTCCTCTAGATTGGACTGACATAAAAAATAACTTAATCTTACAATACTCAGACAAAAGGACAGAAACTTCATTAATTCGAGATTTACATACAATAAGACAAAAAAATAAAACAATAGAAGAATTTTACAGCGAAATTATAGAAATTCATGCGACACTAACTAATAATATACTAATACACGAACAAGATCAGAATGTAATTAAAGCAAAGAAAGAACTGTTTGCTGAAATGTGCCTTAATACGTTTTTATCGGGCATAAATGAACCAATTGGTTCAAACATAAGAGCAATGAAACCGGAGACACTACAAATAGCATTCTCGTATTGCATAAAAGAACAAAATATATCATATATAAAGAACGAACCAAATTCTTATTCAACTGGATTTTCATATAACAGAAATTTTAATAAACAATTAAACAACTACCCCAAGTTCTCAAATTATAACCAAAACCCATTTATTAAACCACAAAATTTTTATCGTAACAATACTAACCAAAACAGAAATTTCCCAACAAACCAATCCACATCCTTTATTCTACAAAAACCATTTACAAATAACAATCAGAATCAAAATTTCGGGAGAATACCACAGGTAACAAATCAAATTGCTACACAACGTAACCCACAAAACCAATATTATAACCAAAATCACTCTAGAAACATCGGCGGTATAAGCCCAAATCCTATGTTTTTTAATACCCAAAACAAATTTTATCCACAATATAGACCACAAACCTCTCTAAACACAACAAACTATGCACCCGAACCAATGGATACACTCTCTGCTACAACACGCTTTGGTAATCAATCACAACAAAGGCATTCTGATCAGTCTAATCAAACCCGTCGCAGCACAGCGTTTCCAAGATATAACATGCATGAAGTACATGATTCACTTACCGTGACTGATAATTTCCAAGATAACCAGAATATTATGTATGGTAACAATGAAATCGTAGATACGCAAAATTTTCATATGAAAGCCTCAGAAGATCAACCGGATACTTAGACGTGAATACTCACGGGTTCACTCTCCCTTACATTAACATCGAATCTCCATTTGGAAGACCGTTAAAATTTTTAATTGATACGGGAGCTTCTGCATCTTTTATTAACCCTGAATTTACTAACCCAGAAGATCGTGTAAGGTGCGAACCTATAACGATAACCACAATACTAAAAAAATATCAACTAGAGGAAGAAATAAAAATTCCTATTTTCCAAGAGTTTAAAGACACTGGATATTTTAAATTTCTTATATTTAAATTCCATGGATATTTTGACAGATTGCTAGGAATCGATATACTTACACAAATCGGCGCAAAAGTTGACTTAGCTTTTTAAAGCATGTAAAGAATTTGAAGATATATTTTTTAGAAAAGGACAAAATTTGAGCTTCACCAATATGATTAAACATAGAATTAAAACAACAGACGATTTAGCAATTTATACCAAATCTTATAGATACCCATATATTCACAAAGAAGAAGTAAGGAAACAAATAAACGACATGTTAGAACAAGGAATAATCCGTCCTAGTTATTCGCCTTGGAGCTCACCTGTTTGGGTAGTCCCAAAAAAAATGGATGCGAGCGGGAAAAAGAAATGGCGGCTTGTCATTGATTACAGAAAACTCAATGACAAGACTATCTCAGACCGCTATCCTATTCCAAATATTAACGAAATTTTGGATAAATTGGGGAAATGTATGTACTTTTCAACTTTGGATCTAGCAAGTGGATTCCATCAAATCGAAATGGATCCAAAATATATAGCAAAAACAGCTTTCACTGTTGAAGGGGGACACTATGAGTATTTGCGAATGCCATTTGGGTTAAAAAATGCCCCTTCTACATTTCAGAGAGTAATGGACAATGTTTTAAAGGATCTCGTAGGTAATATTTGTCTAGTTTATCTAGATGATATAATTATCTATTCGACTTCATTACAAGAACATATCGAAAGCCTTAAGAAAGTATTTCTTAGGCTTCAAGAATCCAACCTTAAAGTACAATTGGACAAGTCCGAATTTCTACAAAAAGAAATTGCATTTTTAGGACACATTGTTTCAACACACGGAATCAAACCTAATCCAGAGAAGATTCATGCAATTAAAGAATTTCCTATACCACGTACACAAAAAGAAATTAAGTCATTTTTAGGGCTTTTAGGGTATTACAGAAAATTTATACAGGACTTTGCTAAAATAACAAAACCCATGACGGAGTGTTTAAAAAAGGGTAAGTCAATTGATCTAAACGAAAAATATGTTCGATCTTTTGAACTTTGTAAGGAAATTTTATCGAACGACCCAATCCTACAATATCCTGATTTTTCCAAAACCTTCAATCTAACAACAGATGCAAGTAACTTTGCAATTGGAGCCGTATTATCCCAGGGCCTAATTTGCAACGACAACCCCGTTTGCTACGCTAGTAGGACATTGACCGACACTGAGATACGATACTCCACTATAGAAAAAGAATTGCTGGCGATCATTTGGGCAACCAAATACTTTCGACCATATCTATATGGGAGAAAATTTAAAATAATTACAGACCATAAACCGTTAGTCTGGATAACAAACTTGAAAGAACCAAATTCTAAACTAATTAGATGGAAGCTGAATTTAGAAGAATACGACTATGAAATCGTATACAAAAAAGAAAAGCTCAATACCAACGCTGACGCACTTAGTAGAATAAAGATTGATGAACCACAAACGAGGGATATCAATATAAATGACGCGTCTACATCAATTCAAGCAACAAATGGGACAACTGTTCATTCAGCAGACGAAAATCTGGACGACGGAATACCAATTTCAGGAAGACCGATTAACGAGTTTAATCTACATATAATTTTACAAATAATAGACAAAGGATCACCAATGACAGTAGAAACAATCTTCAAAAACAAACAGCGTAGAACCATAAGACGACCAATGATAACAGAAGACATCCTAAAAGAAATACTTAAAGATTATTTAATACCAAAAAAAATTTTAGCAATTTTCACAGATGAAGATACATTTCGTTTAGTTCAATCAACATACTCTAAATATTTTGCAAATTAACGTTTCCGCTTAATTCGGTGTACAGAAATACTGATAGATGTAAGGCAGAATAATGACCAAGATAAACTTATAAATGACTACCATATTAGAAACAACCACAGAGGCACGGACGAAACTTTGCTACAAATGAAACGAAAATACTTCTTCCCTTTTATGAAAACTAAAATTCAAAATACTATTAACAACTGTGAAACATGCCAAACATTAAAATACAATAGACACCCACCTAAAATCAAGTATGAAAAACCAGAGTCACCCGAAAAACCACTAGATATTGTTCACATAGATATTCATAGTATAAATGGTCGTAATATTTTAACAATAATAGACAAATTCTCAAGATTTGCCTGTGGATACACAGTAGAATCCCGAAACAGTATCACAATGTTAAAATACATGAAACAATTTATAAGCCATCATGGAATACCGGTAAAAATAGTCTGCGATCAAGGAGCAGAATTTACAGCCAATATTTTTAAAGACTTTTGCAGACAATATCAAATTGAACTACACATCACATCGTTCCAACAAACAAGTAGTAACTCAACAGTAGAACGATTACACTCAACGTTAACTGAAATATACAGGATTATCCTATCAAAACTTAAAGAAAACAAACACGAGTTGGACCATGATGAAATTTTATCAGAGACGTATGTAACTTTTGTTTTGGGGTAAGTTTTGGGGTGTGGAAATCTGATTTTCATATAAAAATCACATTTTTACGCAATTCGGCTAAGATTTCGGTACCAAGGACGATAGACCGGAGCTTTTGAATACCTCCAGTCGATTTTCTACACAATTGTTGATTTTAAGGCAAAAATTCAGGATGAGAACTTTTCATCTTCTATCCTTTTCTTTTGGTTTTTACTGAAAAAAAACAAATTTTGCTGAACCGAGTATTTCACTTCTAGGTCGTTTTACGGTGTGAAGGACGATTGATAGCAATTTGGGGAAGAAGACACAAAATCATTCTTTTGGCATCAGCTATCACATGCCAAAAATACAGGATGAGAACTTTCGTTTTGGGGTCAGTTTCGGGGCTTGGAATTCTGATTTTCATACAAGAATTCCATTTTTTTTGCACTTCGGTCTGAATTTCGGTACCAAGGCCGATAAACCCGGGCTTGAGCATACCACCAGTCGATTTTCCCAATAAATATTGATTTTTGAGCAAAAATTCAGGATGAGAACTTTTGTTTTGGGGTAAGTTTTGGGGTGTAGAAATCTGATTTTCATATAAAAATCACATTTTTTCGCAATTCGGCTAAGATTTCGGTATCAAGGACGATAGACCGGAGCTTTTGAATACCTTCAGTCGATTTTCTGCATAATTGTTGATTTTTGGCAAAAATTCAGGATGAAAAATTATCATCTTCTATCCTCTTAGTCGATTTTATTGTAAAAATTTGGAAAGTGTTATAACTTTTGGCCATTTTACGGTATGAAGGATATTTGATTGAAGAATTTGGCGAAGAATGATAATTTTAATTGTTTATTTTTGGAAATATCCTCATAACAACTATCTATGCACTTTCAAAGCACAGCAGTTTTATATTTTCTTATATTATGCTGCGTGTTAAGTTTTTTATCATGGAACGTACATATTTATATAAATTCATTTATATATTTTAAGGATTATTGTAAATATCTATTAAAAGAACATTATTTTGTTGTTTTTTTCCATTTTTAACATTTGCGGCGAATTGAAGCTTTTTGGATTGCATTTTACGGCGAATTCAAAAGTTGGGCTGAGTTAAAAATTTGGGATGAAGATTTTGGGCTAACTTCACACCGGTTAAACCAACACTACATATTACATAATAACCAAAGTATACACTATTTAAACGAAACCTGTGCTAGAATTGAAAAGGTTTTCTATTGCAAAAAGTCCAAAAAGAAAGAGTCAATTGAAGAGTCAGCATGTATTGGGAAAATATTGACCAATAAAACAGCTAACTGCCCTTTGAAAGTCGTTGGAAAGTCGTTTAATCACACCAACAAGTAGAAACATCCAAGTAAAGTCTATTATCGAACCACTTAATATAAAAAAACTGGAGAACTACCATTTCAATAACAAGGAAGCAATACAAATCCTGAGAACAGAATCGCAAACCCAACAACTTTATAATTATACAGCTATTTCAGTTATTGTAGCCGTTTTTATCTTTTTCATAGTATTTACTTTTAGAAAAAGCCAATTTAAATCACCCAACACTCCACCATCGCTCTAGTACACTATCGCTCACACTTAGGGGGGAGGAGTTACAGTACCAACTATGATCAAGAGACCAGCAAGCAACTACAGCAAGTTACACCGCTGCTTCAAAACAATAACAACAACAACAACAGATAAGCAACTGTAACCAAGAGACCAGCAAGCAACTACAGCAAGTTACACTGCTGCTTCAAAACAATAACAACAACAACAACAGATAAGCAACTGTAACCAAGAAACCACCAAGCAACTACAGCAAATTACACCACCACTTCAAACAACAACAACAAATAGTTAAAGAATCCAGAAAATGCCGAGTAATAAACAATTAAATTTATTGCTTTCTTAAGTGTGACAATTCTTCAGAATTTAAGTAGGACGAATTTCAATGTCAATAAATATTAATGTCAAACTAAAGAAAAACAGTTAAATAGGAAATGTATTTAAAGTATTTCAAGTACACATGTTTTATTTACCTTAATTCAGAACACATGTTTAAATAAAATGTATGTATGTATTACACTTTTTTGTATTTACTTAAGCTGGAATTAATATTCAAAAAGGTTTCTTGTAGTTTGGCAGAATAAATAATTATCAATCTGTTATTTTCAACTGAAGTGAAAAGTCTTTTAATTCATTAAACTATAACTCGCGCAAAGCAGAGGCGCCTGGCGAGAGCTGATGAGGTCGGTCGAAACCCGGACACGGGTTGTTACGGCCACCTAAGTAAGTAAGTAAGTAACTATTTAGTTTTCAATATAAAAATAAAAATTTTAATAAATATTTAAAAAAAAAACACTCTTGCTTTTAAAGAACTCGTTCTATATATTTACAGAAGAATATGTTGTATGCATATTCTATTTGAATTTTTTTTTATAATTTATATTTAGTTTCTTAATCATTTGCAAAAATTAGAAAATTTTAATTTTTTTAACAAGCCTAGTCCAAATTAATACAGATCCTTAAAGAAAACTTAGTACTTTTCATTAAAAATGTCGTAAGAAAACTCGGTTTTAGGGAAAACCGGTATTTTCCGGTTTTCAGTTTCGGTGATAAACCGAAATTGATAAAACCGATTATCCGAAATGGTGTTTTTTTTTTTAAAAAGTGCTCATCCCTAGTAATATCTACGAAAGAGCTGCACAAAATTTCTTATTATTCAATCCATTATATATATTACTATTATACAAAAATTTAGAAGTGCGTCTTCACTAGATAAGCCCTCTCTAAAGCCAAACTGGCAAGTACTAAAAAACTTTGTTTTTGCCAACTTTAGCATTCTAGTTTGAACTGCTTTTTCTAAAACTTTTGAAAATACTGACAATAAAGAGATAAGTCGGTAATTATTTAGTAGTGTTTTGTCACCTTTTTTGAATAAATTTTTGACAAATTCTTTTTTGAGTTCATCAGGAAAAATTCCATGCTGTATACTGCTGTTAAAAACATGACAAAGAACATCTACAACATTGAAGACAATTTTTTTAAAAACAAATTGGAAACAGAGCCCTCAGGACATGAGTTCGAGTTCGAATGAATGAATTGGTTAAAAAAAGTAACTATTTTGATAGAACGGTTCATTATCTAAACAGTTGCATGAAAAATCGCTAAAACCATTATCATCTGTGTACAACTTACTACCAATGCTAGCAAAAAAATTATTAAAAGCGTTTGCTTTTTCCGTGACCTCATAGATATGTTGCTCTTCAACATTTATGTAAGTTATGTTTTTGCTAGTTTTAAGCAAAATACTTTTCTATTTCTTTTAATAAAAACAAAGTTTTAGTTAGTTTGTTTTAAGCAAACACTTTTATTCTTTTTTTTTAATAAAAACAAGTTTATTAGAATAATTTCTTAGTTATGGTTGTTTTATTACTAAGGGAAGAAACCAACCATTTCGCCAAGCACATGGATGAAGACTGATTTTCTATAGACAACTTGAGCCACCAGCTACATAGTTAAATTAGGCTTCATGTTGTTACTCACACAGGCAAAGCGATCTGAACTGTTGCGTCATGCGCATTGTCAACACTTATGTTGCACACGCTTATGTTTTAATGCTTACCTGTGTGTTAATTATTCTTTTGGCAAAAATACAAAATATTTAGAATGAAACGGCGGACGGGAAATTGTAGCAAGTGCAGTTTCATCATTTTAATTTTTGATTAAAAATATTGCGGAATTGAAGCAAATGTAGTGTCAGCATTTTATTATTTAGGTAAAATAATGAATGAAGCGTCAATTGCGAAATTATCGCAAAATAATTCCAAGAACTATTAAGTAAGTAGAAATAGTGTTGATTCTTTCTATGTGGAAAATATGATGTGGAAATAATGAGAGAAATGGATAAAATGCAAACACAGACTTGATATGATGAAGTATTAAATAAGGCAAAATGATGTGCCAATATTATGTGTCTTAACTTATTAGATAAGGCAAAATGATGTGCCAATATTATGTTTCTTAACTTATATGCGACTTCATCATTCACTGAACGTTTATTAAATATGTTATTAACAAGCTGTCATTCCCTTTGGACATTCCCTCTGATTTTGCTGAATCCATTAACAAAGAAGTTAGTTTTACATGTTTTTACTTCAACAGAAATCTCTTTGCACAGTTCTTTATAACGGGCTTTAAGATATGTGTTATCTGGATTCATATTACATTTGTTTAACAATTTATTTTTAACACGGATTCTTTTTAATAATTGACCAGTCATCCACGGTTTAAGTTTTTTGTTTTTTCCATCCTGTTTATTAAATTTTTTAGTACACTTAGTAATGTGCCTTCGATGGACTATGTTTACTGTATCCCATGATTCAAATACAAGTCTATTGTTCAAAGCAGAAAAGTCAGTTCTGTCGAATGAAATTTGAGCTAGTGAGTTAGTATTTGCGTTATTAGGCCTAACAATATTTTCTAAATACAAGGAAGTCAAGCAATGGTCAGAAAACTTTAAATTCGAAATTGAACTGGAAAGCGATACATTAGACGACCGACTTAACCGTACAAAAGTATGATCAATATAGGTTGAAGAAAATTCAGAAATACGAGTAGGTTCATTTATGCAGGATTCAAACCATAAGAAGAGAGTAACAATAGATAATTATCCACGATCGAACAGTTTTGTAAAATATTTAAATCTCCAAGTATTATAACATTATCAGAATTTTCACACAATAGAAGAGAATTTAAATCACAAAAAACATGTCAAAGTTAGCGTTGGAATGTAGTCTGTACAAGCAAAAAAACGAATAATTTTGGTTATCAAAATCACAGCTTATTCTTAAAATATCCGAGCTTTTAAAGTCATACCAACGAAAATCACAATTAAATTCTATGTTTACAAAGGCTTTTACTCCACCAGCAGCATAGTCATTATTACAGTTTGCATTACATTTATAATCTGGAATATAGAATAAAAATGAATTTCATCATCATAGATACATACTTCAGAAAGAAAAATGAAATCAGTCTCATTAACAAACGATTCTAGATGTAAAATAAAGTTATCCAAATTTTTTCTTAAACTTCTTATATTTTGATGAATTACATACAAGCTGTTAGTATTCTCTGGTTGTGATAAAAAGACTGGAAATTTATATTTTTACATTGCGCAAGAGAAACATTAAATAAATTTGCATGAGGACTAATATTATCAATACTCATATTAACAAAAATACAAAATTGCACTTACAAGAAAAAGTTAGTACTTCATTTATTTTATTTAAGTTCTTCCATGAGTTTATAATTACACCATTATCACCTTCCTTCTTGCTTTTTTTGGAAAATTTTTCCATTCCTAATCCAAATATATTTAAAATTTTTTTCTATTTTAAGCTTCTGTGCTTCGTTAAAAAGGGACCTAGTTTTATAAGAAAGACTATTATTTATAAATATTTCAGAACCACGCTCAACTTTAACTTTTCCGCAGCATTGATAATTTGAAAGTTGATAATTTCATTGTAGACATGTTCTAATGTAATCGACTGATGTTGTTGTGGTTGCATTAAAATGTTTTAACTATGTTGTTGTCATTGCAGTTGTTGCTGTTGTTGTGGCTGCTGTAGTTCTTGCTGCTGGTGTTGTGGCTGCTATTGTTGTGGCTGCTGTTGTTGTTGTGGTTGCTGCTGTTTCCATACATGAGGTTGTTGAAGTGGCTGACGTTTTTGTCTTTCATGCTGTTGTTGTAGAGATTGCTGTTGACGACTCATTTCATTAGACTCTAAACATTAGAGTCTGGCAATACTGGCGATGAGAGACATTTAGGAGCAGGGTCAGTTAAAGCAATAGGTTGAGCATCAACTTGACCAGGAGGTGGAAGAGCATGTACCGGAGCAGACTGAGCGGCAAAAGCGATAGGAGAAGAAAAAAGAGACGTGCTCAGGGCAATCAAGCAAGCATCACATTTAAACAAAGTTTTATTTTTTTCCATGTATTTTAAATCACTAAGTTCTATTTTAACAATGACAATAATGACAATGAAAGAATTCATTGCAAATACCACATCGTATTTTTGCCTGATTGCGTTCAACTTTTTGTCCTTATTTTTTGTGGATTTTAAAGAGATTTTACTGTAAAAATAAAGTGACTGTATGGGAGGTAGGCGGGATTTCCATCATTTTCAAATGATTTGGCTCATTTTCGAACTTGATCTAAATTTTTTTAAAAAAAAGCTTATATTTTCAATTTCATCGCGATAGCTTTAAAATGACGGCTGTAATCGTGTCGACAGACATGCAGACGGACACGCGGATATCGACTCAGGAGGTGATGCTGATCAAAAATATATATAATTTTCTATACCTGCCACGCCTCCTTATTGGCGTTACAAGCGGAATGACAAAGTTAGTATACCCCTTACGCAGTACGCGTTGGGGTATAAATATAACTTTTCGGTGAAGTCTGAACTTGTTAAATAATAATTTCAGAAAAATTGTTACATTTTTTAGCGAGGTAAGTGCCACACCCAGTACCAGCGTTTCTGAAGAAATTACTGTTATATTTCTGTTCCCTTGTCTATGACTACTAAAGCTTTCAGTCCCAGAATACCCGAGCCCAAAATCCCGGAGGCTTTTTGCAATTCTGAATCCCGGGATTAGATCACCTCAAATTACGAATTTACGGATTTTACGAAACGAAAGTGAATAAAAGAAAATGTAAATGAAAATAGAAATATTAGAAATTATCCAAAGACTACCTGCAAAACCACTAGAATGTGTTTTGGATGCTATCGAAGCACGTATAAAAGATAAAGAAGAAATCGAAAGTTTAGAAGAAAGGTTAAACCAGGCAATAGCAAAGTTTAAATGCCCGGATAAGGCAAATGGTTGTGCCAAAACTGAGCGACATTTTAAATAAAGCAGTTGACTTTTTATATCTTGCGGTTCTCGAGGGCAATAATGAAGTACGTCAAAAGTATGACTTACTTTTGACAAATTCTTCAACCAGCGTTCAGTCAGAAAAGTAACCTTCTACAGCAAGATATATAACTTAACTTTTTTGTAGTTGATTTAACTAAAAAAAATGTTTTTTTGAGCTTAATGCTCTTTATTGCTTGAAATCAGAACTTAAACTAACTTTACAAAGTTTTCTTAATATAAGGTAAAGTTAAACAAATGAGTCTATTATATTGTATGTGTGAGTGTGTGCGCTGCCTTCGCTAGTTGCAACACTTGGCCGGTTGCGAAAGCCAGACGCTTGGTCAGCACATTTGGTGGGAGCGGATGTAACCCGAGTTCAACTCGAGTTCAGCGGAAAAACTGTGTCGCACGTTGCAAAATGATTTTCTGCGTACAGGGTGTTAACTTATATAAAACAAGCTCTAACCAAGTCTTGCTGACGAAACATTAATATATTGTATTATTTTGAAAAATTAATCTTAAGCATGTTTTAAAATGAACTATTTATACTTACAAATGAACAGGTGTTGAATTAGAATACCACTGTTTTTTTATGTTTAATACTTGAGGTATCATTGCGGCGGCCGTGGCGTAGTGGATAGAGTGTGCGAATCTTACGCCAGAGAACCAAGGTTCAAATCCTCCATCTGACACAGAAAGTTTTTCCAATTGAATTAATTTTTCTGTTCGACCGTCACCTCTCTGCAGACAATGGCAAACCTCAGAGAGTAAAAACTGGCGTCCTCCTTTTCTTCCAAGGCAGAGCAGTCCTCAGCAATGCCTTCAGAAAAGAACAATACGGTGATTTCTTCTACACCATCTTCTATTCCTCCATTGACTAGTAGTCCAAATACGATTTCAACTACGCATTAAACAGCCATTTGGCTTTAATAGCAGTTTTGAGAACCAGAAATCTTTAGCCCGACACATCAATAGAATATACATTGCCATTTGTCAGGGAAACCAAGTTGGTAAACTCAAATGCATTCTGTTCATGCAAAAAAATTGGTAATAAGCTTATTTTAGTCTTACAGTTGCAGCCGAAGACTTAACAACTGTTCATAACTCAATTTTGTGGCCCGATAACATTCTCGTTACTAAGCTTAAGCATAAAAATGAGTCTAGAAGAACAACTGAGTAGAAGAAGAACGAAGAACCCTCAGTAAAAAACCACAGTTAAGAAAGTGTTTTTTTGTTAATGCAATTTGTTGAAAGTAGATACAATACAGGGCTTCTGGGCCAGGAGGAGCGAAGGAGCAAGCCGATGACGTCACGCCCGCACCCCAGCGCCATCTAGTGGGGGGCTTTTTGCTCAAATGTGCAGGGGTGTATGTCTTTGCTAAAAGCTATTATGGTGTATGTCTTTGCTAAAATGTATTAAAAGTAGGCAAGTTTGGTGTATGTCTTTGCTAAAATGTATTAAAAGTAGGCAAGTTTGGTGTATGTCTTTGCTGTAAGCTTTTAAAAATTGGCAAGTTTGGTGTATGTCTTTGCTTAATTTATACTTTTAAATTAGCAAGTTTGGTGTATGTCTTTGCTTTATTTAAACTTTTAAATTAGCAAGTTTGGGGTATGTCTTTGCTTTAAACTTTTAAAAATTGGCAAGTTTGGTGTATGTCTTTGCTTTATTTATACTTTTAAATTAGCAAGTTTGGGGTATGTCTTTGCTTTAAGCTTTTAAATTAGCAAGTTTGGGGTATGTCTTTGCTTTTAAGCGTTGATCATAATTTTATACACTAAAAGTAGGCAAGTTTGGTGTATGTCTTTGCTGTAAGCTTTTAAAAATTGGCAAGTTTGGTGTATGTCTTTGCTTTATTTATACTTTTAAATTGGCAAGTTTGATGTATGTCTTTGCTTTAAACTTTTTTAAATAAACAAGTTTGGGGTATTTCTTTGCTTTAAGCGTTGGTCATAATTTTATACGCTACATTATCGGTAGTGGTAGTCAAGCGAGTTCTTATCAGTGTTTGCATGTTTTGTTTTTTTTTCTTAACCCTCGCATTAGTTATAGCAATGACTCAAAAAATAAATATATATTTATAAGACTTCTAACGTAGACTGCGTGGTGGCATACTTATCAGAGTTCGCATGAGTAAACGAAATACATAGCAACCAGGAAGAGTCAGGAAGTTTCTAGAAGCTTCGAGATATAGAAAAACTTCGAGAACATTTTAGAAGCTAACAACAACATCACCAAAAAAAAAATTTTTTTTTTTAAGTCAAAGGTGATAAGAGCCAAGCTTCATAGTAAGCGCACTCAAAAAACCGCAAGTTCAAGATAAGGCAGCAATGTACAAGTTCAACATGTTTTTGTGTTACTTCTAAAATAAATAAACAATTTTTGTGGTCAAGTTCAAGTGCAAGAGCAAAAAAAAAAAAAAGATAAGAATTAAAGGTTGATAAGTCAAACAAAATTAATTTAATCTTCAGTTATTAAAAGTTCTTTCTATCGACTACAAGTGCGCTTAAAGATAATTCTTAAAAGAGACACAAGTGAATTGGTTAAAACGTTCCATAAACATTCAATATCTAAAAATATAAACAATTAGTGTAAAATACAATAAAAAGTGATTTTAAAACAATCCGGAATCAATAAACAATCAATAAAGTGATTAATAAAAAAGGTTGTAATTTTACAAACACAGTCATTAAATAAAAAATTAAAAAATGGATCAATTTAAATGCAGCGAATGTGATTCCACTTTCACAAAAAAATCTAACCTAAATCGGCACATTCGGATAAAGCACCAAAATCAGCCATCGCAACATTTTAAATGCGATACATGCAAAAAGTTTTTTTCGCGAAAAGATAATTTACAAAAACATCAGAGAAATCAACATGCTGCATCAACCTCAAAAGCAACAGCATCAACATCATCTCCATCATCAAATGTGGTTCCAAGTCTTCGGGCTATTGTGGAGAAAACAATTCCGTATCTCTATTGCAACAAGTGCAAGAAAGAGATAGTAACTAAGAATTGGGCTTATCACATCAGGACAAACGAACATAAGAGAAATAGTGGTGAAATAGTTAACGAAAACCTAACAAGAATCACCTCAATATTTAATGAGCGGATAGAATCATTTATGATTAAGAATCATAAGGAGGGTTTATTGATTCCCGAAGAGTTTTTAGCAAACATCAGAGATATAGTTTTAAAAACACTTGAAGAAATGTTGGAAAAACACACCAACTTTAAATTTAATATGGAATTGTTTTGTGAATACATCAAAATGAGTGAAGATGAGGCAACAATAGACCTTAAATCACATCAAACTAAAATGATCATGGTGCAACAGGCTACAAATTTGTATGAGATTTATGTTACAAAATGCAACAATTTAATTACAAAGATGTCAGAGTTTCAAGAACGTGATAGTGGTTGGACACTTATAAGAATCTCTCATTTGGAAATAAACGTGAATCAATACAAACCAATTAAAGGTTCGCAATACATTAAATTACCAAAAATACTAGAAGATAAAAAAGCTTGTATAAATGTGCAAAACAATGACGAATACTGCTTTAAATGGGCAGTAATCTCAGCCTTATATCCTATCAATGATCATTCACATAGATGTTCCAGTTATAACATCATAGATATAGATGCAGTTGAAATAACGTTAGACAACAACATCACTCTCAATTTTGAAAGTCTTGTCTTTCCAATGAAAGTGAAAGATGTAAAAATTTTCGAGGAAAATAATCCAGAAATAAGCATTAATGTCTTTGGATTCGACGAGGACCTTAAAAGTATCGTGGGACCCTATTACTATACAAAGGAGGAGAAAAACACTCATCTTAACCTACTATTGCTACAGGAAGGAGAAAAATTTCATTACATCTGGATTAAAAATATTTCAAGGTAAATATCATATTTATACATTTTCTTTTTTTATTACTTGCTTACTTGCTTACTTGCTATATACATTTATAATATTTAAAGAATCTTAAAATTTATTTGTTTTATTTATATTTTCAGACTTTTACGCAGTCAACTAACAGGATATAAACACGGAATGCATTTATGCAATGTCTGCTTGCAGTTTTTTGATTCCGACTACAAGTTGCAACGTCATCGCAAGGAATGTAGCAGAATTGTTACCAAAGTGCCGGATGCAGACAAAAGTAAAATTTATTTTCAAAATTTTAAACATAAGTTAGATATACCGTTTGTAATATATGCAGATTTCGAGTGTTTCCTAGCACCGGAAAATATTCAGAACTCGGGATCTGTAAAAACTATACAAACACATAAGCCGTGTGCATTTAGTTATTATATTAAGTGTAGTTTTAATAATTCTTTAGATAAGTTTAGATTATATACAGGCGAAGATGCCCCTAAAAAATTTATTGCTTCTTTAGTTGCCGATGCTAGAGATATTTATAGCAATTATCTTAATAAAGTTATTCCAATGAATTTCCTCACCCCAGTAGAATTAAATATTCAAAATAATAGTAGTGATTGTCATATATGCGAAAAACCGTTGGGAGTTGATAGAGTAGCAGATCATTGTCATTTAACGGGAAAATATCGAGGCCCAGCCCATAATGATTGTAATCTAAACTTTAAAATTTCAAAATTCATTCCAATATTTTTCCACAATCTTTCTTCATATGATTGCCATTTATTCATTAAAGAACTTTCAACGATTCCCGGAAGAATAAACGTGGTACCAATTAACAAAGAAATATATGTATCAGTTTCTAAACATATTCATTTTGATAACGGTGATAGCGTTGAACTTAGGTTTTTAGATTCATTTAGATTTATGGCTTCAAGTTTAGAGAGTTTAGCTAAAAATTTATCGATTTCAGATTTTTATGTTCTAAGGTCTGAGTTTACCGATGAAAACGAATTTAATCTTATGAAGAGAAAGGGAGTATTTCCATACGATTATTTTAATTCCATTAATCGACTTCAAGAGGAATGTCTGCCTTCAAGAGATAAGTTTTTTAATAAATTAACGAATGAAGAATGTAGTGTTGCTGATTATGAACATGCTCAAAAAGTGTGGACAACTTTTAATTGTTCTAATTTTAAAGACTACTTGGAACTATATCTCAAGACAGATGTATTATTGCTAACGGATGTATTTGAAAATTTCAGAAAAGTATGTAAATCTATTTACAATTTAGATCCTTGTCAGTATTATACAGCACCCGGGCTATCTTGGAGTGCAATGCTAAAATATACTAAAATTGAATTGGATCTATTAACTGACATTGATATGATTAAATTCATTCAAAACGGGATAAGAGGAGGCATAGTTCAATGTTCAAAACGCCATGTTAAAGCAAACAACAAATATATGACTGATTTCGATAGTAGGAAGCCTTCAAATTATATCATGTATTTAGACGCTAATAATTTATATGGATGGGCTATGTCTCAGTATTTACCCGAAGGAAAGTTTGAATGGGTTGAAAATATGGATTCGTTTAATTTAAATGAATGTAAGGATGATTCTGACGAAGGTTTTATTTTAGAAGTAGACTTGGAGGTTCCTTTTGAACAACATAACTTACATAATGATTTACCGTTTTGCGCTGAAAACAAAAAAAGTCCTACGGGTAAACATCAAAAGCTCATTATTGATTTATATAATAAATCAAATTATATCATACATTATACTAACTTACAACAATGTTTAAGAAATGGCTTAAAGCTTAAACAAGTACATAGAATTTTAAAATTTAAACAATCTCCCTGGCTCAAGAAATACATAGATCTAAATACTTTTCATAGAACAAACGCTAAAAATGACTTTGAAAAGAACTTTTTTAAATTACTAAACAATGCTGTCTATGGTAAAACCATGGAAAATGTAGAGAAAAGGAAAGATGTAAAAATTGTATGCCAGTGGGAAGTGTTGGAAAAAGATTGGGAGCTAGGAGTCTTATAGCAAAACCGAATTTTCATAGCTCTACAAGGTTTACCGAAAATATGGCAGCTATCCAACTGGATACAGTACATATCGAATTTAATAAACCTATTTCTGTAGGGTTTGCAGTTCTCGAAAGTCTAAGGAAAAAATGTATGATTTTCATTATAATTATATGATTCCAAAATATAATGAAAACTTGAGTTTGTGCTATATGGATACGGATTCATTCATATATTCAATTAATACCGAAGATTTTTATAAAGATATAATACCCGATATTAATTTGAAATTTGATACATCTGACTATAAGCCTAACAATCCATATGGTATAGAACAAAAAAATAAAAAGGTATTAGGTTTAATGAAAGATGAAAATAATGGGAAGATAATGAGGGAATTCATTGGACTAAGATCTAAAATGTATTCTATAAGTGTCCAGGGTGACAATGATATTAAAAAAGCAAAAGGTGTAAAAAAATCAGCATTAATGAATCTTAGTATTAATGATTATAAAAAATGTTTATTTGATAAGAAAATTTATTATGATAAAATGTTTACTTTTAGATCTAAGATACATATTATATATACTCAAGAAATTCATAAAATAGTGTTAAGTTATTTAGATGATAAGCGATTTATTAAAGAAAATGGTGTTGACACCCTTGCATGGGGTCACTATAGAATTAATTAAGAAAATATATTTTTTAATCAAAACTATTAAATAAATAAATAACTATATATATATATATACATATATATAAAAACCAAATCGTTTATAAATTCTTTATTTGTGTTTAGAAAAATTAATTGATAAAATATTTAAATTATTCTCCTAATTTCGCTGGTTAGAGGTGAGTATTCAATTAAACGATCGTGAATTACCAAACAGTAGGCTGATGTTTTATCTGGAATTGGTTTGAGTGATTCGGTATCAAATTCAATTCGTATATCAATAGGTCCAACTTTAACTGCCTCATTTTGGTGTGTTACATCAACAACAATTAGCGGAGCAATAGCCTTGAATGTACTGACATCTAACAATGGTTGAGGTTCCCGCATATAATAACTTTGTTGAAATTTTGCATACATATCATATAGTACAGCATACTGCCCCATTTCAAAGCGACTATTTAAATCATCATAGGGATATGATTCAGAGTTTAGATAAACTTTTAAATTAGAGATATTACAATGATCGAATATATTTCCTTCCTCTTTACTTTTTTCTGTTTGTAGACCGATGATGAGAAATCGTGGTCTTTCATTTTGCGGAGCCAGTTTTACATTCCATAAAACCTTTGTACTCTTTGGTAGCATTGGATTTACATGACAGTCCCAACTTCGAAATGGCATTAATATAGGATTTTTGTTGTTGATTATTTTGTACATTTCCAATTTTGCAAAGTCCGATAATTGTATGTTAGGCATTTTCCATACTATATCTAATATAGTAAATTTTAATTGATCTGTTGCATGAATTGATGGATGAAATGATCTCTCATTAGATGATGAACGTTGAAGGATAAGCTCATGTTTCGAATTTAATATTATTTTATTATAATCTTCAGCAAAACCCAGCAACATTTTCAACGGCACACAACAACTAAAATGTGATTTTTCCAATGTGAAATTTTCATCAGGAGCCCAACCAGCGTTTTTTAATGCATCACTTTCAACCGCACTTAATGATGCAAAATTTTTCATGGTAGATGAAATTCCAAGATTGCGTGTACGATCAACTTCAAAACCATTAATGTCATATCGAATTTCATCAAACAGATATGTAACAAAGTTATTTTTAAATTTTACTCCTGTTGTTACTACATCATTTCCTCCATCCTTTTTTACTATAGAACCATGAATGTAAATCATACTCTCACTTGGTAGGACAAAAAGGTCTTGATTTTGAATTGGTATACGAATTTCATCGTTATTGTTGAAGGACCTCAAATATGGAGAGTAACTATGATATTCCCTCTTTATAATGCTCTCATCATATATTGGTTTTTGAAGGACATTTAATATCTCGTTCATGATTGTAGATTAAGTCCCAAGGATGTTAAATATTCTTTATTAGCTGCAGTCAACAATTTCTTTTTTGTATAGACTCGGTCGAGCGTTGATGAAGGACTAACTAGAAATCCTTTCTGAATTATGCTTTTATTATTATTATAAATAATCATTTTTTTTATTCGGGTTTAAAGTGAAGTCTTACTGAAATTTTTTCTCCTCGAAAATTTATAAGCTCACCGTCTTGATTTAAGATTCTTATAGTAATGTTGTTTACTTGTTGACAGTTGACAGGTAAATAAATGACATTTTGAGGTTTCTCATTTATTTTATAGCCAGGTGCAACATTGAGAGGAAATTCGTGAATAGTATGAACTGGTGTGCTGTTAATATATGATCCTATGGTTAAGTTGCATTCAATACGGACTGTGTTTATATTTGTAATATTTAAAGGTAAATCAGAATCAAATTTTTTTATATTAACTGACTGGTCTACATGTATATATTTTGCTTTTTCTATATTTTGTAATGGCTCTATATTAATCACTTTGATAAAGTCCTCATACGGGAACTCATTTATTAGCAATTTTCTTTTACTGAATCCTAGTAGCTGTCCTATACTGTTCGGTTTTGAAAAATCTATATCTAAAGAGGATTCAATTTCAGTTTGAAGAGTGTTGTTGTTCGATTCAATTGCTAGGAAAATTGATTTATCAATGTCTCTTACGGCCGTTTCCAAGAAAAAGCTAATATCTTCAAATTCATATGAACCAACAGGTATTGTAATAGTGTGAGGACCGATATGAAATAAATTGTTGTCGGTGTCTACATTGGGTATAGAATGAAACGTTACAAAGTCTACAAGCCCGCAGACATATTTTGTAGCAAATTCAATTGGGGGAAAATATTTTCCAGTAAGAGTTGACGTGGTTCCGTTTAAAGAGATTGTTATAGACATGACGAGTATGCGCTATGAACTGACGATCGATATTTATTTAATTTGGTTTAAGTATTAAATGATAACATTGTTTTTATAATTTTAATTTTTTATTTATAAACTTTCTCAATAGCAATACATTCTTTTCAGCACATGTAAAATGTTTCTTATGATAGCTACAAACATTTATTGATTGATCATTTTGATATAAAGTTTTTAAATTTGGACAGTTTAAATCGTCCAAGTTATAGAAAATAATATTGTCGTCTTGAAACAATTTTTTAAACCGTTTAATTTTTTCTAAGCCTTTAACATAACAAATAAAATTTTTATCTCTAATATATGTTTTATAATATTCTATAATATTTGATAAAGTTGAATCGCCATCTTTCCATTTTAATCCATGATGATTTCTATAAAGCCAATTATATAAAACTTGTTCCTTTGTTGACAGAGATGTAAATTGAAAAAGGTGGTTTAATTATAAATGTTTGAACTTGTGAGTCATTGTCTACTGAAATACTCAATTCTTTTATATTAAAATCATTATTTATGTAGAAACCTTGAACGTCTAGAACTAAAATTCTCTCGTCAGACATTGGCGTTTAACGTTATCCCGATGTTATCACGAGGTTAACTGAAGGAAATTTGTTAAAATTTGAGCTTTTATATTATAATAAAAGTTTATTATATTCAATTCATCCCACATTCTATCGATAGAGGAGCACCCACAAGTATCAGGACCGCAAGTTGCTTCATCTCTTGCCCATTCACAATTGTTATAATGATCACCAAATTTTGACGTATGTATCTTATATAATGCATATTCATCGAATCGATCCTTTAATTTTTGTAAAATAATCTTGTGCTCGGGCCATAAAAGCATTTCTTCGCTTAAGAAATCTTTCAAAATTTTTGCACGAAACTCGTTATTCATTTTTTTATAGTTGAGACCTCTTAACATGACGACGATAAATTTATAACTGATTTAATAAAATTTAAGATATTTCCATTTCCAAGTCATGTTTATAATCTTGAATGTTGATTAATGTCATATCTGAGCGGAAAGTAGTATCATCCTGAGTAACCACCTCAATTTCACCATTACTCAAAAATCTCTCGTATTCAACTTGACGATATTCAAAACATGAAATATTTAGTAGACGCTTCAAGTAATTGCTGTCATATGTACAACGAATTCTCAATTTTATATTATCTTTGTATTGCAGTTGAAAATGCCTATAAAATGGTTGTGAACTTTCAATAATTCCTGCAATATTTTGTTCCTTTTTAACTAAGTCTTGCCTAAATGCTTCAATAGCTTCATCCACTGTAAACGATTGATCCCTAGGCAAATGCAACTCTTCCTCTCCAACTGACTTAGGTTGTACTTCTGTTGATGACTCAGCGTTTTCAAGTAAATCTTTACTAAACTTCAAAAGTTTGAAATTCAGTTGTATGCTTACAGTATCATTATTAGGTAATTTTACAGCAAACTCTGTATTTTTAAATTCATTTTCGCTCAAATCAATAGGTACTGCAGCTGAAAATACTTGGACAATAAAAAAATATGTAAGTAATATGATGAAATTATTTTTCATTTTATATTTTTTTTTTTTTTGTTCTTAATAGATGTCTTCTTTTGTCAACGGAATATTTTTATATGGCATGATAAGAATTGGAACTCGTATTTATAGTCTAATTTAATAATCCTCATCATCATCTTCTCCTTCAAATGAGCTGTCAACTGCGCTGCCACCACCACCACCACCCCCTACTTTGACAATTTCGCTATCATCATCGAAAGTTTTTCTCTTTTTTGAGGTGGGCGGTTTTTGTTTACTAATATTCGTTGATGGTCATGGGGTTAGTCGGTATACAGGGATTCCTACTTTACTTATATATTTTCTGTCTATACCTCCAAAAGAACCATCTATTTCTCGGAAAACACACCCTGGTTTGTATGAATATACATTTATATCTTTATATCCACCTTCATAGACTGTTCCAATTAGCGATATCATCCCGCCAGTAACTTCAATTTTTATATGTTGATTGTGACTGAATTCGAATATTGGAAGGTTTGTGGACATTTGTTGTCCTCTACTGAGAGAAAATATTTGTGTTCTAATCCCTCCTTCTGCGGTTAGAAACACCTGCAAAATAATATCTAAAACGATGACATTTATTATTTGGAAAGTTTTCCACTGAGCATGACAAGTACAGTATTTATCATGACTTTTTAAATGTTGTCCCCAATACATATTTAATGAAGAAGAATATAATACAACAACTAACTCTTTCTTGTCATAGTTTTCTATATTTATATTTTGCACACGTCTCTCTATAAAATTAAAAACGTATTCCCTCTCTCTCTCTCTCTTTCTCTCTCTCTCTCTCTCTCTCTCTCTCTTGATATATATCCTATAATTTCATCACATTTCGTAATATTTCATGCGCGTTTTGGTTAAAAATATATAAATAGCCGGATGCAAAAAAAAAAAACCGCAACTGATAAGAAATTAATAAATTCCCGGATGTAAAACCGCAACTGATAAGAACTCGACAAATAATAATAATAATAAAATATAATATGCTTAATAAATGCATTTTTTAAATTTCATGAAATCAGTATAAACATATCTATCGCGGTGTAAAGTTTAAAAAATGATGAAAGCAAGCTTAAAAAATCTTTTCCAAAATCCTAGTATTAAATACTTACCCATCAAGGATATGGAAGTAAACGTACCATATGAAGTTAACAGAATCGAGAGAATAGATTCAAAATATGGTGAAAGTATTAGATGTCTTGTTAATAAGGAATTCCACATTTATTTGCCGAGAAGATTTCTGATAATTACTAAGAATCAGATGGATTATTTAAATGAAACATTACACGTTCTAATGAAAACCAAAGACATGCATGGTATATTTTCCTTAATCGTTAAAAAGAAGAAGAAGGAAAATGGAAATATATTCTATAACAACAACAACAACTTATATGAAAGTTCTGGAGAAGATGATGAAGCTGATGATTCATGTGTAGTAGAAAAACATCTTTTAAAACATCAATTTTAAAAAACATTGTTTAGAACAAAATTTCAATAAAAAGTTAATAAAATTTTCATTATTATTATTAAAAAAAACAAAATTTTTTCTCTATTAAGTATAGGTTTTCAGATATATATCAAGTAAAGATAAGTATTTAATTGTATTGTTGTTGTTGTAGTTCATCTTTATTAATCCAAGAATTATGATGATTAGAAAATCCAAGCCATTTAACGTAAACTTGCTGTCCCTTTGTTTTAAGAACCTTCTCAATCAAGTAAGTATTCGGAAAATGTGTTTTCAGTACTTCATGTTCATAGAACCCTCCGATAATTGGATTGTCTTGATAGTCGTTTAATAAATAAGTTACAGGGTTTGTATTCTGAATAGCGCGAATTTTAAAAATTTCAGTTGTCCAGTTTGGGGTATATCCTTTTGCAAAAATATGCTTATATTTGCTAATTCGAACGTGGTCTCCAACTTTAAGTTTACCATTTTTGAAAACTTTAGGATGATTATAAGCACGTTTAAGTATAGAGTTTTCATTTCCTGCGTTAACGGACTTTGGCATCATTCCAATAGTTCTATGCTTTTGACTATTATATTGGTTAATTAAGTCCTTACATATATCTATCCACTGATAATTTCCTTGCAAACTAAATTTTTTCCACATCATTCCTTTTATAGTTCTATTAAATCGTTCTATAATAGATGCTTTCATGATACTATATGTAGAATAGTGATTAATATTATGTTTTTTCATCAGGTTTTGGAATGTTTTATTATAAAACTCTTTACCATTATCTGTTTGCAAGTTTTTTGGAATTCTCTTTTGTAAAAGAATGGATTTCATTGCATTAGTAATGTCTTCGCTGCCTTTAGATTTTGCGGGACGAATCCAAGCAAACTTTGAAAATGTATCTATTGCCGTTAAAATAAACCGATGCCCTTTATTATATTTTGAATAAGCACCCATTTCAACAAGATCTGCTTGCCAAAGATCGTCTATTCCCTTAGTTATCACTCGTCGTCTTATGAAATTTCTGCGTGCTTGCTTATGAAGCTCCTGCACGACTGCTTGTTTGTCCATTTCTAGTGTCTTCAGCGGCTGTTATTCGTTTAAGAGCTTCCACCTCTCCATCTCTAGCTGCCACCTTAGACCACACTCGTTTAAGAGCTTCTGCTGGTGAATTCCTTTCAACACGATTTAGTTTCTCATCTAAAAACTCATAATGATCTGCTATTTTTCTTAAAAGTTGTTCTTCAGCTACATCAATTTTGTATGTAAGCGTTGATTTTATCTCCTCTAATGATTTGTTGAGATTACTTTGATCTTGAGTTAAATCCGTTAGTACTGCTTCTAAGTCTAAAAGTTTTGTTGTATGCGATACGTTCTGGTGTTGTATTAATTTTGTAAAATGTTCTCTCATCTCATTAATTCCCTCCTCATATAATGTATCCAATTGTTTCTTTTGTTTATCAAAATAACTTTTTAAATAAACTTTATTAACAGCATCGTTTTCTAATACAGGGCTAGCAATATTTTTTATCCTACGTGAGTTAAAGTTGAAATGGCGATCGCTATCTAAATGAATCTTGGTGTGTGGGTTTTGATATCTTTCAAAGCTACCCATATAATGTCTTTATTTGTGTATTTATATAATAATTTTTGCTTCTCTCAATTCTTCAATAATTGAGTATATTTCATTATTATGATTTGAGTGTCCAGCTATTGATGACGTTAACAAAAGACGTAATCTATCTACTAGTTCGTTTGGGTCATCCCAATATATATAATTTGACTTTTGGGTATTCAACTTCATCATCAAACCTTTACCTCTATGAACTTTTTCTTTAAATAATTTTCTAATAATCGTTGTATATTTTTTTGATCGATTTCCTTTAATTTGCTCATTGTTATTGTTATTCCGTTTATGAGCATTAGTCATCTCTAATATTTGCTTATAAGTATTTAAATCTGTTTCATTAAAACTGATTGGTTCCTTGTAAACTAATAGTTCATATAAACCTGACGTGAAAGCCCATTTTGAATTACCTATAGTTATATTAGTTGAATCAAAAGTAATTGGTTCATTGCCCAGTCTCCATATCTGATTTTTATCCTTGTGGGGACCGTAGGTTTTATCGAATTTGCTTAAAATAACTTTTGATAAATCATATTGAATACTTTGATTCGGATTTATTGCAATAGTGACATCGTCATTTTCCATATCATTATAAGCATTATCATCATCATAATGAGTATCATCATCATCATCGTCATTACCAACATCAAATGATTTAAATGCTGATGAACTTTTCTCGATTTCCTTGCTATCAAAGCTTGGAGAAAATGTATTAGAATCATGCTTGCTCTTTTTAAATGGTGTGCTGGTAGCAATTTTATTATCCTTAAAAGAATTATCTGAATACTTTTCATTTTTAACTAACTTTCTCTTATTAGTTGATTGAATTATTTCCTGTAATGGTTTTAATATTGGTTTAAAAGTTTCTTCCAAAAGCTTATCACTTGCAACTTCTCCGAGCTGAAGACTTTTATATTTCTTTTTCAAAATATTTCTAGTTTTAATAAGATTATTAACAAGGTTTGTTTTCTTATTCATATTGAAAGTTGGTCGTTTAAACAGTATATAGCTCCAGTTTAGCAGTTTAGTGTGAACAGTTTAGCAGTTGTTGTTGTACTGTTATTTAAATATCTATACTGTATCTTTTATAAGCTAATAAAAACATCAAATCCTTTTCTATAACGACCATTATTTATAGGATCATCTTTATTAATGACTAAAAACCCATATTTTTCTCTCCAACACTCTGAACATAACTCATGGAAAATCTTAAAAGACATATCAGAACCAACATGATCATTGTAAATGTGTCTTGTATTCATTTCATCTTGTTTAAACATTATTATCATATTAGCATTATCACGAATCAAGTGTTTTGGTATCCGTGTATAAGTTTGACATAAGTAAAAGCTATCAACGTCTTTATGACGACCCATACAGAAGTAAGACCGTATATGATTTTGCTTCTCACAAGCTACATCGTCGAATATAAATATTGAGTTTGGTTGTACTTTATCTGGATCTATGACGTCATCATTATTAGAAAATATTGAAAAATGTATTTCTTTAATAGGTTTAATTAGACGTTCCAAGTATTGATATTTTGGTTGTTGTGCTGACTTTGAGTATAAGTAAATATTTTTAAATTTCAAACCGTTGGGACTTTCAATAAGACTTATCATCACATTGGTTTTTCCACAATTAGACGGGCCCACAATAAGACTCCGAATAGAGTTCGGTAGTAATGAACTATGTCGCAATCTATTTGATGCATTTAACTTGCTATCAATATTCTTTACGGCAAGTGTTTTATGTTGCTTTAAGAACCGCATTATGTAAACTACTAAATGATATCATATATAATTAGTTCGTTTTTTATTAATTTTGCATCACTTTACTTTGAACCTCTGCTCGGAAAAGTATAAATACTAATGACAATTATTTATAAAAAGACAATCAGTCTTCGTCCATCCTTCATTGGAAAAGGTATTCTGAATAATTTAATAGACAAACTTCCGATTGAATTTCATTTACCTGGATATCAATTTTGTGGGCCTGGTACAAAATTAAAGAAGCGATTAGCTAGAGGTGATCAAGGAATTAATCTTTTGGATACCGCTTGCAGACAACACGATATAGTATACGCAAACAACAAAGATTTGGAAAAAAGACATACTGCTGATAGAATCTTGGCTGAAAAGGCTTGGCAAAGGGTTAACGCAAGTGATAGTAGTATTGCTGAAAAATCAAACGCTTGGCTTGTCACTAACGCAATGAAGTTGAAAACAAAATTTGGTATGGGCAATGTTAACAGTAAAACTAAGAGATCTCCTCAAGTAAATGGACATCGCTTATTTAGACATGCCTTAAAAAGTGCTAAAATGAAAATTAAGAAAACTAAAAATTTAGATGATGCTGTTAAAATTTCAAGAAAAGTTGTAAACAATATTTTTAAGGGAAAAAAATCTCTGATTAAGACACCTCGAGTAATACCTCTACCTAAATCTGGAGGTTTTCTTCAGCTCGCACCTATATTCGCTGCCCTGGGTGCACTTGGTGGTCTAGCTGGTGGAGTATCTGGCGTTACAAAAGCAATCAATGCAGTTAAAGCTGGAAAAGAGCAATTGAATGAAGCAAAACGACATAACAATAAAATGGAGTCTATTGCAATGGGCAAAGGCATGTTTCTAAAACCGTATAAAAAAGGATTTGGCCTTTATTTAAAACCTTATCAACAAAATTTTTAATGAAGCTACCCAAAAGAGCTCTTTCTGATGTAGATTTGATAAAATATGCCAAAAACATTCCAAATTTCAGAGGAGTGTTTATGTGTGACACTCTTCCAAAGAAACCGCTTAAAAAAGAATGTGGAATAATCAATCTAGATACTTCAAATGGACCTGGAACACATTGGGTAGCATACTGGAAAAACAAGAATCAAATTGAATACTTCGATAGCTTTGGAAATTTGCATCCTCCAAAAGAAATAATAAAATATTTAGGCCAAAACATTAGCTATAATTATGATAAATTTCAAAATTTGAATACCCTAAATTGTGGTCATCTGTGTTTGAAATTCCTATTGTTAAAATCCTAATAAATAAAATAAAGAACAATTAATATAAATAATATTTTAATAAAGTAGTTAGCTATTTATTTAATAACTTTAGATTGGCTATTTTTATTAGTAAAACAGCCTCATCAACAACAACAACCACAACAACAACAAGAGTAAGAACAACAACAACAACAACAACAGTAAGAACAACAACAACAACAAGAACAAGAACAACAACAACAACAACAACATCAGTAAGAACAACAATAGCAACAGTAAGAACAACAACATCAGTAAGAACAGCAATAGCAACAGTAAGAACAACAACAACAAGAACCATTATAAAAAAGCAGCCGATTATGGGCGTTCACTATGAACGCAGCCTTAGCTTATATTAGCTTAGGTTAGCTTAGCTTAGTTTTTGACATATCAACTTTAAAATCTTATCTTTTATTTTTTTTTTTTTGCCCTTGCACTTGCACTTGACCTCAAAAATTGTTTATTTATTTTAGAAGTCATAAAAAAAAAAACATGTTGAACTTCTACATTGCTGCCTTATCTTGAACTTGCGGTTTTTTGAGTGCGCTTACTATGAAGCTTGAGACTTAACACCTTTGATTTTAAAAAAAAATTTTTTTTTGGTGATGTTGTTAGCTTCTAAAATGTTCTCGAAGTTTTTTCTACATCTCGAAGCTTCTAGAAACTTCCTGACTCTTCCTGGTTGCTATGTATTTCGTTTACTCATGCGAACTCTGATAAGTATGCCACCACGCAGTCTACGTTAGAAGTCTTATAAATATATAATTATTTTTTGAGTCATTGCTATAACTAATGCGAGGGTTAAGAAAAAAAAACAAAACATGCAAACACTGATAAGAACTCGCTTGACTACCACTACCGATAATGTAGCGTATAAAATTATGACCAACGCTTAAAGCAAAGAAATACCCCAAACTTGTTTATTTAAAAAAGTTTAAAGCAAAGACATACATCAAACTTGCCAATTTAAAAGTATAAATAAAGCAAAGACATACACCAAACTTGCCAATTTTTAAAAGCTTACAGCAAAGACATACACCAAACTTGCCTACTTTTAGTGTATAAAATTATGATCAACGCTTAAAAGCAAAGACATACCCCAAACTTGCTAATTTAAAAGTTTAAAGCAAAGACATACCCCAAACTTGCTAATTTAAAAGTATAAATAAAGCAAAGACATACACCAAACTTGCCAATTTTTAAAAGTTTAAAGCAAAGACATACCCCAAACTTGCTAATTTAAAAGTATAAATAAAGCAAAGACATACACCAAACTTGCCAATTTTTAAAAGCTTACAGCAAAGACATACCCCAAACTTGCTAATTTAAAAGTATAAATAAAGCAAAGACATACACCAAACTTGCCAATTTTTAAAAGCTTACAGCAAAGACATACACCAAACTTGCCTACTTTTAATACATTTTAGCAAAGACATACACCAAACTTGCCTACTTTTAATACATTTTAGCAAAGACATACACCATAATAGCTTTTAGCAAAGACATACACCATAATAGCTTTTAGCAAAGACATACACCTTTGCACATTTGAGCAAAAAGCCCCCACTAGATGGCGCTGGGGTGCGGGCGTGACGTCATCGGCTTGCTCCTTCGCTCCTCCTGGCCCAGAAGCCCTGTATTGTATCTACTGTTGAAGTATACATACAAACCAGTATGTAGAGTAGATTTTTAGGTCTGTGTAATGCGTGGTTGCCATGTTATCAGGGGCATCAATTTTCAAATTGCAATTTTTTTCCCCGTATTAATGAAATTAAAAATTTTACAATTTATTATTGTAATGCATTTTCCAAAGCTTTGATCTATCTTCGAATAATAGAACATACTTTCCCTGAAAGTATGCTTCATAAATTAGAAGAACTTTAAGTTGCTTTCATATCATTTGTATTCTAGTACCGCAATTCAGGGTAATTGACTAATTGCATTCGTGAAACAAGTAGAAAATTAAGAGCTTAGTGGATCACAGCAAGAATCACGATAAAAGGCTACTGATGAGTTGGTGTAGCGGCCAACGAAACAGCTGTCTAGTCTGCTATGTGATTGATACTCTATATAGGGTATTGTTGTTGTTAGTTGTTATTCCTTCAGTGGTTTTCTTCGGAAAGCAACATTGACCTTGAGCTCGATAAAATATAACTTTAATAGTTGAAAAATTATTGGAGTTGTACAAACACATAACTTAAAACTTATGAAAGAAGGTCGTAATTAATTTACAAATAAATTCTATGGCAGAGCCCGGCCGTTGAAAATATGATTATTTGTGTGTGTTTACACACAACAAATTAAAAATCTAAGTTTTCAAAAGAAACAAATCTTCATGTCGTCATAGTTTAATATCAGCTAACTGCTGAAGCTAAGATCGACTGTGAAATAGAAGAGCAACAACAACTAGCACAACAAAATCTTTGAGTATTTAGAAAAGCTTTGATCTATCTTCGAATAATAGAACATACCTTCCCTGAATCAGTCTGATGTTTTAAAAAGTTTTTATGAGGTAAAGTCTAACGCGACAGGCTTTGATGGCATACAAGCTAAATTTTTCAGAATAATACTACCAAAAGTTGTACCGTATGTTACACATATCTTCAACATGATCCTGACCACTTCGACTTTCCCGACCAGTTGGAAGTCCGCAAAAATAATACCTACTCCAAAAGCTAGTAATGAGTTTAAACCAATAGCGATACTTCCATACTTATCGAAAGTGTTTGAGATAATTCTGAAAAAGCAAATCAATGTATTTCTAAGAAATGAAAACGTATTAACAGAATTTCAGTCTGGATACAGGCCAAATAGAAGTTGTGTCACCGCTTTATTGAATGTATCAGAAGAAATCCGCTCTAAGTTAGATAATAATGAAGTTACATTATTAACTCTCCTGGACCACTCAAAGGCGTTCGACTGTGTGAACCACCATATTCTTTGCACCAAATTACAAAAAATGTACAACTTTTCGGTTACTTCCACAAAGCTAATTTTTACTTATTTAAATGGAAGAACACAGGCAGTTAGCACCAAAAACTCACAGTCCAGACACCTTCCACTCACACGCGGCGTCCCACAAGGATCTGTTCTTGGGCCACTTCTATTTTCAATTTACATTAATGACCTCCATACAGTTCTAAAATACTCTGCAATTCACTTGTATGCAGATGACGTTCAGCTTTATGCTAGTGCTCCGTTTATCGAAATTGCGCAGTGTATACAAAAAACAAATATTGATTTAGAAAATATTTCTAATTGGGCATTGAAAAATTGTTTGTGCCTGAATGCGTCTAAGTCCAAATGTATGGTACACATTTAATAAAACACTCACGTGGAACAATCATATTGATCTTACTATTGGCAAGGTGTACGGAATGCTGCGTTCACTTTGGTCAACTCAGCACTTTACACCGCAAAACATGAGAATGCTTTTGGCCAAAACGTATTTGCTTCAACACTTCTATTCGGGTGCGAAATCTTCGCTAATTGCGACTATGTTGCTAAACGCAAATTAAATGTGCTTTACAATAGTATCGCACGATATATATTCTGTTTAAAAAAATACGATCACATATCCCATCGCGCGAAACAAATATGCTCGATGACTTTTGAAAAACTTCTGGACTTTCGTACCTTACTACTCTTACATAGAATAATATTCACAAAAGAGCCATCGTATCTTTTCGAAAACTTAGATTCGCACACTCTCAACGTTCAAAGCAGCTCATACACACGCGACACAATCTTTTAATATCGGAGCGACAATTTTTTCTTTACGGAGCACGTCTTTGGAATTCTCTTCCACATCAACTTCGAAACATCTGCAACGCTGCGCGTTTTAAAAAAGAGCTTTTTAAAAATTTTCAGAATTCTTGATTGTTAATTATTGCATAGTCAGTATATCTGTAAGTGTATCTGTTGCAATAAACCTGTTAGTATATATTTGGTTCAATATTTGTAGGAGTAAAGTGCGCATATGTGTATAAACTCTTCGAAAAATCTTATACATATTGTTGCTTTTATTTTCATTTGCAATTAAATTTTTAAATAAATTTCCATTCCATTTTTGCTTAAATTTACATATAATTTTTAAATCTAATTTGAGTTAATTTTTAAATATTTATGTACTTTTAGTGACTCATGCTCTTCATATAAGATTCAAGTAGTCTTAAGCATAAGGATTTAATCCCCGTAATGAAAACTTAAATAACTAAACTTAAACTTAAAAACTATTCTTGGTACTCAGTATTCATATCTTTGGGCAATGATCAAATGTTTTTAAGGGCATTTAGTTCTTCTGAATAAACAATAGTTTTCCCATCAAACCGTTTACGTAAACGTTAGAGCATACCGTGAAAAAAATATAATAGTTCAAGACCCCAGGGCCCCCAGACGTTACTTATTTTCTCAAAAACCAAATGTATGGGATGATGTGGTGTAAGTGTCTTCTTTGAGTATATGCGTACTTGCTAGCTTGGGCCGACGGCCAATAGGTACCCAGTGCTAAAGATAATTAAAAATATCATTCACTTTTCTTTAAGTTTCAGTGCTGATTTACGTATGTTTTAGATATTATAGCTAAAAATTAATAATCAATAGTGCTCGGAATAATCGAGTGACTTAAACTATCGATAGTTAGTAACGGAATGATTTTAGCTATCCAATGATTTTTTTCACTCATTCACTCATTTGATTTTTGAAGTTGGTATTGAGCCTATCAAGTAATTTTTGATATAACTTCAAAAAAAAAGGCTAACTAATAAAAATGACATAACCAAATTTTTATGTCAGTCAACAGATGCTGGCAAAAAAAAAAACATGTTTCTATATATGTAATTTATTTTTAAGGGGCTGTTATAAGGCATAAATAACGTAACATTTTTTTGGCCAATACAGATTAGCATTGTATTTTTTGCAGTGATGGGGCTAATCGAACATTTATATGAGTGAATCAATTCGATATAAGAAATTAACCATTACTTGTTTGAGTTTAATCGAAGCTTTTTTATGAGTGAATCACTCTCAACTATCGAATAAATTAATATCTTTAAGCTATCGAATAACTTGAAATTTTTTATTCGATATTTCTCATCACTACTGATCTAGTATTTTTACTTTACTCATAATCTCTGTCATGATTTTAATACATGATTTTCCGGAAACTATTGCAATAGCATTTGTAAGCAGCCATACCAATCGGATGGGTCAAACATCGCCCCAGACACACGTAAAGTGTCGCTATGACTATGAGCAGGAGCGTGATACTTAAGGTAATTTTCTTTTTAATGTCCGAGCTTAGCAGCAACTGTCAAAAACAGATCTGCGTTTCGTTTATACCTCTGACGCAGCTGTGTTCAATATATGGGTTTCTTTTCATAATCTAAGCATGTCTGAGTGTTACTCAGATGCTGTTGACGAGCTCAGAAAATTTTAACTGGGCACAAAGCAATCGGCAGCCAACGCATCCATACATAAAACAAAATAAAACAAGCGAAATAAAAGAAGCTAGAAATGGCGGGCACCAGTTCAGAAGGTAGTATTTTTATAAAATTTAGTTATTTATCTAATTTATTACATATTTCAGCATTCAAGTGGACAAAACATGCAACGATGCAGTTCATTCAGTTAATTAAACTGAACGGCATACCGGCATACGGTATACGGTTAAGAAAGTGGCATATCAGGAGATTGCTCTTGAACTTAATAATATCCACAACACAAATTTAAAATATGAGCAAATAGACACTAAGTGGAAAGGACTGAAGTGGACATATAAAAAAATTAAGAATGATAACCAAAGTGGGAGCTTCAGGAGGACTTGAACGCCAACGCTAAAGAGGACAACGATGTTGTGTGCAGAGTTGATGAAAGTGATGATGCACCAAAACAAGAACTCTGCGCCACTTTTCACGAAGCCACATGCGACGTGGCGTTGTTGACGAAAGGGAAGCTGCAGTACAAAAGCGCCACTGTAAGAGGATGGCAGCAACAGATAAGGTTTTGAATATTTTTCAGCAGATGGTCGACAAAATGTAGATATTTAGTGCTTCCTTCTGTATCACGAAGAAGTAGAGCAACGATAAAAAACGAGAAATAATAATTCCTTCCATACAAAATTGTATTTCTTATCGTTGGTGTACTTCTTCGTTAAACAGAAGGAAGCACTAAATCTTGCTCTTGCGGCTTCGTGATCATATTTATTCATCTTTTGTTGACATTGGGGGTTGTTGTAGAAACCAAAAGCTCTTGGAATCAGAATTGAAACTGATAAATATTTCGCTTAGATGTCATGGGATAACGTAGGTTTTTGTGGCTACTAAAAAAGGCACTGATAAAGATTCGAACATAAAACCGCAAAATCAGAATTTTTTTTATTCATACATATGTACAATTCATAAGGCATAAGTGAAATATTATTCAGTTTCAATTCTGATTCCAAGAGCACTTGGTTTCTACAACAACCCCAAATGTTATTTGGTTTGCTTATGGTTTCATCCTTTTTTTAACGCTTTAATATTAACTGTTGTCCCTTTGAAGCACTAAAAAAATCTTTGGAGGTTTTTGTAAGAATGTGCGTGTATAGGTCTTTCTAACGTGGCTTAGAAAAGAAAAAAGTCGCGATGTCTGTTTCTAATCCAAGCGCGAGTTATGTTCCTTGCTTAGAACAGTTTGACTGAAACACACTTTTATTTTCTGCTGTAAACTTAGAACTGAACTTTATTACAACTCTTTCTTAAAATCTAACCAATTCGTTTTCAAAATGTAAATGTGTAAAAGTATGTAAAGATATAAATGGAAGAAATACAATTGTAAAATAGGAGAAATGTATGTAAAAGAAATACAATGTGGTTAATATGTAAAAGTTAATAGTCGCAAAGTGTTGCCTAATTTATAGTTGCAACATAATATCAAAAACGCAAGGGTTTCATTTTAATGTCTTGTGGTTAATATGTAGAATAAATAATCGTAAAGTGTTGCCCAATTTATGGTTGCAACATAATATCAGAAATGCAAGAGTTTGATTTTAATTGAACCTATTTTAATAGTTGCGATTTATGAGGAAAAAATAAAGAAAGAGTGTAAATAAAATTGGAACACTTAAAATATCTTATTGATTACGCTGCACTTTAAGTAGTGCAGTGGGGCTTATTATGTTGTTGTTTCTGGTGCTATTGTTGTGGGTGCCGAGATTTAATTGCCGTTTGTGCTGTTGTTGTAAATGTAGTAACGATGTCTTTGACTTGTTGGTTAATTTGGTATTGTTGTTGTGTTTGTTGTAATTGTTACTGTAAGTGTTGCAGCGGCGTATTGAGCCTCGATGGTTTGAGTGGTGGCTAAGAAGTATATGTATTTGTTGTTGTCGTTTGAGTGGGGGTCGTAACTCCTCCCCCCCCAGTATGAAGTGAGGGCCATAAAGATTGTGCAGCGGCCCTTACGAAATTGGTTTGCGGTGTATAAATTGATGCCATTATTTTCCTAGGGACGTAAATGAAGATCAGGACAAGGATTACAATTAACGTATATTGCAGTGCGTCTTGGGCATATGTAATTGTGCTGAGGTGTTTAACTGATGCGTAGCTTTCGATTTGATGGTCGCGAAGTTTTTCCAAGTTTAGGGCTTCGGTTACTGACAGGGCTTGTATTCCTGAGTGTGTTATTGGCAGGATATGTATCTCGTCCCAGAAAATTCCAACATTGCTCTTGTAGATGATACCTCTTATAGCGATGTCGCAGTTCTGGAAATGAATAGCACCGGTACCTTCAACTGTGTATTGTCTTTGACTGCAAGTAGAATTTATTAGTGTATAGGGTATATTAATATAGACGATAAAGTTGGCTTCTGGCTGGAAGATTGTTGTTATCTTTCCGAGGTCATACAGGTCGCAGTGTCCAGGTTGATTTTGCATGAGCTGCCCCAGGCATTTAGATTCTTGAGTTTTTTCTTCTTGGATTGGTTTTTGGCAAAAGTATATTTTAGATATTCTTTGGCATGTTTTGTCGAAAAACTGAATTGTTTTGTTATTGTAAGTTATGTATGATTTTGTTATTATTTGCTTTGTTATGTTTATAGGGGTAGGTATAATATGATATAGCTGATAATTTTCTGTATAAAGATTAGGTATTTGAACATTGAATATGACATTAGAATGATTATAATATGCTTGTAATTGTAATAGTTCGTATATTTCTTCATCTGTTTCAATTTTAATGGATTGATTAGTCATATAATTTCTAATTTCTTGTAACTCTTTTTGGTTTAATATAAGCTTGGATATAATGTTTAGTTTGGCTAATAGTATGGCTTCTGCTATGTCTGTGATATGATTGAATAAAATATCTATATTGTAGTTAAGTTGGTTAAGATATTGCATTTCTTCTAGAATATTTTCATTTCTTTTAATTTTATTGGCTGTTTCTTTTGAATATTTGTTTACAAATTTTTCAATTGTGCTATGTTCATTATTCATGTGTTCAGTAATATTTTTAAATCTTGCGATCATTTGCATATTCAATTTGTTTTGATTGACCGATTCTTTTTGTAAGTTTTCTTCATTTTCTTTTAATTTTGTTATTTCATTATTTAAATTTTGTGCATCAACCGCATCCATGTTCCCTGTAATGAACTTTACGAATGATCCTAGTCCATTCAAGATACCCCTTTTTTGTCTAGCAACAGGTGATAGTGTTTGAATTTTATTCTTTAGTTCGAAAAGTTTCATTTCAGTTACTTTTATAAGATTTGGTTGTATACCTTGTGCTTTAATTTCAGTAAAGGTAGTGGATAATTTGTTAATGTTTTCATGGTATTTGTCTAGGTCGATTATATGGATTAAATTGTTATACCTTTTTACTACTCGTGCCGGTCCGAGTCTGAGTGGAATTATACCTTGGTTATCTTTGACGTTATGGATCTCTATTAACTGTCCAATGACCAGTTGTACCCTAAAAAGTGAAAATATACAAATATAATGCAAGCTAAAAGTGCCTATTGGAAAAAAAAATTCGAGGTGTAATGTTAAAATTTATGGTTTATTTTGTTTTCTTAGTTTGGATTTGTGTAATTTTTGGTCTTTTATTGTGGTTAATGTGACTTTTTTATTGCGTTTTACTTTATGTTTTGTGAATCTAGGAGTCATTTTATTTCTTCTATTTTCTTTTCTAAATATGGTTTTGTTGCTGTCGAAATTTTCGGGTTCGTCTCTAGTTACATTGATTTTATCTATGTTAAGGCTTGTAATTTGTTTAAGCTGTTCACATATTTTTGGGTATAGAATCTCCTGATATTCTTTTAACTTTTGAAGGTATTCGTGTTCATTATGAAATGAAATTATGTTATTGAATTTGTATGTTCTGCCAAAAAATAACTCGTAGGGAGTGTGTTTAGTGGCGGAGTGAATTGCGTTATTGTAAGTTATAAATGTTTCTGCTAAAATTTCGTCATGTTCAAGAGATAGATTGTTTTCTTTTCGAGTTGTAAGTAAAATTCTGTAAATTTCAGTTAAAGTGGAATGCATACGCTCTACTGGAGAATTACTACTCGATTGTTGGAATGACGTAAAATGCAGTTCTATTTGGTACTGACGACAGAAGTCCTTAAATATATTTGCCATAAATTCTTGACCTTGGTCACATACAATTTTTCGAGGTGTACCGTAAACACTGATGTATGTTTTTAATGCTTTTAGGATGGATACGCTATTTTTCGATTGTAGATTATAACCTGCTCCGAACTTAGAAAATTTGTCAATTATTGTTAAGATAGAGTGATTGTTAATTGTATATATATCGATGTGCAAAATATCGAGTGGCTTAATAGGTGTTTCTGGTTTTTCAAATTTTGTTTTAGGGGGATTCCTATCGTATTTTTGAGTTTTGCAGGTTTCGCAGTTATTAATTGTTTGTGTGATTTTATTTTTCATAAATGGAAAGTAGTACTTTCTTTTGAGATGCAAATGTGTTTCATTTATTCCTCTATGGTTATGTCGATTGTGATAATCCCTAATCAACTGTTCTTGTTCGTCGCTTTGTGTTATGTCCTGTAATATTTCCATGCAGCGTATTACACGGAATATTTGGATATGTGAAAAATATTTGGAGTATACATCCTGGACTATTCTGAATGTATCGTCATCCGTATAGATGGCAGATAATTTATTAGGTGCCATGTAGTTTTTTAAAATTTGAGTAATACTGTCTTCATTAAAATTAGTTTTTCGGATTATGCGTCTTTGTTTATTTCTAAATGGAATTTCGACTGTGATTTCAGGTGCTTGGCTTGATATTTGTAGAATTATTTGTAAATTAAAATCGTTTAGTGGTTTTTCGGAAATAGCTATTCCATCGTTGAGATTTTCTATAGCAGAGTGAATTGTGCTTCCGTTTGTAGCGTGATTAGATTCTGTATCGTTAATGTTTACGTCCACGTTAGTGTTTGGTTTATCCTGTATTATTCTGCTTAAAGCGTCGGCATTTGAATTAAGCTTTCCCTTTTTATAGACTATTTCGTAATCATACTCCTCTAATTTAAGGCGCCAGCGAATGAGTTTAGAGTTGGGTTCTTTCAAACTCATAAGCCAGGTTAGAGGTCTATGGTCAGTAACTATCTTGAATTTTCTACCATAAAGGTATGGCCGAAAGTACTTAGTCGCCCACATAATGGCGAGTAACTCTTTTTCTATAGTAGAATAATTTGTTTCCGAGTCGGAAAGCGTTCTACTCGCGTAGCAAACTGGCTTATCACTGCCTATAGTGCCTTGGGATAAGACTGCGCCTAGAGCATAATTACTAGCGTCTGTTGTGAGAATAAAGGGTTTGGAGAAGTCTGTATACTGCAGTATTGGGTCATTTGTTAAAAGGTGTCTACATGTATTGAATGCCTGTATATATCGATCATTAATTACGATTTTCTTGTCTTTTTTTAGGCACTCAGTAAGAGGTTTTATAAGTTTTGATAGATCTTTAATGAATTTTCGGTAATAACCTAGTAACCCAAGAAAAGCTTTAATTTGTTTCCTAGTTTGCGGAATTGGTTAATTTTGGATGGCTTCTATTTTGGAAGGATTTGGTTTGATACCATCTGTTGATACAATGTGTCCCAGGAACGCTACTTCTTTATGCAGAAACTCTGACTTGTCTAGTTGGATTTTGAAGTTTGCCGAACGTAATTTTTCAAAAACTTTTTCAAGACTTTCAAGATGTTCTTGAAGAGAAGTTGAGTAGATTATTATATCATCTAGGTAGACAAGACAAATTTTTCCTACTAATTCTCTAAGAACATTGTCCATCACTCTCTGAAACGTTGATGGAGCGTTCTTTAGACCGAATGGCATTCTTATGTATTCATAGTGACCACCTTCTACTGTGAACGCAGTTTTTTGTATATGTTTATGATGCATTTCTATTTGATGAAAACCGCTTGCTAAGTCAAGCGTAGAAAAATATACACATTTACCTAGTTTATCCAGAATTTCATTTATATTGGGGAGCGGGTACCTATCTGATATTGTTTTTTCATTGAGCTTCCGATAGTCTATGACGAGGCGCCACTTTTGTTTTCCACTGGAGTCCTTTTTCTTTGGAACGATCCAAACGGGAGAACTCCAAGGGGAATAGCTATGGCGGATTATTCCCTGTTGAAGCATTTTTGCGATTTGACATTGTACCTCGTCTTTGTGGACGTATGGATATCTGTACGATTTGGTGTAAATTGGAATGTCGTCTGTTGTGGATATTTTGTGCTTAATTTCGTTGGAGAATGTTAATTGTTCTCCTTCTTTGTAGAATACGTCGTTATTTTTTTTACAGAGTTTCAATAACTTTTGTTTTTCTTCTGAATTCAGATGGTCTAATCTGAGAATTTCTGATAAGTCTACAAAGTGGTTTGGGTCACAAGTATTATCTGGGTTTATATTATTTAATTCGACAAAGTCAGAAGTGTTGTAAGGGTTTACTTTAAGAGGCTGTTCAAGAAAAAGGGATTGTTCATTTTCAGAAAAATTTATTACTTCCAGTAAAGCAACCCAGTTTTTTGATTCGTATATACCTTCTGATATAACTAAGTTAGGTTTAAGTTCTGTGTTTCTGAGATAAATTGATCCATTTTGAGTGTATACTGGCAATTCAATAACTGTTTTAGATCTAGGTGCAATCAAGTATTTTTTTGATATTATATTTGGTTTAAATTGTAGATTAATAGTTGAGTTTTGTGTATTAAGTGATTTGCTAACAAGATTAACTGTTGCACCGAGTTGAGTAAGGGCATCAAGTCCTATAAGTCCATCGAAATAATTATGGAATTTGAAGAGAAGGAATATGAGATTACCGCGTTGATTGAATTCACGAAATATAGGTAATGATACTTGCTCATTAAGAGTATATTTTCCAAGTATAGTAGAGATTGAAGTTAATTTACATTTTTTAATATCGTCTTTATGTATGAATTCGGGATTAATAAATGAGGCTGACGCTCCCGTATCTATAAGAAATCTCAATGGTCTACCAAAAGGGGATGATATGTTAACATATGCTAGCTCAGATCCATGTCTATTTACGTCTATGTATCCTGTTGGTTCGGTGAGGCTGATCGGAAAAAATTTTGATCATCTTCAATGTTATTGATGTCTTCTATTGAGTCATCTGTATATTGATCTAATTGTTGTTGGTAAGAGGTATTGGGGCGTTGGGTCCTTGGATTTTTATTTATGTTATGAAATTCTTCTGTTCTTGGTCTTGTCATCCTGGAAAATTTAGAACGCATGCTTACGTCGGAACTATTATTCCTTTGAGATACAGTGGAGTTTCTAGTGTTTGTAAAACCTGAACTTGTGTCCATTGGTTCTGGTTGTGGTTGTCTGGCAGAAAATGACGAATTGTTATTATTGTTGTGGTTATTTCTAAAAGGGTTATGATTAGGATTAAACCTATTGTATGTTGGTGGGTTATTAAATCGGGACTGGTTTGGGTTATATGTGTTTTGGTAGTAATTTGATGTGTTTGGATTATAGTTAGACGTATTTGGTGTAAAGTTACGTGGGTTTTGCATTCTTGCTGGATATTTATTGAACGTATTATATGGTTTATATTGTTTATTCTGATATGTGTTTCTTCCTGATCTCATGTAATGAACATTTTGTTCTTTTATACAGTAGGCTAAAGCAGTGGCCAAGGATTCTGGCCTCATAGCCCTAATGTTTGAGCCAAGTGGCTCTCTAAGACCACTTAAAAATGAGTTTAGACACATTTCCGCAAATAGTTCTTTTTTTGCTGCTACAACATTTTGATCACTTTCGTGTATCAAAATATTGTTGCACAGTGTAGCCTGAATTTCTATTATTTCACTGAAAAAATTTTCTACAGTTTTGTTGTATTGTCGTAAGTTGTGTAAATCCCTAATAAGTGAAGTCTCCGATCTTTTGTCAGAGTAATGCAGAATTAAGTTAGTTTTTATGTTTTCCCAATTGAGTGACGTTCCGTACATATTTAGTACTTCGTTTGCCTGACCGACTATCTTATTTCGTATTGCCCTTAGTAGTATTTGTCCTTGAGGCGTATGACTAGCACCTCTTGTATGTAACAATATTTCCTCTACGTTATTTAGAAATTCGTATAGTAGTCGAGGATTGCCATCATATTGAGGCAAATCCTTTATTGCATCTGGAATGCGAAGTGACTGAAAAATATCCACATATACAGGGGCAGGGGTGGGAAGGGTTGGGATGGGGGCTGTATTCTCCATAGTAAATTCTCTACTTGGTTCTTCTAGAATTGAACTAAGGCTTCTGCTTTTAAAAAGATTACTGAGGGAAACTGAATAGGGCTGATTTTCTGCACGTTTTTTCTGGGTTTTTTTCCACATGAATTTTTTCTCTTTGTTCTTTTTTTTTTTTTATTGAATAAAATTGTTAACGTATTGAATTTTTTCTTTTCTTATCCCCTTTTATTGAAAAAATTTATTTGTTTTATTTTTTAAGCTTTATTTTATTTAATTATTTTTCAGTTTTCGACTTACATGCTTCCAACGATGATGATGATTAACTGCTTTAGCTGCATGATGCTTGTTGTTCGCTAGTCGTCCTTTCAGAGCGTTGAGTTCCAATGGCGATTAAAAGTTGATACTTAACCGATCTTGTGAGAAAAAAAAAAAATGTGCTGATATTCAGTCAACACTTATTTCAGAATATTATGTATCGATATTCTCTCGATAATAACTTCTGATAATTACAATAATTTTAGTTCGATATTCTTTCGAACAATTATTTTATCACTTATTCTTCAAATAAGAAGGATACTGATTATTCACTATTCACAAGATGGTTCGCCAAGCCGTAGACTGCGCCAGTTATGTTCCTTGCTTAGAACAGTTTGACTGAAACACACTTTTCTTTTCTGCTGTAAACTTAGAACTGAACTTTATTACAACTCTTTCTTAAAATCTAACCAATTCGTTTTCAAAATGTAAATGTGTAAAAGTATGTAAAGATATAAATGGAAGAAATACAATTGTAAAATAGGAGAAATGTATGTAAAAGAAATACAATGTGGTTAATATGTAAAAGTTAATAGTCGCAAAGTGTTGCCTAATTTATAGTTGCAACATAATATCAAAAACGCAAGGGTTTCATTTTAATGTCTTGTGGTTAATATGTAGAATAAATAATCGTAAAGTGTTGCCCAATTTATGGTTGCAACATAATATCAGAAATGCAAGAGTTTGATTTTAATTGAACCTATTTTAATAGTTGCGATTTATGAGGAAAAAATAAAGAAAGAGTGTAAATAAAATTGGAACACTTAAAATATCTTATTGATTACGCTGCACTTTAAGTAGTGCAGTGGGGCTTATTATGTTGTTGTTTCTGGTGCTATTGTTGTGGGTGCCGAGATTTAATTGCCGTTTGTGCTGTTGTTGTAAATGTAGTAACGATGTCTTTGACTTGTTGGTTAATTTGGTATTGTTGTTGTGTTTGTTGTAATTGTTACTGTAAGTGTTGCAGCGGCGTATTGAGCCTCGATGGTTTGAGTGGTGGCTAAGAAGTATATGTATTTGTTGTTGTCGTTTGAGTGGGGGTCGTAACTCGCGCAAGAAGACTAAAAACTGGATTTTTCGATATTTCTCAGGTGCTGCTTTTTTAGTAATTTCTCACTCTCTCTCTCAGCAGATGTTTGTTGGAGTTGCCACAGTACTCCCCTCCTAGATGAGGTGCACTTTTTAACGATAACGATAAGGAACAACGACGCGACGTCCAGAACGATGTTGATGTTGTAAGTTGTTCTGACGGTCCTGGATCCAAGCTCGAAGGTTGTGCGACGTCGTCTATTATATAAATAGGCTTGAGTTAATCTACTGAAACGTTTTTCAGTTTTCCATTAACGCTGATTTTGAAGTATTTGTCAGATCAACTAAGAACCTAGTGGGGACCATCGTACGGATGTGATAGAGATCCGTCAACTCCTCCATCTTCTCCGGCTAGTTACAACTGTGAGTGAGGTTGCACTGTGGGCAGAGTTGTGCTAAGGTGAAGGCATAACACTAGCCTTTGCACATATTTATGTCCACAGAGTTAAATCTCAATTATCAGTTGTAACTAATAACCTTTTTGCCCTATTTATTTAATATTTACACGGTGCGAGAATGTCGACTCATTTTCGCATAAATTTTTGCAATATACGTGGACTGAGGGCGAATTTCTTCTCGGTCTATGCATATTGTACTCTTAATAGGCCTCAAATAATGGCATAAAGTGAGACCCAGGTGAGCGAGGATGCAGATCCACTGGATTTTCATATTCCTGAGTATCACTTACTGCCATTGTTTTCTTCGCATAGGGGTATCGCTCTTTTTATACGTCCGGATGTAGCGTATCAGTGCCAGCGGGGTCTGGGCCTGACCGATCCGGAATTTTGCTCCATGTGGGTTAGGTTCAGCGTCCGCTCGCATTTGCTACATTTCTGCTACGTTTATAGAAGTCCAGATTTAGGGAGGGAACCTACTTTTAACAAACTAGACTCTCTCTTTGATTCGATATCGCACATTTTGGGGTTGTTCCCTAATAGTGAAATCGTTGTAGCTGGCGATTTCAACGTCCACAACTCGGCTTGGTTATGTCACTCAAGCCACACTACACCTGAAGGATAATATGTTAAGCTTTTTGCTGAATCGAACCAATTGATTCAACTAATGAAGGAACCAACTTTTTTTCCAAGAGTTGATCTGCATAGCCATAACATCTGAAACCTCTTTCTGACTTCGCATCATGAAAAATATGATGTGAGTGTCAACGCACCTCTTGGTAATTCGGACCATTGCACCACCTCCGCTGTTTTTCCATATTCTAACGTTCGCACCTCTACGCCTGAAGCCCCCAAAAGGACTGCACGGTTTTATGGAAGAGCAAATTGGACTGCGCTAAATAATTTTTATCGCAACTTCAATTGGAAATTATGTTTCGCTGACAGAAATGTGAATGCCGCGGCTGTTATGGTGCAAGAAATTATCTTATTGGGTATGCGGTCTTTTATCCCCATTATGATGAGAAGCATCAAACCAAAAGACCTCTCATGGTTTAATGAGACTTGCAGGATTGCAGTCAGGTCCAAAGAGGAAGCCTTTCGGAATTGGCGCTCTGATAAGAATGCCGATATGAAAAGACTTCGCATTGAGGCTAGGAATCGCTGTAATGCAATTTTAAAACGCGAAAAGTTTCTTCACGAAACTCGCATCAGAGAAAAGGTTCTTCTCTGTCCCAAAGGGAGCAAAAACTTTTGGTCATTTGTTAAAAGAGTAAAGAATCAGACGTCATCGACTATTCCAACTCTTTTAAAAGATGATCAAATCTTCATGGACTCGGCTAATAAAGCAAACCTGTTGGCCGGATTGTTTGCACATAGCTCCACAATCCCAGTAATCAATGAGCCACTACCTTTCGTTGAAAGAACGTCATCTGTAATGCAGGAGATATATTTTCGTACGAGAGCAGTTAAAAAAGTCCTTGCAAACCTCAACATAAATAAAGCCTCTGGTCCGGATGGCATACAACCAATTGTGCTTAAAGCGTGTGCTTCTAGTCTGGCTCGGCCTTTGCGTAACCTGTTTAACATCTCCTACAGGACAGGAGTATTTCCATCTTGTTGGAAGGTCGCAAGGGTCCAGCCGGTACCAAAAAAGGGCGATGCCACGAACCCTGCAAACTACCGGCCCATATCATATGCTCTTCGGTCGCCAAAGATATGGTGACCTTATGGCGTTCCTAACTGAAAAATGGAACCAATTCGTTCACTTATTCGGTGAGAGCAAAATTGTTGCTCTGGATATTTCTAAGGCATTTGACCGAGTGTGGCATAAAGCGCTCGAGTCTAAACTAATTGCATATGGTGTCGGTGGTAACTTTGCTCGGTGGATCACGTGCTTTCTGATGAATCGAAAGATCCATGTTGTAGTCGATGGTATATCGTCCAGAGAGCACGCCATCAACGCAGGTGTACCGCAGGCCTCAGCCCTATCGCCAACTTTGTTCCTGGTTTTATCGACGACCTTCTGTCTTTGACTCACAACCCAATTCATTCGTTTGCGGATGACAGCAGCATTTGCCATTCATATTCATTTAAAAAACGCCCGAGCTCTTCGGAGATTGAGAGGAAGAGGCAACATATGAATGACACACTTAATAATGACTTGGGAAAAATCTCCGAGTGGGGTCTTGCTAATAAAGTAGAGTTTAAGAGTTTAATGCTAGCAAGACCCAGTGTTGTCTGTTAACCCACTAGCGAATCAATTGCCCCTTAGCTCCCCTCAATATGAACGATGTAGATCTTACGAAGTCAGATGCTCTTGACGTTCTAGGCCTTTCAATACAAGCAGATCTTCGGTGGATTGATCACATTTTTGATGTGTCAAAAGAAGCAGCCAACTGCCTTGGTTTTTTAAAACGGTGTAAGAAATACTTCACTCCATCTGATCTTCGTTTGATCTATACCTGATATATTAGGCCGAAAATGGAGTACAATTCGCACATTTGGGCAGGGGCTTCAAGATCATATTTGGAGCTTCTGGACCGGATTCAAAAACGTGCGATATATTTGATAGGTGATGGAAATATTTCATCTTCTCTCAACTCTCTTGGACATCGTCGCAATGTTGGTTGCCTAAGCCTTCTGTACAGGTACTACCATGGGAAGTGTTCAAGGGAGATACATGGCCTGACGCCACCAGCTCGTGTGTTTCCTAGGTCCACTCGGGCTGCTCACCAAGCCCATCCCTTTACCATTGCAACTTTGCCCAATAGAACATCGCATTACCGAGATAATTCGATCTTCAGTCGCTCAGTAAAATTGTGGAACAATCTCCCTGCGATCGTGTTTCCCGATAGTTTCATTCTGTGTAAATTTAAATCAAATCGTCACCGACACTACTCCACCTTTTCACCCTCCAACTAACAATGCTTTCGCATTTATAGGGGGCATCACCTGAGTGCTGATTAAGTCTAAAAAAAAAAAAAGATGATCGAATAGAATCGTTTCTGACGAAGACATTGTCACAAGTTTGAGTCAGGGTGTACAAACACTTTATTGGACGCGTGCCAGGATGTATCGGTTGCTTCTAGCTGTTGCATTGCATTTCGTAGCTCGACGACGACTTCAGTTTCGGTTCGATTGCTTTGATTCTCTGTAAAAAACTCTGATGGAATTCGTAAGGTAGCACCATACACCAGTTCTGCTGGAGACGCTTTCAGATCTTCCTTATAAGTTGTACGCAGGCCGAGTAAGATTATTGCAAGATATTCTGTCCAACGTTCATGGTTATGGCATAAAATTGCAGTTTTCTTTACACGGTGCCATCTTTCGATCAATCCGTTTGACTGCGGGCGGTACGGCGTTGTTCTGGGTTGTGAAATTCCTAGCGTACCAGCTAGCTCGACAAAAAGTGTTGACTGGAACCTTGATCTGTTGTAATTGAGTCCGGAACACCAAACCTCGATATCCAATTATCAATCAGTGAACGTGCAATTGTTGGTGCAGTCATGTCTGGAATCGGCACGGCTTCCGGCCACCTAGGAAATCTGTCAATCATCGTGAGACAATAGCGCTGCCCATTGTTGAGAGGCAATGGACCAACTATGTCGATGTTTATGTGAGAAAAACGTATATTTGGCAGTGGGCTTCGCTGCAGTTGCGAAAATGTTTGGTGGTTAGCTTTTGCGCATTGACAATGAATGCACGCCTTGTCAACAGCCATACTGTCTTTCTGAATTCCAGGCCAAACGAATCTCTGCGCCATCAGTTTGGCGGTGTTACGAGCACCAGAGTGACACAAGTTGTGTGTGGATTTTAAAACTGATTGTCTGAATTTTTTTGTGGCAAATGGTCCAATCGAATTCATTGAAAAATCACAGTACAATTGCTCAGAGCCACCTGGAATCAAAAAGAGTTTAAATTTAAGAGAACAGTCTGAGTTACCTTCAAGCAACTGTTGTAATTCTGAGTCTGTTTTCTGATCATTGTTTAAATTCTTGTAATCGACGGGTGCAACTTTCATGGTTGAAATTCGTGAGAGTAAATTCGCTGTTACATTTTCTTTCACCTCAATATGTCGGATGTCAGTCGTCAGCTGCGAGATATAATCTTACTGCCGCACTTGTCGATTTCGCGTCTTATCTGGATTTTTGACGAAAGGTGTATGTAATTGGCTTGTGGTCCGTGTAGATGTGGCAGCTCCGGCCTTCTAGCATAATTTTAAAGTGCCTTACGACCAAGTAAATTGCTGTCAGCTCGAGGTCATAAGTGCTATACCTAAGTTGCGCTTTATCGATTTTTTTAGAGAAAAATCCAAGCGGCTTTAGAGCACCATCAAATACTTGGTGAAGTGTTGCATCCGCAGTGTTTGATGTATTTACCCAAAGGGATAATTCCGCGTCTTTTGATGGAAGTGCCATTAAGGTTGACTTTGTGAGTTGCTGCTTGCATTGCTCAAAAGCTGCTTCCTTTTCTGCAGACCAATTGAGCAATGAACGATCATTTTTTATGTTACCTG